>WBMN01000008.1:600000-961297 GCA_010367425.1 Teratosphaeria destructans | reverse complement strand
AGAACTACTAGAGATCCTTATACGAGATAGGCGGCTAGAAGGAGTGTTAGCTACTAGCGGGGCGTGTCTACGAGGAGTAGTAGATTAGATGTTACCTATGTCCTATAACGGACCGTTAGCGAAAGAAGCGTGTATTACACCGTAGGCGGTCTACTTATAGCTATATTACCCGTTATCCATATTATCCTAGGGGTCGTCTCTACGTCTATGCCCTGCTTATAACGCCTCTCCTTATTCTTAATACGGCGGAATTCCTTATTAGTGTAAGGGCGACGGTCCGGGCGTAAGTAGTACTTACCCTTACGCTTAATGTCCTACTCGTAGGTAGCTATCACCTAGTTAAGGGTTAGCTACGCCTAGCGAAGTTTAATAGCAGCTACTAGCACGACCTTGTCTTCGCGGACCGCGTCCGTATCGCTAATGTCCACGCTACGCTACTCGTAGAGCTCGACATATACGACACGTATATCGTAGACCTTATTTAGGCGGCCTTAAAGTAGAGAGAAGATCTGTAACTATTAGTTACTACCTGCGGACTATAGGCGGTTAAAACCGCGAGCGGACAACTTATAATCTTATAGAAGCCTTTCTTACCTTTAGTGTAGTAACCGTAGGTATAGTCGTCTAGCTTCTCGTATAAGCGTCCGATAGTAACGCTTTTAGCGCATGTTACATAGAAGATGTATAGGACCGGGGCATTATTACGTAGAGATAAGGCCCGGAACTAGTACGTCTCGTTAGCACTAATGTCAGATATACGCGTGCTAATAATAGCCGTACTACTACTATAGAAGCCTAGTATTATGGACGGACCGTAGGGGGTTATGTGGATAAAGAAGTTAGTTACGGACCGTATACGGTTCTAGGACTTTAATAAAGAGGAGAGTAGAAGAGATTATTAAGTAGGAGAATAGTTAGCAAACAACTAAAGAGAAAAATCTAATGTTAATGCCGGCGATTCGGCGCTAAAGCGTCACTATAATAACGCGTGCCTGCCTGTTTAGGCTAGTTACTACGAGGGACCTTCTATAAAGTTCCATTCCATATTCATAATGGTATGTAGAGCGAGATACGCGACACGAGTTACGACACCTTGCCGTCGGGACGTCGGCTTAGGAAGGGGGCGACTATAAGACTCGGGCTAAGGGGGTCCTTTAGGTCTATACCGTAGGCGGTCCGTAAGGGGTTGATATGTATACATACTACCTACGGTCCGCTAGCGGTTCGGCCGAAGGAAGGACTCCGCTATACCGGAGGCGGTCCGCTAGCGGCCCTAAGGAGTAGTTCCTTATCTCTTACTACCTCCAGACCGTAGGCGGTTAAGAAGGAATTAGATTCTCTGTCGGACCTGCTTCTAGTTAGATAGGAATCGAAGAGAAGGGAGATTCTTCTATAAGGGAGGGTTCCTCTCGAGAGGAGAGATCTCTCCCTCCTCTAAGATTACTAGTCTATATAGATGGTAGTCTATTATCTCCGCTATAACCCTATCTTGTTCGTATAGTCCCTATATACTTATAAGGTATCCTTTACAAAGCGCGACTATAAAGGCTAACTAAAGAAGAAATAAGAGATAAGAGACGCGACGAGGCTATCGCAAACTTAATTTAAGTAGGGAGAGCTTATAACGACATATAATATTAATATGTATATAGCTTAACATATATATAGCTCTAAGAGCTTTACTATAATATTAATATATAATAGTACTTTACTTTATACTAACGTTAATATATAATAGCTTTACTATAACATATTAAAGCTTTACTCGCTTTATATATTAGTACTATATATACGCTTAAATACCTCGCTTCTCTAAACTTCAAACCTATATAATAATATTAACCTTCGAGAAGACTTCTAAAAACATTAAATTAGGCAATATAGTCGAAACTACTACTAAGAAGTCGTAGCCTAACTATATACGTAATTAGATTAGTAAGGTAATTTCGACTAATTAGGACGGCCTCTACGACATAGAAGTCTATAACCTTATTAAGTATAGAGGTAGTTATAATAACCTCGACGAAGATAAGACCTTACGTATTATAATTCTCGACAAGTAGTATTAGTTGCTCGCGGCTAGTAAAATAACTAAGAAGAATAGGATGCTCCTTACTAAGGCGGCGGCTCGCTAGACCTTTAAGCTATAGTACTTGCTAGAGTATCTTAACGAGCTTAAAGCCTTCGATATCGAAGTAACGACTATAGGATAAGAAGATAGTAAGCTACTTCTATATAACTACACTAAGATCTTAACGTAGCCTATAAGGAACTAACTCGATAAGACTAGAGCTCGCTATCTTACTTAGTACCTTATCGCCGCCCTCTAGTATTAGAGATAGTTACGCGATATACTTGCTATAGCTAAGGAGATAGGTTTTAACGTCTCTATTACTCCTATTTAAGGTAATACTACTACTTCTCTTAGCCTAAGCGACCTTGTTTATAAAGTAGCGAGTACTATAGCTACTAGAGCTAAGCGTCCTAACGACAATATAGCTATAAATAGCTCTAAGAGAAAGAGGACTAAGGCGAGCTAAGAGAATAATAGAGACTCTATTAAATAAAAGGAGGATATCTTCGATTAAGTAGCTAAGGTTAGCGGATATATATATAAGATAAGAAGAGGAACCTAATATCCTCTAAGATACTTATTAATAGTATAATCGAGGATAACTAGAGCTTCTTTTAAAAGGCGGCAGATTGTTATATAATTAAGGCCTAAGCTTGCTACTTATAATTGTAGCTACTCTATAGATAGTAACAACAATTAAGATATTACAACTATAACAAAGATGGCTTTACGAGAGAGTTCGGCTGTCCTATATAATACTAATATATAAAGGACCCTATATAGTATAACTATGCCGGTCCGCTTCCTATCTCTTATATGTACTCGATAAATAACAATATAGAGCACGGGAAAGAATAATAATCATGCTGTATCTCTCCCGTAGATGCTGTGAATTAAGGTCTTGTCGTGATGATAGTCGGACTGTACTCCATATCATCTGCCGAATCGATATCCCTGTCGATACCAGACTGTACCGTACTGTACCTCCGTCCCGGCGAGCTGGTCCCCAGGACGTTATTATTTTCGGGTCTTGACAGAATGTGAGACTCTTTTACTCTCGGACTTCTGACCCAACCTCCGAGGTCATCCTTTCTCTCATTCTCGCTGCATACATGTAATAATAATCACATGCGCTTCCTAGGTCCCTCGTACCTAGCCCTAAGCCCTCGTACCTAGGTCTCTTCTTCGTCTACAATCATCATAATATTTCGTGCCAATCATCAGCTGGTCATCACCTTCCGAGGCCCATCCGCCTTTTTCTCTCCCTCATCAGAGATTCCAAAACATAGTAGTAGTAGTAGCCCCCAAAAATATTCCCGCCATCTTCTCTACCTTACCTGCCTTTCCCCTTGATCAAGGCGGTCAGACCCTATATACCTTCCATCATGTCTTCTTGCACAGTCGTCTGAGAAATGCTGCGTGGGCACCTTGCCAATGTCCCGGAAGCCCGACTCGAGGCCACGAGGACGACGTCGTATGTAGTAGTAGTAGTAGCAGCAGCAGCAGAAAGGTGTGGTGACGGTTTGCCGTTTAGCCCCAACTCTGCAGATGGGCCTCCCGGCTCCCTGCGCTCGCGGCCAGCAGGTCCATGTCCTGAGACAGGTCGACGAACCTCCTCGCACAGCCCTGCCTCTGCATCTTGACGACCCCATTCAGCTTGTCGACATCCCGTGCGAAGCTCTGGTGAAGAGCGTCAGAGCCGGCGCTTGGACGGCCCACGCGTTCCGCGAGCCCCTTCAGCCGCTCGTCGATCAGGCTGCTGAGCGCATTGCGCTTGGCCTTCTCCTCGTTGATGAGGACCATGGTGTCCCCGGATCCAGGCGCTGTGCGTTCGAAGGCTGCACCACGACCGAACTGGCTCATTTTCGCGGCGAATCCCTCGAGGACGTACCTCGTGTCCTCGATGCAGAAGCCCGCGGCGGCCAGATTCCCTCGAGCGCGGTTCAGCTCCTGGTCATAGATGCTCATGAGATGGATGCGGATGTCGCGCTCGGCCTCGACCAGATTCGCGAGGGCCTGCAGGTGACGCCTCATTGAGTCGAGTGTCGAAGTAGCATCGTCAGTCACCGTTGTCGGTCCACCGCCGCGAACATCGGTCGTCTTCGTGCTGGCTCCGGTCTTCAGCGCCGTCGCGAGCATGAGCCGAAGTGACTGATTCTCCACCACGAGCCGGTCCATGCTCGCCTGGTCCTGAGCTACCGCCGTACGCTGAGATTCAGCGGCGGTACGCGAAGTCTTACTACTCTCTTGCTCCTGAACGCCATAGTAGTCGGTGGTGGTGACGTCCGGAACACGGACCGGGTGCTCGACGTGTGCCTGGTACGATTCATCCTCGACCACACCCGTTGGCTGTCCCAGAGAATGCGAAGCTGGCAGGGCCACCGGACCACAGCTGTCGGGAGACTTCACCAACAACCCACGAGCGTTCACCGCACCCGTACGCGGAGGTTGGCAAGTGCTCGATTGGCCCTCCCCACCCGCAAAGCCGTAATCCTCAACGTAGTAGGTGCGCTCGGTAGAGAATGAGTCGCTGCTGCCCCAAGTCTCAGACGAAGCATTCCAGCCACCCATCGCGCCCTTCCCGTCTCCCCTCGCCGCGTCGCAGCCGACTGTCGCCGAGACATCCAGCGCATCCCATCCCGGCGGACCCAGCGCGTCCGGGTCGACCGCAGGCCTCTGCGTACCACGTCAGCTCTCTCTCACACACCAAGGATACCCTGTGACCGCGCTCTCACCTTGCGAGCCTTGAAGCTCCACTCAGGTCCAGTCAGACCGATCCCGGAATTGAGACTGCTCTGATCAAAGCGGTCATCGATCGCAGTATCCGGCTCCGTAATCACCACCAGCGAGCACGAGCGCGCGCGCGCGGGGTCTGGTAACGAGCGCATCCGCGTCGGCGTGTCGAGGTAAGTGAAGGTGTTGCGGTGCTGACGTGGCGGCGGACGCGAAGGGATCGCTCTCATGAACGGGACGGGGTCTTGGTGGCGAAGTGGGGACTGCGAGTGGTGCGTCAGTCGGTTTGTGCTGTGCGTGAGCTGTGTACGGAGACTTGGGGACGTACCATCGAGGCTGGATTTCACTCACCTTCGACGCTGATGTGCGCGCGCGAGTGCTTGTGAAAGGGAGGGAGGAGGGAAAACATGGGGAAAGGTAGGAGGAAAGGAGAGGTCATGGTGAAGTGAAGTCATTGCCGAGAAGAAGATCACACGTCCATGGTCCGAGCTCGCTCGCAGATCCCTGCGTTCTTTCCCGTTACGGAAGGAACAGCTGCAGTGCGACATTACGCTCATCGCTCCATCAACCCAGCGAGTCGCAGCGGCCTTTGATCAGACTTCCTCTCTCTCTCTCCGCTCAAGGTCGTTCGTCCCATCCGACCACCCACCCCTCTCACCTCAATAATCCACATCCGCACTCAGCGCCTCCTGCAGCGCATCGCCCACCCCCTCGAACAACGCCAGCCGGCGCAAAATCCTCCCGCGAAACGCCAGCAGCTCGTCCTCGCTGCCCTTGAAAATCCCGCACGAGCCCCGATACTCATCTTCCCAGAGCGCCTTCTCCAGGTCTTTGAAGTGGCGGTACAGCTCGACCTTTGTGGCGGCGCCGTCGATCTTCTCCTCCGTGGCGACGCGGTATTTGGTGGTGCGGAGGAGACCGTTGAAGACCCGCTGGAAGGAGGTCTGCGGTGGTGTTGTCAGTCTGACGTGAGATTCAGATGGCGGAGGATTAGGGCGGGACTCACGAGATCTTCCCTGAGGGTCTCGACTTTGCCGTTGAAGGCCACGAGCTCCTTGGTTTGAGCGTCGTCTTGATCTGTGGGAGGAGACTCGAGCTCTGCCTTTAACGCGGTGAATAGTGCTGAGCTCTTCTCCTTGTATTTGCGCAACGCGTTGAGTTCGCTCGCCATCTCAGTCTGGCGTCTATCATGAGCCTCCATGCGCACGCTAAAGCGCTCTAAGACCTCTCCGACCACAGCAAACTTCTTGCTCAGATCCCCGCCGTCAGGATCCTCCGGCTCTGATGTATCTATCCAAGTCAGTACTCAAGCACTCGTGAGAAGAGACTGCACTCACCGTCCTCCGAGCTCTCCGACGAAGCATAGCCCGTCATGTTCATTCTCGTGAGCGATGGACGTGCCTCCCCCGAGATGTTCTTCTCAAGCATCTGCATAGCGCGATTGAGCTGCGTGTTCCGCTCCTCCAGCTTCTCACATCGGTCGCGGAGCTCTGCGACTTCGGTGACCAAGCCCCTCACACTCTCGTGCAGGATCAGCTCGCTGGGCGTAGCTTTGCCGATCTGATATCACGTCAGTCAGATACACGTCGTGGTGATATGGGCACGTACCTTGTGGTTGACGGCATCGGTCGTGGTGTAAGCCGGCCTGTCGGTAGCATTTATGCCATAGACAACAACCGCGCGCTGCGCATGTGACATTGCTGCTGCTGTCCCGTGCGCGATGATCGTCGGTGACGTCTGCAAAGATTGGATGATGTAGGTGCCAAGGTAGTGCGAGAGTGGAGTGGCGAGTCGAAAGCTTGTGGTACAGTTGACCGACTCTCCTACGGCGCTAAGCCCTTCCGAAAGCGGCAGGCACGACCAACCTCCAACCCAATGAGAGTGCTCTGAAAAACTGGAGTACATACAACGTTACGCACATCATCGCCAAATATGCCATATCATCCCTATGCCGCATCTGCTTACCAACATCCATATCCCACTCCCATCTCCGTGCGCCAGCGCCGGCAACAGAAATTGACTAACCAAGCTGTATCGTCCCGAGCGCCCACGCCATGCGATCATACTTCAGAACATGACTTTCTCATTGTTAACAATCGTAAACCTCCAGCTCTCGAAATCCCCTATCATCCCCCCACCCATCCCTGTTCCTTACAACCTTAACTCATTCAATATCGTCTGCGCCATGTTCTTGTACTGCCATGTGCCTCCATCAATCTTCTTGAATTGAATCCCATGCAGTCCAATCAGCGGCACTTTGACCACGAAAATCTCAAATTTCAGCACCATGCTTTCGCCCAGATCACTCTGCACGTGCGTTGTCGTCTCGCCTGCAACCCGGTTCCTGGGATCCGAGCCACGATTTGCCGAATGGCGGTCGTCCTCGGATTCCTCATCCTCAGTGTTAGTGATGTAGGATGCATCGCGGCGGTTGCGGCCGGGCGTAGATGGCTGGTTCTGGGCCGCGCGGAAGGCATCGCGCTCGGCGTTGCTCGCGCTTTGGTTCCGGCTGCCGAAGGCGCTGAAGGAGAGTTTCCTGCGGTGGTTGGTGCTTTCCGGCTGTGGTGAGGATCTTGCGTGGCTTCCGGATGGCGCGGGATCGTCGAATCCAATTATGGGAGCTTTGATGCTGGGGGCGTGACGGCAGCGAAAGCCGCCCTTGATTTCGGTGTATTCGACGCCTAATTGGCCGAGGACACGGACAAGGTCGCATCGGATTTGCTCCACTGGTCGGCTCGAAGTGGTCGAGCTAGAGAAGAAACCTTTGAGGTAGACCGGCTTGAAGCCGGCAGGGCTGCGAGCGCCAGCGTTAGCTCCGTCTAGAGTCTCGTCGTGCATGTCTTGGTCGGTCTCTTCTGGCACATCGGAAGTCCTGGTGGCGTCGCGTTGTCGGGCCGCACGTCTCGCCTGCATGCTCTCTCGTCGGTTGTGGCCCAATGACCTGGTCCTGTTCGCCAGACCACTGCCCTGGGGCCGGCTGGACTCAACATCGGAAGACGCGTCCCTGGTGCTGTGGCCCTGATCAGGCACGGGCCTCTGGTCGTGACTGCTTGATGAAGTTAGAGGCGGCCGTGTCGATGATCCTTCAGACACTCCACGACGGGTCAATCGCCTTCGCACGTCGCTCGAGTTGACACTGATAGAACGACCCAGCCCATGTGAGCGCTTGGTGGGCTTCTCGTCGCTAGAGGTATCTGTGAACTGTGCGCCAGTAGAGGGAGGGGACAGCAGGCCTCCTTGTTGTGCGGTCTCGACAGGTTGCCTCTGCCTGCTTGAGCTTCGATCGCGCGTCCTACGTACGCTAAAGCTCTTCCTGGGAGCGTCGGTCGGTCCGTACACGGCGAGTGACGGTGGTGGGTGACTTGGCCTTTCGCCGCGCGTCGGTCGGTCAGAGGGATCCTTCGATCGTCGTGTGCTGAGCCTACGCAGCAAACTCGTGGCTGTGCTCTCCTTTCTGGCTGGCTGAGACGGCTGTTGGTCGGCGGGCTCTATTATAGCCGGATTGACTGGGGACGGCGCAGTGTTGAGATTCACATTCTGCATCTTGTCCTGGACCTCATCTTCGCCTTGCGTCCTCGCGCGAGGTCTCGTGCGGCCACCAGTCGGCTTCTCCCCTGGCATCTCGTATGTCTGCGCATTGGTGTACGCAGCCTGCGGTGCTTCTGGTAGGTCAGGGATGCCCAGCGGATTGACGCCCGGTTCGTGAGGCATCGCCAATCCACCAGGATTCGCCTCTCTAGCTTCGCGCTCCATCTTCTCGGCGGCCAGATAGTAGACCGAGATCAGTGGATGGAACGCATTGATCGGGTCATTCCCAAGCGTCACAGCTTCGCTCGACGGCGTATTAAGCGTGTCGCGGCTATTTGTGGAATTTCGACGCTTGTAGAAGTCAAAGACGCCGCGTTTGCGTTCAAACTCTGGGGTCTGCTGCGTGCTCCGTCGCTCCATCGCTCGTATGGCTCGCTGGTAGTCATCTCCATCGATCAAGCGGGTCAGCTGCTCGGTAATGACTTCGCCAGAGCCAAAGTCAAACCCAGTCATCTTGTCGATGACAGCAGGATCGAGGGGCAGTTGGAGTGGCTTTCGAAGTGGCAAGTGGTTCTCTGGCGGACCGCCGAAGCCCTTGTTCATCCAAGGATGGGTCATGATGTCGTGAAGTGTCGCTCGGTCCTGTGGGTTGGTGTTGAGCATACGCGCGATCAGGCTCTTGCATTCTGGGCCTGGGTCAGTTCGACGTCTCCGTCCCTACACTTGTACGCTACTCACCAGGACTCAACCACGGCGGATACTCGACGTTCCCGCGCTTGATCTTCGCGTGCAGCTGGGGCATGGACTGGTCGTCGAATGGCACCTTACCACACACCAAGACGTACAAAACAATGCCAAAACTCCACACATCGACCTCCGGACCTGTATACTGCCTCGCCTGCAGCAGCTCCGGGGCCGCGAAATAGAGACTCCCACAGAATGTCTTCAGATGAGACTTCGGATTGAACATGTTCGACAGGCCAAAGTCGATGATTTTGATGTCGCCGTTCTTGCTGATCAGGATGTTCTCAATCTTCAAGTCTCGGTGCACAATACTGTTGCGGTGACAGTAGTCCAATGCAGAGGCAATCTGACGTCCAAACTTCCTCGCCTGCTTCTCCTTGAGCCTGCCGTGACTGATGATGTAGTCCAGCATCTGCCCGCCGTTGACATACTCGAACAGCATGTACCAGTGGTAGTTGGTCCGCACCACATCCCGCATGCCGCAGATGAAGGGATGATCCACCAATGTCACGATGGCCGCCTCACGTGCCGTGCGCACCTCCTTGCTATGGTCTGCCCGTTCTCGCTCCGCTTGTGTTCGGTGCTCCCCATCTGTACTCTGCCGGGGCACGATCTTGACCGCGACCTGCTCGCCCGTCTCTCTGTTCCGCGCCAGCTTGACCTTTCCCATGCTCCCGGCGCCGATCGTCTTGCCAAGCTCCCACTTGCCCGTCTGCGCGTCAATGGAGGTCCGTCGCTTGAGCTGGTTCGCCGGTCGGGTCGTCCGCGCCGGTTCGGCCTGAGGCGCGGCTGCCGGCTGGTCATTGTAGCGCGAGTGGCTGCGCGAGTGGCCGCTCGGTTGCTGCCTCACATTCTCCTGCCTGGTCGGGTTGCTGCCTGCCATCGGCCGGTCATGCGACTCGCTCTGCCGGGACGACGCCGGCCGCGCGACGTTGCTCTGCTCGAAGTCGTGCCGGGCGACATTGTTGAGCTGATTGGAGGCGCTTCGCGTGTGTGCACTCTGGGATGCCGAGCGTCGGGGCGAGGACGGTGCTGCGGCGCCCGGGCGGGGATTCGCGGATTGGGTGCGGTGGGGCCGGTCGGCGGCGTGGTGTCGTGTGGAGGGCGTGCGGGGGAGAGCGGTGGTCTGGGCAGCGGCAGACATGTCTGTGTGGATGTGGGTGTGGGTGTGGGTTGGTGTGAGGGCGCGGTAGATGCAGCGGCTGGCCGTCGAGGTCCTGAGGCGGCAATGCGGTGCTGTGCTACAGCCACCGGACGTGGGATGCTCGTAGTCGCTCAGCCGGGGGAGGCTGCCGCGGTCAACGAGCAACAACGCACGGCAACGACATCAGTCGTTCCTGCGCGTACGACGGACGACGTTCAGGTACCGGGCAGCGTGCAGCGTGCGATTCTCGCGGTCGAGTGCACTGGGGGGGGGGACGGGCTACGTGTTACGGTGAATAAAAAGATTGTCAGTAGTCCGTAGTAGTAGGGACCTTATTAGGTCATTGACTTCGCGTGCCAGAGGAGGTCGGGCAGGTCAGGGTCTCTCCCTGTCGCGTTTCGTGTTTCTCTGCCGAAACTCAGTCGACAACACCGCCAAGTTCCAAGTTCCCGCTCTATGGACCCGAAACAGCGCAGGGTCACGGCCATAGTCAATGGATCATAATTGACGACGGGGCTGTAGTGCATAGTCTGTACAGGTACTCTGGATATACATACGGCTGTGGATACCACACGTAGAAATCCGACAGTAACTAACGTTATGGCGGTCCTACGGAGGCCACAAGGGGACACCTGAGGCATCATCAGAGGGTCGTCTGGTCTTCGGGTCCAGCCGCCACGTCTGATTATTACTGGGGTCGGATGGGCTTCACTTCCTGCTCCTGCTCCTGCCAAGTTGGGCATCTACTACTGTGGACTGGACTGGACTTGCCGCAACGATCGTACACAACCTACATCCACGTGCTCATCACGGCCGACCGTATTTGTCGTCTCGCGTCCATTCGCGATCTCCTGTCTTGATGCTCCAACCTCGCCCTGTCCTGCCTTCCCACACCACGCCAATCACGTGAAAAGTCGCAGCATTAGGTAAGCTATCACATGCCACAGTCTCTACTCCATCAATGGCGGACGATCTCAGGTGGAAGCTGTCGTGTGGGCGCAGGCGACTAAGAGCATGTCCCATTCCAAGCGCTCCCGAGCCGCCTTCGAGTCCGACCACAACCACCATGGTCCGCCCCACCACGCACCCTACGCCTTACACGGCACACCACTGCCCGCCTACGACGCCGACGCCCGCGACGATGGCAGCTACAAGCCCGTGTGGCAGCAGGAGGTGACGGATGAGCGGGGGCGGAAGAGGCTGCACGGCGCATTCACCGGCGGCTTCAGTGCGGGTTACTTCAACACCGTGGGCTCCAAAGAAGGATGGACGCCCACCACCTTTGTCTCGTCCCGCTCCCACCGCGCCAAGGACCAGCAGCCGGCGCAGAAGGTCGAGGACTTCATGGACGAGGAAGATCTCGCCGAGCAAGCCGAGAGCCAGACGATTGAGACGCACGGCGGTTTTGCTGGGCTTGGCGCTGCGACCGGCGACGCCAGTGGCGGTGGCATGTTTGCAGACCTCTTCAAGACAACCGGCGAGACCATGGGCGTGAAGCTTCTGCAGAAGATGGGCTGGCGGCAAGGTCAGGGCATTGGTGCCAAAGTCAAGCGGCGTGCTGAGGGTGACAGAACTGGCGAGCTGCATTCGTTTGCGCCTCAGAACTCCCGCATGATCAGCTTCAACCGCAAGACAGACCGGAAAGGCCTAGGATTCGCTGGCGAGGGCAGTCTCGAGATGAGTGGCAAGCCGGAAGCCGACGAAGACGATGACAGCGAGCGAGATGCCAGGATTCTCCAAACCCACCGCTCGAAGCTGTTGAGCAAGCCAAAGAAGCAGAAGAAGACCGGCTTCGGGGTCGGAGTGCTCAACGACAACGGCTCCGATGACGAAGACCCTTACGCCATGGGCCCTCAGATCAGCTACAATCGGATCATTGGCAAAGACAGAAAGAAGAAAGGCGGACTGACTGTCAGCAACGCGGATTCACCTGCACCGAAGCCTGTCTTCATCTCCAAGAAGCTCACTCAGCGGACGTCAACATCGACCGGTTTCCGAAAATGCCACGACGGCAGACTGCCGCTCGATGGGTTTGTGCTGTCGCTCGCACCTCTGACCATCCACGAAGAAAGCAGATATGCGCCTCCTGAGATACCGAATGGATGGGTATCGAGCAAGTCAGGGCTCAAGTCGAGTGGCGATAAGCCTGACTTCCTATCTACAGCCGATGCTGCAAAGGCATCAACGCTGGATCCTAAAAGCCGTGCTGTTCTACTTGGCGAGCAACAACTACCTGGGAAATCCGTCTTTGACTTTCTATCGTCTGCCGCGCGCGACCGCCTGGCAAACGCTTCTGGCAACACAAACCTCCCGCAAGCTCGTGGCGAAGGCGCACCAGCTGGCTATGAGGCTACTGAGGCCGAAAAGCGTCGAACTCTGTGGGACCTAGTTCCGCGGCTAGACAAGGAAACTGCAGCAGCTGCTCTGCATAGAGGCAACACGGGATGGATGCCTTACGCCGAGGATGAGGGCAAGAGGGCTCGATACCGCTACTTCCTCGAATTACGCACAGGCGCCCAATCCAATCTTCCGGAGCGACCGAAGACCTTCTCGGTCGACGACTGGGCGAAGGAACTTCGCGAATTCGCTCAAGCAGCTGAAGTCTTCAAGCCCATCTCCGGGCTCATGGCTTCGCGTTTCACCTCGTCGTCTGCGGCTCCAAAACTCGCATCCGATGCTCCGGACTCCGCGGGACGCCCTGCCGCGGAGAAGGTGGAGGATCCGGCGGAGAAGGCGGCCAAGATGGGCATGTTCGGGCCTTTGACACGGAGTCGTCAACCCTTCTACCCGACGCGGCTTTTGTGCAAGCGTTTCGGCGTCAAGCCGCCGGCTAACGTGAGCGTCGCGGAAGACGAGGGTGTCGTCGATGCGAGCAAGAGGTTGGATGTGGTGAGCCAGGCGAGTCTGGATCGGATGATGCGGGAGGCGGATTGGAGTCAGGTTTCTGCTGGTGGTGGTGGGAGTGGGTTTGTCAGGGGTGGGGTCGAGGGTGCGATGGAGGAGGGAGGGATGGGGACGAAGAGGGAGGTGCGGGAGGTGGATGTGGAGAAGAATGAGGCCATTGAGGGGCAGAAGGCTGGGGAGGCGGTATTCAGGGCGATTTTTGGGAGTGATGATGAGGAGGAGTAGGTGGCTGATATGGCTGATCTGGCTAGCGCTCCCGGTGATCAGGATATAAGCCGGCTTCCTTCGACTCCCGTCATTGCTTGATTCTTATCTGTCCGTTGAATTCGTCTGTCGAGATGAACACCTTGATTCCTACTGACTGACTTGACTGAAGTTGATCTCAGCTCTATACCTATCACTTTGATGACTAGACACTCCCCCGCCTCCCGGTCGACTCATTCACCAACAGCTAGAGCCAGGATGCCAGATGACTGGTCTTTCAGCACCAGCCGTCACCCGGCTTTACTCTAGCATCTCTGCCAACATCCCTCGCTGTCAGTGCCGAGATCATGAGCGATCGCGATCCGGTCATCGTGTCTTCGGCTGCCTGCTTCGATGAGCTAGGGGTGGGATCATGATTGGAGTCGAGGGTCGGCGTGCGCGGGAGTTCGGACACATGAATTGAAAGATGCAGGTGGTTTTTTCGCGTTGATGGAGTATCACGTCACCGCATGCGCGTACCTGGCTCGAGCTGAGGTTCGTGGAGCGAGGTTCTGATGAGGCGTCACAATGTCCATCGGGCGCCAGAACATGGTGTGTAGAGTGTCGTATGTCGTGCTCGTGGTGGTATACCCCTATGCGGACACTGATCTGCAAGCCTTTGCCTGAGGAACGACTTGCACTCTGCTCGGTCTATGGACGAAGCTGCCTCCTTTACTTCGGACTATCATCGCTCGTATCATCAATGTTAGTTATTAGCAGTGCCTGCTCTTCGCAATGTCCCTCCCGATCGAGCTAAGCACAGACAGCAAGCAGTTTTTCCAAGATCCTTCCTCAACCAACTGAAGCTAGTCCAACGCGGTCATTACCCCTAAGCAACACTCGCTGAGCGCCTGCGCACAGCAGTCTTTGTGATCGGTTCATCGACCCCAACCCACAAGCCCCCCTACTCAAACGGCAAACTAATCTCCAACAACTGCGCGCCCACCGCCACATCCGTCCCATCAACATCCACAGCCACCCCACTCCCCCCACCGGTCGTCACAAACACCTTCCTCTCCTCCCCCTCGCCACGCCCAAAAAAACACCCCGTCGGCTCCGCCATCTCCGTGCTATCCTCCGCACCCGCAATCGTCTCCTCACTGCCCACCGCGTGCCCATCTCCATCAAACACAATCTGGACCACCGAGTTCTCCCCCGCCGTCGCTATATACGCGAATCCATACTCGGCGCCGTACGTCGAGTTCAGCGCGAAGCCGTCGGGGGCGATGGCGAAGTCGTCGGCCGTGAGGGGGGAGTAGATGGTTTGCACGGCTCCCGCCGTGATGTTGGGATAGAGCGGGGCGCGGTAGAGGGCGTTGGCGGTCCAGTAGACGTAGCCGTCTTGGACTTTGATGCCGTTGATCTGCGACATGCTGTCGTTCTTTTTGATGGCTTCCCATGAGGCGCCGGTTTCGATGTCGACGGCGTAGATGGAGGACTGGAAGGTCGCGGAGGCGAGGACGAGGGTCTCGTTGTACGCGGCTAGGCCGTTGAAATCGGTTGGTTGGGTCGGGCGGCAGATGAGGGAGATGTCGGGGTGGGTAGTGTTGGCGGTGAAGTCGACTCTCCAGACCTCGGTGGCGTTTTTGGGCGGGTCCTGGATGTTGCTGGATGTGGTGTTGGAGCCGGTGATGACGAAGACGTCGGGGGAGGTTTCGGTGATGCCGGAGAGGCCGAGCACGGTGTCGAAGGTGAAGATGGTTTGTTTTGTTGCGTTGGGTTGGCGGGGGTCGAAGGCGAGGAGGCTGGCGGGGGGGCCGATCTCTGTGGCTAGGACTATGCCGTTCGCGCGTGTGACGAGGTTCTCGAGCCAGGTGTCGTTGGATGCGAATTGGTAGACCGTGCGGACTTTGTCGGTTGCTGAGGTGAGGGTGAGGAGGGTGGCGAGCGCGGATGCTATGTATGGGGTGTGCATGGCGGTTTGATTGTCGGGGTACTGTGGGCGACTGCCATAGTGATAGATCAGTATGTTCTGATATATATGTTGAAGGCCATGTCTATTCGTGCGAGGCTTCGGAGGAATACTTAACCATCCCGAAGTTAGACCAATGGACCCATGACGCGGCAAGATCTCCACCGCGCGGCTCTCCTCAAGACGCACTTCTGCAAATTCCGTTGAAACAGACCGTTGTCGTCATGCTAATGTACAAAGCTGCATGACGAAGAAAGGGATCTGACTCGTTGGATTGAGCGCCCGAGTGTAGGAGATTGACTACCTACGCATATGGCCGCTTTGGTCTCCAGTTCGAATGATCCCAGAACCGAGCTCCCTCTGAGAGACACAGTCAGTACCATATTGCCCGACAACAATGTTCTCCCCGGAAATCAACCTGCGCAAATCGTCTTGCTGGGCTATCGATCGTGCTCACGCATCTGAACTTGCAAGCATTCAAACCCGTCCGCTCTTGAGCATCTGCGGCCGTCCGCGCCACAGAGCCCTCTGAACCTTCTTCATCTCGCGCCACAGCTTGCCCTGCTCCAGTTCCTCAACCCGACGAATCTTCCCCGTCAAGACCCGGATGATCTCGTCAAGGGTGTTGCAGAGAGACGAGTGTGCACCAACCGCGCGAACTATACGACAAGCTTCGAGCTTCAAGTGGTGCGCCCTGGGCGCGACCCGGTATGACATGCTGATCTGACTCCCCTTCTTCAGCGGGTTCTCGAGGCGGAGCAGCCAACGCTGAAGACCCTCGGGGTTTGGCTGACAGCCTCTCGTCAAAAGCAGCAGGACCTCGAACGTGGGTTCTGACGGAGTGCGGAGGGTCATCTTTCCCTTGCTCTTGCGTACGGATGACGGTGTTGGAGCTCTGGGCTGGCAGCCGTCCCGATCCATGTTGCTCCCGCGGAACGTTGTTGGTGTCCGAGCCTTGAGCTCACTGTCGGACAGCCTGTTGAGGAACTTGACGACATGCGCAAAGTTGAAGTCAACGACTCGCGCCGTGATCGGAGCCTCACGGTAGAGCGCCCCTTTGTACTCCTGGCGGACTTGTTTGTTGACGGACAGCAGGGGAGAGGCGCCAATGAGCTCGCCTTTGGTCTTCGGGGTGATGCGTGCGCTGTCCATGATCGCGCAGAAGCTGTAGATATGGTCGCGCACTTCTGCTGGCAGGGCGAGGAAGCTGGAGCTGAGTTTCTGCTTCTTTGTGTCTGAAATCCCGCCTTGCTGCTGCTTGCGCTTGCGCTTGGCCATTGTTGACCGGTGGACCGAAATAGTATCGGATGGGTCGAAGGGTGAGGGTTGTATGTTGTCAATTTGAACAGAAAATATTCGGTCTTCGAAACAAGTAAGGCACGTGAGGCTGCATGTAAATGCAAATAGGAGCTTCTGCCTGCCCATTCACAGAAGATTGGTGAAGGAAACCAGAACGTTACGAGCGCCACCCGCTAGAAACCTCCTTTCTTGAAAGTTGCGACGCTTAGACCGGCACTTTGCCGACTTGGAGCGCTCACTGCCCTTTACTGGGTCCGGCTGACAAGATAGGAAGGTGCGACAAGGGCTGCTCGACCTGCGAGCACCTAATTTGTTGAGACTGAGCCGTCACATCCGCCTCGCATCTCGTCACTTTCTACTGAATCGCCCTGCCTGCAAGCAGTACTCCTTAAACGCCTATAATTTCGACTCTGGACGTATTTGCAGATCCTCCCTGCTCAGCTGCTTCAACGACCTCTTCCCAGCATTAGCAAGCATGTTATCAGTATCCGCCAAAAGACACCTCAATACGTGCTCGACGCCAGCTTGGCCCTCAATTGCCAGACCGTACATGTATGGCCGTCCAATCAAGACGGCCTTTGCTCCTAAAGCTAGCGCCTTCAGCACATCGCTGCCAGTCCGAATGCCACTGTCGAAGAGCAGAGTGATGCCTGACTCTTTGACGACCTCGTCGGCTCCGATCTCTGCCAGTGCATCCAGAGAGGCGATAGCTCCGTCGAGCTGCCGACCACCGTGATTGGAGACAATGATACCGTCCATGCCGTACTCGACGGCTTTACGCGCATCTCCGATGGCCTGGATACCTTTCAGGACAATCGGTCCATCCCAAAGATCTCTCAAAATCTTCAGGTGTTCCCACTCCCGGTACGTGCCAGAGTTCATGATGTCCAGCCATGCGCGGGATCGTTTCAGCGTCGACGCGTTGGTCAGCACCCTCAGCGCGCCCCATGGAGTCCCAGGTCGCTTGAGCAAACCCCACGCCTCCTTCAGCTTCTCGCTCGCGGAACGAGTATCTTCTGCTTGCATCTCCTGGAAGCGTTCGTTGAAGACGGGATCGGAGTGACCGATCTGGCAGCCATCGCCCCATAGAAAGGGTAGGTACGCGTGATCGAGGTCTTCAGGTCGCCACGCTAATGTGAAGGTGTCCAGAGTGACCACCAAGACCTTATAACCGTTCGCCTTGGCACGATTCAACAGGCTGACGGTGATGGCTTCTTCTTGTGGTTTCGGCCAATATAATTGAAACCACCGAGGACCATCACCATTGGCACTTGCCACTTGCTCGATCGTCCTTGTCGCCGCTGTCGACAGAATCATGGGCACTTTGAGCTTCTGGCACGCCCTTGCGGTTGCCTCCTCAGCATCGCTGTGCATGGTGTTCTGCACGCCTACTGGAGCGACAAGCAACGGGCTCTTGTACTTCTGACCAAACAGTTCGACACTCATATCTCTGCGAGTAGCATTGACCAGCATTCGCGGCCGTAGCCTGTAACGATCAAAGGCCGACCGGTTGGCAGCGTACGTCGCCGCGCTGCTGGCGGAGCCAAAGACATAGCCAAAGTTCTCAGCGGGTACCTTGTCGCGCGCCAGAGCCTCCCATTCTGAAGGCTTTGTCGAGAATATGGGTTTGCGGAGACCTGAATAGATGTCTCGTTGGTATGCAGTCCACTGGTCCGGATCTGGGACATCCCAGGACTGATTCCAGCGATTTGCTTCACCTAATTTGGTCATGATCCCTGTCGAGGCGAGAAAGGGGCGATTGGCAATGATGTTCGCCAAATGAATGCTTGATGTCAAAATCAGCTGGTCCATGAAAGACATGTAGTGACACTCGGGCGGCGGTCCATGCACGAAGGGACTACCTCGGCCGTTGCTATGCTCACCTATCATTCATCGCAGCTCCCGCACGCTCGATTCCGACCGCCGCCTTTCTCCATTCCAGCCATGCTGCCCACCAACTACCCTACGGTCCTGTCTGACATTTTACTCGACGATAATCGCGTGCCAGCGGATGATTGTGTCCTTGCCATGATGCTAATTCCGATCCACGATGGGCTTTCCGATAGTACCTGGTATATCTCAATCGCAATCGTGCAGCATAGCTGTCTCAAATGAGCGAGCCATTCGAAAAGGTCCTGTGGGCAAGAACCTCTATGCCTGCAGGAGCATCGAACATGATTGATATACTTATTCAACTTCGAAATACCCATCCAAACATCAATAGTCAGGTCGGGTGTGGTGGTGGCATGGAGTGGGGAACAAGGCACAAAGACCAGTATATTGAATCCTGCAACTACTGGTCGGTTCGCCCGCATCAACAGTTGAATTGGTATGGTATGGATCGCATGTGTGTATTGGATTGTGGAAGAGAAGTACACATGTATCTACTGCTGCACACCCGAAAGAACAGGAGTCTCGGGCTTACGTATTCCACTGCCGAGAGAAACTTGAACACCTGAGGCATTCACAACTTCAACTGACACTCCTCACTTCGAATGCTCAGGCTGACAGCGAAACGCCAACGAGGGCTTCCATCAGCTGCTGATCAATATCGTCGACGTGAATCAGCTTGGTCCCCATTTGCGCTTCCTCCGCGGCCCTGACAGTCACGCCCTTCTCCCCCTCAGCCTCCGGTCGGACCAGTTCTCCGGCCCGCTCGACATGCTTGAGACTCGCCCACGCCTCAGGAGCCAGATTGGGCTTGATGCCCTGCGCGATCGCGTCGTTATACTCTTCATCACTGCGCCTCGCCAACGCAAGCCTCTTCGCCGTCTCTTCCCTTACCATCTCAGCCAGATTCTCATTCCAGAATCGATGCTTGATCAGGTACTCGTAGAACGCCGGGAGCAGCACTAGGTCTGCGACACAGTACTTGATAAACAGGTCACTCATCGGGCGCTCCTGGAAGATCTCCTTCGCACTGAGCTCGAAAGTCATAGTCCCGTCTCTCACAGCTTGGACCTGGTGATTGGCCCCATTTTTGGCGCGATAGTCTCCATTGGTAGCGCTGTAGAGCTTCTCGGTGGCCGCATTCCCAAATGTCATCCAGGCGCGGCCCCAATCCTGTATCGATCTGAATGCGTTATGGTCTTCCTCACGCATCCTCATGCGCTGTGATATTGCGCGGGAAATGCCCTTGACCGTCTTGCGGTCCTTTGCGGACTTTCCTGTGATCACGTCCATCAGCTGCACGTCGCGGATGCCGCCAAGGAAGACGCCGTGCTGGTTGAAGATCGCGTCGTTGTCGGTCCGGCAGTCCCAGACGAGCTTGCCAACCTCTGTATCCTCTAGGATCTGTTTCAGTGTTGTTGGTTTGGATGTTGTGCCGGTGGTCGAGAAGGCGGCGCTGCCTAGAAGGGAAACGTCGACGATATATATTTTCTCGAGCTGTGGGCAGTATATCTGGGAGAAGAGTAAGCAGTTTGAACAACGTGAAGTAAATGTTGTACGCACATTCAAATGAGTCAAGCCACCATGACGACCGTGATCATGACCCTCAAGATCGATGGTGAGTGCTGGAGCCTCAGACCCGAGATCGATTTCGCAAAGCTCATCGATCATGGCGGCAACATCGTCAGCCTTCGCAGCAATGGCGGTCTCCGGCTCTGGCACATTGACGAAAGCCTTGTCATTTGGCTTTTGCTTTCCCATCACTACCCGCCTTTCAACCTTCTTCTCCTTCTCTGTCAGCTCACGGTCCGGGCTCTTCTTCCCCTTCAGGATACCTAATGCGATTGAGTCCATAGCCTTGACGACCATGTCGCACTCAAGCTCTAGCCAGGCGGCTCTGTCACACGAAGCCCAGATGTCCTGCTTGATCGCCAGGAGTTGATCGACCGCTATGTGGAGGCGTTGGCGATTTACATTCAACGCGCATTGTTCGTCCTTTGATCTTGAGGCGCTGATAGATTGGCCGTTGAGACTCTCGAGCTGTGCGACTGCGGCATATTGGACTGCTTTGATGCGGGCGAGCTCGGCATTGTGCGCGAAGGAGGCGATTGGGGAGATGGTTCCGGTGTGGAGAGGTGCTTGAGTACCCATGGCTGGTCTTGTTGATATACTGTAGGGGCTCGACAAAAGGCTGTATAACGAACCTTCGAGCTGGTTTAGCGTACAAACCGTTGTATATACGGTTCGATGCCGAACGAAGCAGATCTGTCCAGCAGTAGGAAGGTAGAAGTCGATAGATGTCGGGTGTCGATGTCCAAGAACAAGGGCCAAATCAAGGAGTCTTTTGAGCCTTAAGTAGTCTCGCAGGTTTCGGAAGCGAGACACACTATCGTGGCATGTGATTGCCGCGTCACCAATGTCTCCCAAAGCTGCTCGCTTGCCGCGAATATCAGAGCGCGCATGTGACGAGCATCAAACGCAGCCGCCAAAGCCCAGTCTTTGAGTGGTTGATCGTTAGCAGCAAGCACATACCAGCCTGAAAGATTGCAACACGACCAATGCATCCAAGGTTTGCAATCGTGTCACAGCCTATCAAAGCGGTGGGGACTGGCAGGTCAATTAGCAGGTTAACGTATGGAAGCTGGGAAAGACTGGCCCAGACCACTTGTCAGATGCGTCCGATGCTTTTGCTTGTGTCATAGCCAGTCAATGCGGGACCACCTGCAGATCAACCAGTGAACAAGCATGCGGCAAAGCAGGTGTGTAGCAGGAAGGTGCTGAGGGATCAACTTCAACCACTAGGTCCAGTGGAAAGGTCTGTTATGCTCCGCCATGCTCGACGTCTATGCCCTTAATTATTGCATGCAGAAGCCAAAGGGCGGGGCGAGCACTCGATTTGATGAGATGTTTTCGAAATGATACTGCCTTGGTGAAGACTTTGTCATTTCCTCGCAGAATGCTTATGCTCGACCCGCACCCTAGCGCTCGAACCCTCAATATACGTCCCTATCGGCCTTGTGCCAGCCACGAGCTCGACGTGCCTCTCCACCCGATTTTCCGCCCGAGCACCCGGCCCACTGCCCTCATCCTCATCACTGCTATCCCACCAATCTGGACCTCCCTCACCTGCACCAACTGATCGCACGGGATCTTTCTCGCCTGTCTCGTGCACGAGGCGGAGCTTAAGTGGCATGACGCCTAGTCGTTTGCCTACCATGCCGAGGAGATCATAGATGGAGAAGGCTTTGGGTACTTCGTCCTCCCAGGTGTCATTTGCATGGACGAAGGTGATGTGCAGTAAGCGAGCAGCAAGGGAGCTAGGGTCGACATCTCCTTGATCTGTCTTGTTGAGCACAATCGGCTCACCATACTCTTCACACAGTTCTGTCCACCTTGGGTGTGCGGCTTTAACAGCTTCTTCTTCATGGACGGACGCTACACTTGAAATAGAGATGGCAATCTGGTTGAGGTAATATGTCTCGGCGTTTAAACGCTCTTTATCAGTGATCTTGCTGTAGTTCAGCGTTTGCAGTGTGGCTATGCGGGCTATGGTGAGCATGTAGCCGTCCTCGGCGCTGAGAGGCTTCCCTTCGGCTGACATCAAGTCTTGATAGAGAGGGTTGCCTGTTGTACGGAGGTGGAGTAGGTTGGGAAAGGTGGCGGCTAGGCTGTTGAAGAAGGTCCAGGAGGCGATGTCGTTGTGTCGTAGGTCGAGTTCTTCAACGTTCAAGCAGGGAGCGAGAGAAGAAAATTCGGCGCTGCGATTGACGGTGGTGATATTGCAATTCTTCAGGACGACGGTCTTGGCCTGGCCATCGGCAAAAGCGGGACCAACATCTTCAATGGACATGAAAAGGTTGCCGGAGAGATCGATGGTGCTCAAATGTTTCGGAAAAACTGGTGACAGCTCTGTGGTAGCCCTAGAGGCCAGGAACTCTGACCATTCATTGTTGCAAGCCACCAGTGTCTCAACAGTACTAAAGGCGAGCCGTCGGAGATGGAACATCTGGTCTGACGGAATGAGAGTCTTTGACACGCTCAAGTATTTGACGGTGCGGAATCTGGTACGGACGTCGATGACTCCGCATCTGAGCGCAAGGTCGTCCTGAAAAGTTTGCGGACTCACCCGATTGCCGTCAATGGTCAAGCTACGCAGTTTTGGGAAGCATGATGCCAGGTCGAGGATGTCGGAGATGTTCTCAAAAAGATTGCTTCCGATGTCAAGGTCCGTCACATCTTTGCACACCTCTGTGATCTCGTCATTGGCAAGGTCGTCGCGGCTATATCGAATGCACATATGGTCCAGAACAATGTTGTGAATGCCTCTCAGCTCAGCTTGACGGGCGGCAAATTTGGAGAAGCCGACTTCCTCAGCCTGTTTGGAGCGTGAGATCTGAATGGCTTCATGCTCTGAAGGTACGTCCTGAGACATGTACTTCTCCCGTAGTGCCTCTAAGAAGGTGCGCTCCTTGTCCCACGGCTGGTTGGGGCGGAGGAAGGAAGCGCAGGTGGGCGATGTGCTTCTGCCTATGGTCAGTATGAGGTGCTGTCATTTGTAGACGGAAAGGCAGGGGACGGCAGTTACATTGAAAATAGGAGACGCCATTGTGAGTGCCGTCATGCTTGCCACGCGCTGGGTCGTCCCACTCGACTCCGAGCCATTGGCCTCCCTTGTCGGCGACATTCCCGATGTATCGCACTGTACATAGCTGGCCTTTCAACGACAGGCGTTGATCGATATGGTGCGCCATGGCTGAATAAAAGGTACATGTATCTCGTAAGGCGTGGTGTTCACCTGAGGTGGCGATCGGACATGACTCAAGTATGATGCCTCAGGCAGAAGTCGACTTTCTTGACTTTGGACTTTCGAGGACTCACTTTCATCGCCTTTTACACCACAGACATCCACCATGGACTACCAGAATCGCGCGGGCAGCAAATTCGGCGGCGGCGGTGTCGCGTCACAATCTGCGACGAATGCCGACCGCCGCGAGCGCCTGCGCAAGTTGGCGCTGGAGACGATCGACCTCGACAAAGACCCGTATTTCTTCAAGAATCACGTGGGCAGCTTCGAGTGTCGTCTGTGTTTGACGGTGCACCAAAATGACGGCAGCTACCTGGCGCACACGCAGGGAAGGAAGCACCAGACGAACCTCGCGCGACGAGCCGCCAAAGATGCGCAGTTGGGCCGGAAGAAGGAGGAGGAGGGCTACACCGGCGCCAACGCGATCCAGGTCCGCCGCAACGTCGTCAAGATTGGACGACCCGGTTACAAGATCACTAAAGTCCGCGATCCCGTGACGCACCAGGTGGGTCTGTTGTTCCAGCTGCAGTACCCGGAGATCAGCGCCGACACCGTCCCGCGCACGCGCTTCATGGGCCCCTACGAGCAAAAGGTGGAGGACCCGCCCGACAAGGCCTTCCAGTATTTCCTGGTCGCCGCCGAGCCATACGAGGTGTGCGGCTTCAAGATCCAGAATCGCGAGGTGGACAAGCGCGAGGACAAGACGTGGGAGTGGTGGGATTCCGACACGCGCGAGTTTTGGTGTCAGGTCATGTTCAAGACGGAGCGCGAGGAGCGGTATAGCGGTGTGCCTGGTCTGGCACCGAGCGGGATGCGAGGGAGGTGAGGGGCGATCATGCAGGAAAAGATGGGAAACTGCTAGTGGGCTGTCGTCGCGACTGTCTGATGCACAAACAGAGGCGGCTTGTTTGATATCGCCACAGTCAAGCTACAAAGACGCCAACACCGCCAGTTGCATCTCTAAATGCTAGCATTTGCAGCGTAGGTCGACGGAGATGCTGTACACTGGCATGCGATGCCTCTTGAGCCCCGGCTCTTGTACATCCCTCGACTTCGGTACGTCTTCAATGATAAGTCTTGGCTGAATGTATACTGAAAGAGACGAACAGCATTCATACCGAGCATGGCCGTATTTGGTTCTGGCAGACGGTCGAATGTGTATGCGTGTACGATGCTAGAAATGAAACCTGCGCCTCGCATTGTCATCGGTTGGGTTCCCATGCCCAGAACACCCATCTACTGGTTCTCCCTCGCTCCGTGTCCGGTGGCCGAACGTCCCAACCGCTCTTTGGATCCTCGCTACGATCAGGCCATCTCCTCTCCGTGAGATGGCATCTATTCAAGATATCGATCATGAGCGTCTGGTTTGTCCTTATCAACGGCATCGGTCTGGGCACCGATTGCGTAGACCCGTGACTGCTTCCGTCTTGGCGACATAGACTGCTACGCTCCATGGACATATTCTGCGGCGATAGGATGCCAAACTCCGCCGTGGCTGAGGTTGGCGGGAGCAGCAAATATCTGTGGTGATAACGAGCCATCCGGCGGAAACTAGCACCCGTTTCGAACTTCAAGCTGAATCTGCGACCAGCAGCGATTGGAACCAGGGACTAGTAACCCACCAGCGCTTGGCTGTCGGGGCTGCCAGCTTAGCAAAGTCTATTCAAGCCACAGCTGCGACCTCGGCTGCTTGCTTTGCATGCAGACATATCATTCAATAGTGGACGTTGTATAGTCTGCGTCTCTTGGCATACCGTCGTGGTGGCGTGCGTGCAGCGAGTCGAGACTCTTCCGAATAGCTGGTACTTCGGAAGCTTCTTTTCACATTGACCGGGTCACTGGATCCAGAGCAGATGCTGATCAGGCCCTGACCATGCAGCGTTGGCTTTGTCAATCGGGAGTGAACGAAATCGTGAGTCTTGTGATATTGTCTACAAGCGGTTACCAGGCGAGGGAGTCGTGTGCTGTCGTACCCGGCTCTACCTGCACAACACAATATGATTGCAGGGAGAAGCATATGCAGTATTGTCGGGACAATTATTGCCTTCAATCTGATTTACGTCGCATATAGCGTTCTCTGGACACCTGCAATCCCAACTGCAGCGTCATCTGGCAAGACAAGAGCCAGATCTGGACAATTTCTCTTTGGCGAGGACGATGAATCCATCGATGGCCTGACCGCCGCGCAATGCACCAAGCGCTTTCCCAAGCTTTACCATGAGGTGGACCGAGCAGTTGCCTTTTGGAAGGATCGACAGCACATAATATCTGCCATCGATATCAACACAACCTGGGTCAAAGAGCGAGAAGGCACAGTGCGGATACTCATTCATGACGGCGAGCTGCGGATCATTGATAGCCACGTCGCACAAGACTGGCACTTTAGCACCCGCACCATCGGCATCCTGTCTCTAATTCAGCGAGCGCTAGACAGTGCAATTGCAGGCGGCGAATATTTGCCGACAATAGAGACGTCGATCACGTTTCCAGACACCGTTGAAATGGACCCGAGCAGTGACCACACTGTCTGGACCGTCGGGAGGCAGCTTTCCAATCGTGTGCACGATCGTTACTGGCTGATACCCAACTACGACTTCTGGTATGATGCACCCATGGCTTACCGCGAGACACGAAGAAGGATGATGGAGCACGATTCCGCTTTTAAAGAGAAGATCCCCAAGGTCGTCTGGCGAGGC
Organism: Teratosphaeria destructans; assembly: GCA_010367425.1. Taxonomy (NCBI): domain Eukaryota; kingdom Fungi; phylum Ascomycota; class Dothideomycetes; order Mycosphaerellales; family Teratosphaeriaceae; genus Teratosphaeria; species Teratosphaeria destructans. The sequence continues at coordinate 935,326 of WBMN01000008.1, read as the reverse complement.
AGTACGTGGGTCGACCGCCCGCTGCGCGAAGCACTTCTTGCTGCTACCGAGAGCCAGGCATGGGCAGATGTCGTGAGCACTGAAGTCGACGACAGAGAGGAGGAATTGAGAAGGAGGATGAGTCTCCCAGACATGTGCAAGTACGCTTTCACGGCTCATACGGAGGGTGTGTCGTACTCTGGCCGACTAGACTTTATCCTGAACTGCAAATCGCTGCCCATCGTGCACGACCTGAACTGGGCAGTCTTCTACACACACCTCCTCGAGCCCAGCGGGCCGCGTCAGAATTACGCCCTTGTTCAGAGGAATTGGACTGATCTCGAGCAGACCGTGCAGCATTACCTGCACAACCCGCAGGACGCGGAGAAGGTGATCGCGAATTCTTTGGAGACGTTTCGGAGGAATTATCTCACGAGGGCAGCGCGGTCTTGTTATATTCGGAGGCTCATTCAGGGTTATAGTTCTGTTTCTTTCTCGCCGGATCCGTATCGTTCTCCAGGGGTGAAGGGTGAGGCGAGAGGGTTGAGAGGCATTTCTTTTGAAGAGTATATTTATCGTCGTGCGGATGGCGATTTTGAGGATGGGTGGCCGGATGCTTAGAGTGCGGGTCTGATGCATATAGAGTGGTGCCAGGTCGATTTGCAACGAGGTTTTATTTGCGAAAATCATGCATGGTGGATCGACGACATTAGATCCAGGTTTATGTTGGTCTGGGACATGTAACGAGCATTTCAGCTGCTGCACTGGCATGTTAATCTTTACATCAAGATCAGATGACAGTAAGTCGTATTCATTGAGGCTAGACCAGAAGCTTATTTACAGCCGGTCTGACATATCGCAATCGCAGTCAACTATGCTACTTCGGCAGTACTATCACCTCTTGTTTCTTGGGCTTTCGTTGGTCCAGCCCAATAGTCTCGGTTATCCACCGTCCTAGCTTTACACCTGGCTGGTCAATCACGCGGATGGCATACTTGGCGATGATCATGTTGATCGGCAGCGTGATTGTCAGGCAGAGCAAGAACCTCGAGCTGAGCCCCTTTGGGCCAGCATCTGGGAAAGCCAGCGTGCCATCCCAGAAGGTCCCCTTGAGCGCTTCGTTCACATGGCCGCCGAAGAGACCGACAAGGCGACCGGGCAGAGTGCGGAAATACGGCATATGGGTTAGGTAGAGCATGAAGCTGATGCGGCCGCAGAATTGGAGCGGTTTGAGCATGAAGAGCCGCTGTAACCAGGGAAGGCGCATGATGCTCCAGATGATCATGAATGAGCCCCACGCCTGCCAGTAGCGGAAGTACTCGAAGTCGAGGTAATTCGGAGGTGTCATTCTGGTCAACCAGCGGTAGCCAGGCGTGCCGAGGGCCACTTCGCGATGGTCGGGGATGGAAGGTATTGAGATGATATACCAGCCGATGAAGAAGACCACAATGGCAAGCGTATTGGACTCGCGTCGATCTGGAACCATCATTTTCTCATCTTGAGATGACGATGCCAAGCGTTCGAGCCATGGGCGTGGAATCACTCGTGCCACCAGTAGGGTGCCACGGCGGAGGGGTTTCTGCGCCCCGATGCTGGTCGCCTTGAGCAGCTTTTGCAGGAGTCTCGAGACCTGTGGTAGCAGCGGAGTCCGATCGAGGAGTGTTGTCTGGCTCATGCTCTTCTCACTGAATCGCGATTCGAGCGGCCATACGTCCAGGATGGCCAGTACGAGGCCAAAAAGTGACAACACCATGGTCCACTTCCACCTCATCTGCAACATGATAGCCGCACAGCCAAAGATGAACAGTGCCATCATGTGCGGCACTCTGTAGTCGACTCCCGACACGCCGAGCGACAGCACGGTCAACACGCTGTATACCAAGATACTGCCCTTCAGCTCAATGGGCAGCGTCCACACGGGTCCGTTGTAGAAGTACCCACCCGGTACGTGATCGCGCATGAGGGAGAGGTAATCGATGGTCGACCACCACCAGTCGTACAGCTGTGCGCCGAGGGTGGGCTGGGGCACTGAGAAGTTCTCGTCCAGAAGGAATCCCGGGACTTGCAACAGCAGCGCGACAGTCAGAGACACCAGCATGCAAGGGATGTATAGTCTGAGCGGTCGGCGGATGAGAGCACTAACGATGCCTCGACGAGCATCTCTTGTCTTGGTTGATTTCAGCTTCCGTAGGGTGCCGACGCTGAGGACGTAGCCGGAGAGGATGAAGAAGACGGCCACGCCGACGGGTCCGCCGCTGCTCCATGGCAGGCGGATGAAGGGGAGCGTCGTGATGTAGTAGTTGCCCTCCCATCCGAAGCCGAGCTCTGTGTCGATGGTGAAGGCCGCGATGAAGTGGTGGACGTAGACGAATACGGCGAACAAGCCGCGTAGACCGTCCAGATACTTGGTATCCGTATTCTTCGGGAAGCTTGTGGGAAGGGGATCGCGGATCTCGATGGCCGCTGGAAGCAGCCGGTCATATTCCTCTTTGTCGGTGTAATGGTGCATTTGATGTTCCAAGTCCCCTGTGACGGGAATATCCCGATACGGGCTGGTCATTCTTGCTGCCCCGGGAGTATTCGCAGGACTGGCATGAAGGTGTGTCTCGAGAGGTCTTCCTCGATATTTCTGCAACGAAAATGGGTGTCGTATGTGAAGGTGTGTGGACGCCGCGGTTCTAGCTGCCACTACTCTCTACCCATGTTCTAGGCATCTGATCGACGGTTTTCGGACCACTCCATCTCCTGGGACAACACAATATCAACGCAAGCCGCGACAAGCTGAACTAGCGTTCCCTTCGCTAGCGTACGGCGATGTGGCTTGCGGGATACTCGTGGTCTACTATCGCTACGCAACTTTATCCGAATCAGAGTCGTCCGAGTCGCTTGCCTCCTGCATGCTGCGAGGCGCCGGCTATGTGGGTCGGCCTTCTTTTAGGTTTCCCATGTGGCTTGCTGAGAAAGGTTTCCAGGTTCTCAACTACTTTCTTGAATCTTGATAGCTACCTGCAAGCCAGCTCCAGCTCTATCCATCAATCCATCCCACTACTGCATCTCTGCTGTCCGTCGGCGCATGATCGGGTTTGGCTTTCGGTTCCGAGCGACGACTACTGCAGAGCGTATCCAGTCCTGCACGGACAACGCCTGAAGGCTTCTATCAGGACTATGCAGCTTTTGGAACTCGGACCATGACCTTGGATGGTGTGCTCGATTACATTGTCGAATACCAGCAGTGATATTCGTTACCGATATTTGTTGGCATGAAAACCGAGGACGACGGCTGCAAGGTCTTTACGCGCTTAAAAAGGGTTTTCGCGATATCTCTTTGTGCACACCATCAATGTCGATCATGCCCGTCGCCGCGACCACGTTGGCGTTTGCTTCGACTGATACGAGATCCAACAAGAAAGGAGGCCCTCTTCACCTGCCGCCATGGCGTAAATACAAGGACAGCGACAGTATAGGTAGAAGGATCCCTATAATACGAGGTCACCTGTATGATGGGCGACCGTTGTCTCAACTGACGACGTGGTGAGCTTGGATGATCAACCCATAAAGCGTCCCGCAGGTACATCAATCCACAAAGACCTCGTGCTCGTTGGCTGCGCACAGCTTATTCCAAGTCATGTACTTCCCCAAATCACTCCACGCTCCACCGTTGACATTCCTCCAGTCTCGCGCACGGGAGTTCTGTTGTCTGTTGCCTCGGTGGGCATGCACAGTAGTATACCTGACCCCCCGGACTTCCGCCACCACGGCTTCGGCGTGTGCGTCTGTTGATGTTGCGGCCACACGCCGGGCCCTCTGGGCTCTTAGTAGAGCTCGACCGTGTGCTTGGAACCACATTAGCAGCCACCGCGCGTCAAGTGTCTCAGTCAACTCTGTTACATGGTAAGCCGGGAATGCTTTGCCAGTCACAGTGTTTGTGCTATTGAGAGTCACGGGCGCTTGTCAGTATAAGGCGTCGTTGAACTGTTGGAAAGTGGCAGTTTCACATACCCTAAGATTACATCTGCCCAAGTGATCTGCTGCGGCAACGAACTGTTGCGCGGCGTATCTGGAAATGGGCGTTGAAGTGATGTCAAGTCAGGACCTAGTTTCAATCGATCCAATCTGTTTGGGTCGTGCTTTGATCTTTGCGTAGCTGAGGGTGTCCTCATTGCAGAGTGATCGAACGTCATCCAGACAATGTACGGCTGTGACCAGCTGCTCAACATGAAGACGTCGCTATCGTGATCGATGGCTACATGGTACTCGTGAGAAGCCTCGGTGGAGACGTCTTTAGTGATGTTGGCGGCTAAGTGCGTCCTCTCCTGCTCTTGCCGGGCCCATACCATGGCGATATAGTGCTGGTCTGAAGTACGGTGCAAGAACTTTTCATTGAATTCAGCCTCGATCGTGCTTATTACAGCTTGTAAAAGTCTCTTCAGATCTTTTACGGGGCCGATCATCGTTCCAGAGTTGAGGAAACGTGGTCCATCTGTTGCAGGGCCATAGACATCATCAGCTAGGGGATCTTTTAAGGGTCAGTACATTTGCCATGATTCAAGGTATGATGCAGCGTACTGTCAGGCATGTACTGGCAGTGCATCCCTTTGTCAGAATCTTGCGGCCAACATTCGGTGTCGGCGCCAAACAAGATGGTATTTTTGATCGACTCCTGGCTCGCACCATTTTCGTCAAGGATTCCCGCATCATCCAGCCTGCCATCTTGCTTCTCGATGGCTTGGAAGTAGCGCTCGATCAGGACTTGTGGCGGGAGCTGCAACCACAGATTGAAAGCATCGATCACAAGGACGAGATCATCGTCCTGAGCGGGTCTGAGGGTATCCAAATAGTACAGGATCTCCGAGACCTTGAAGAGATGACCTTTCGTCGAGAGGCCGTCTTGCCGTGCGGCACCGCCCCAGCCAACTAGGACAGGGTCGGGATATCCATTGACAGCGGATGACATAAATAATCTGCAGAGTCCGGTCGTAGTTTTCGACGTTGGCACAATATAATGAAGGCCTCTAGTTGCAAGCTGGATATGCCCATGCCTGCTCGATCGAGCAAAGATCGAGAAGGGTGAGATTTGACCGGCCAGCACCAACAGAAGCGTGCCTGCGGCTGCAAGCCATGTGCTCACCGAACGTAGAGAAATCATACGGGACATGTTGTTGAACAGGGCATCCGAGAGGGCTTTTGATGACGGGCTTGCTGAGGAGAGTCGAGACGATTTGATGGGCTGTTGTTGGCTCGCTAGGTAGAGCCGAATCACACACATCCAAGCAGAGCTGGTAACAATGTTCTGGCGTGCGGTTATTTACAGCCACAAATTGGCCAGTGCTTTAGGTACACCTTATCTGGTTCTGGTAGGTGGTTTAGCTTTTTGAGCTCCGATCTACCCTCAGAGTGCTTGCGCTGGCTGATCCCATACAGTTCATCCATAACTATTCTCTATATTGCTGCTCTCCCCAAGGCTGGATCACTTATCGATGAAGAACGTGTTTCTGACAGGATCGGAATGTCTGGAGCGTGGATGCCCTCCGGGAGGCTGCGTAGTGTTGCTTACGATAAAGCATCCGTCGACCGCCTTGAGCACGGGTATCCTACACATCGAAGACTCCGACCTGGTCAGAATAATCGGAATCGCTATGGGACATGGGCCAGGTCTGACGTCTTCGTCAAAGCAATAGCGTTGGTCCTGCTCGCTGCCAACTTGATGCTATGGATGCAGCGCCCCAAGGATGCGCCGCAACGTCCCCTTGCCGACTTGCAAGAGCCAATACATGAGTCTTTGGAAGCGCCGATTTCTAGCTCGAAATTACTGTACCTCGCCATCCCAAGCCGGGTGGATCGTGATGTGGATCTTTGCAAGACCCTTCTGACAGCTCAAATCCTCAATTACCCTGTTCCCGATCTGATCAGGTGGGGACAGGATGAGGAAGGGAAGGCCATAGCGGCCGAGCAAATGGCTCGGGCGAAGCTCCTGTCCATCCAGAGCTGGTTCGAGCGTCTGCCTGATCATGCGAACGACGGGATTGTGATACTACTCTCCGGACCCGACTCGTGGTTCCAGCTCCGCCCGGAAGTGCTCTTGCGGCGATATTACGAAACTATACGTGGCCAGAGTACCGGACTGGACCGGGATGCGCGGAGGATCATCTTCGCTGCCGAGCATGAATGTCAGCACTCTGCTGATGTGTCATGGCAAAGTCCACGCCCATGCCAACGGTTCGAGGACGCGTATTTGAGCGAGAATATCGTTATCGGCCCTGTCAGTGAAGTAAGCGCGTTGATCGATGTAGCTGTTGATATGACCTCGAAGAATGATCGAAACGACACGTTGGCTGTTTTCGATGAGATATTCGCCCTGCAAGAAGCCGACGACATCGACCAAGGGCAAAAGCTGTTTCAGATTGGACTAGACACCCAGAACGGTCTTGGTCTGCTCGCCACCAACACGATCGAGGCAAGATATTACAAGGACCTTGAACAAAGCGTTCACGAAAGCATGCCGCCATTCTGGACGCCGTCAAGTCATGAGCTTGATATGCTTGATAGCTTCACGTGGGAGGATGTTCGTCTCTTGGGCAATGAAGAGGATCTCGCACTAAGGCCTCCCGCAACTATCCACTTCCGCACAAACAACTCGGCGCAGTCGTTTGTGTCTGAGGCTGAGGCTGAGTCTCAGTCTCAGTCTCCAGCTTCCGCAAATTCCAGCCCCTATGCTGCTCCGCCGCGAGAAGACCTTTGGCCTTATCTGTGGTTGCAGCCATACGCACGAGCACTATATACTGCCGCAACGCTCACACCTACCACCGTCATTGCTCTGGTGGAGGATGATCAAGGTGCGCTGGTGAAGTTCTGGGGAGAGAAACGCTTGGTCCAGAAGGCGGGAGCAGATGATCGACTGCGTCAGAGCTTCAGGCGATGGGACGAGATCTGTCAGGGGAAAGAGGAGTCGCAGGCAATCTTTTTGGACTTGCAGGGCGATTGGGAAGCGCCTTTACGTCTCTAGTGCAGTGTCCCCCATCATGTGTCCGATGTAATGATGCGCTGCAGACGACAATTCAAAGCACAAATAGATCGGAATCCTAGAATTTATTTCATGGTGACAGTTTGATGTCGTCAGTTTGAGAATATACATGTACGATGGACAATTATGTGGGAGGCGTCGCACTTGGCTGCCGTCGCTGCTTGAAGCCTTGCAACCCGATGGATCATGTCTTTATGGTGGCCATGCGAAAGTCTTATTCATCTTCGTTCATGTAAAGTTGCGGCTCATACGCCTCACACGTTTCTCGCCATGACATGTACACACCGGCATCGTTCCACACTCCTCCCTTGGCCATGCCTCTGTCGCGTGAGCGCATGCGCTGGAACTCGTCGCCCTGACTATACGGCACTGCTATGTAGCGTGCCTTGTTGACCTCAGCAACGTGCACAGGTTGGCCAAGCTCTAGTTCGGTGGCCATGGCCTTCAGGCGCTGTTTTCGCGCGGTCCGGAGCACCTGGTCGGCATTTGGATGGAACCACATGCCCGGCCACCAGACATCGTGCAGTCGTCTGTTGCCAACAATGCGATATACCGGGAAGACTTCACCTGTTCGCTCATTGACGCTGCAGATATGAGTCAGTGGTCATGTCTTGCAAACGCCTGATGAGTGATGCTAGACTTACCCAAGACTCACATCTCTCCATGTCTTGTGCACGCCGCCATCCGGTGCGTCAGCAGCTTCGTCGATCACGATGGGGGGACGAGGCAGCTCCATCAAGTCTTGCCAGCCGCTCGCAGCCACGGCCTTCTCCATTGTCGGGTCTCCATCCGATTCACTGAACGTCATCCACGTCACTTCTTGCTCGTGGGATGCGCTGGACATGAAGACTTCGCTGGCCTGATCGATGGCAATCCCAAACTCCACCCTCTCTGGTAACATGCCATATCGCAACCGATCTTTAGCAACCCCGGTCCTTGCACTGTTCCGTGCTAGCTCCTGGTCGTCCCACACCATGGTCAGATAATGCTTCTCTGAATGCCTGTCGGAAAATTGATCGTTGAATTCCTCGTCGATCCTGTCCATAACCATGATGAACAAAGCTAGGATGTCCTTGACACTGCCAATCATGATACCGCTGTCCAAATACAGGGCATTGGTCGATCCAGGAACTGCTGTAAACTCATGATCAGAAAGCTCTGTACATACGCCCGAATGCAAGATATCGTTACTGACTGTTCACAGCTGCATTGCAGAGAGGAAGTGATCTGCTCTTGTCTACAGGACCACAGCTTGTGCTTGCCCCGAACAGGATGCTGTCCATGACCGGAATGCCGTCCGGACCCCGGCGACGGTAGATTCGATCTTTCTTCAGTTTCTCATTCTTGCGACGGATTGCTCGAAAATATCGCCGGATAAGCACTTCCGGCGGCAGTTGGAAGACGACCGCTTGGGGATCAGTCAGCACGACCAGATCATCGCCGGCCGACTTCTTGAGCGTCCGCAGGTACGCCAATGTTTCAGAGATCCTGAACAGATTACTTTCACTGCCGTTGTACAGCCCTCGCCCGCCCCATCCAATCAACACCGGGTCGGGATAGCCAGCGGCCGCAGCTGATAGCAGCAGTCTGCACGAGTCCAGGCGGACATCGGGCGTGGGCACGAGAATATGTAGGCCGCGAGTGCGGAAGATGTGACCAAACAGAGGGTGCGGTGCGGCATTGGGAGGTGGAGGGAAAGTAATCAGAAGCACCAACAGGAGGCCGAACGAGGTCAGGACCAGAAACAGCGGCCGATAAGGCGATTTGAGCACGTCTTGCATGGCATCCGGGCGTCAGCAATAATGATTGCAATGGTGGGAGATGGCTCAGAGAGCGAATCCGCGTCAGGGCCGTCGTCGATGGTCTGCTATCCAGCAGAATGCCAATCCGATGCACTTCGTCAGTTCGACGAGCCGCTTTCCTGCCATCCTCAAAGATATTCCTCGGACGTCAATTGCGGCCGACGGCTTGTCAGTGAGCGTTATTAACGAGCGCACACCTCGTTCAACACCAGACTGAGCTAATGCAGGAACCTCAGCTGGCGCCCTGCAACCTTAATCACACTACAAGCATTAGACTGAGCTTGTTCCGCGCGCGATCATATGCGGAGGTCTGGTCTAGTCTTCGACCTAAAATGCCACATGGCGATGCGGCGTCGACTCGACTACAATTGTACCAAAGCTTAACGCACAGGCAGCCCTGGTTTGCCCCGGGAGGACATCCACGTCATCTATCCAGTTCCACGAGCTTGTTCGAACGACCTGACTCTTTCAGTGGTCCAGCCACCATACAGAATGTGAGCAATCACTGGAGTTCGGCCGCCGGAAACCTTACGGCAGCTCCATCTTGCACTACGAACGGGTGAGCGGTGCCAAGTGCGGTATCAGCAGCAGGATCGCGCGAACAATCTGCTCCCGATGCTCACCGTAATCTTTTGGTGCAGGATGCTAGTAACGGGGCACAATCCCCCCTTCTGGACTCTCACCAGGGAAGTGGTCTCTTACGCCAGACGAAGACGCTGCATTCAGAGACCGAGCCTTTGCATTGATCAGTACAACGGCTACCTCCAGGCTGATGTGGAAAGCCTTTGCGGTCGCCATCGAGCGTTAATTAGCTAAGAAGCCTGGGTCGTGGGCGTGGCTTGCTGAGTCTTAGCCGCAAATCAGATGCACAGACGACCTGTTTGACTTCTTGTGGTAGGAGGTACTTCCTCGCTGGTCTCATGCCCGCTGGTGAAGATAACCACGTGGGTTATAACTTTGTCCAGCAGCTAAAATCGGCCATTTCGGGTATCACGATCTGTGGCGTTCGTCAGTAGATAGCTGGCCGGTCCTTCCCCACGACGCAGGGTACGGAGTGGCCGTCACGGCTCACCTAACAACGGCAGCAATGGTTACTTTGTTGGGAATCGTCGCCCGTCTTCGTGCCAACGAGGCGATCCGAGGCGCGAGGCTTAAGGTGAACAGCGCAGCCTGTCAAGCCGCAAAAGGTTATGCGTTGCAGCCATGGACCATGGGGGCAGGGGCTTCCCATTCACGTAGCCGCTGGAGAGGAGCAGTGAGTGCATCTAGAACGACCAGGCCCTCGTCTTCTCTAATCATTTCCATCTGATAGGTCTCCCATAAGCTGAGGCAAGATAAGAGATCGACTCTAATCAAACGCCAAGTCTTCCAAAGCATCGTAAAAGTTATCCGGTCTCACCGACGCGCACACAATAGTAGACTGTGGCCGTTGGCGACATCGAGGCATGCAGTAAGATGCCCTGATCACACCCTCACGGTCTTGTGCGATCCTCGACTGACACTGGCTTGGTCGAGTAGTGTGACGGTTTGCTTCCCTGCCATAGCTGTCATGGCAGTTGTGAGCTAGCAACGATCCTTGATATACAGTACCGTGGCACAGAAGATGGGTGTACAACATGATAAGGGAACAACTCCATTCGACCCAAGACCCCCAAAAAGGCCGTGCTCTTCATTTAGGTTCGCTTTAATGCAGAGTGCAAGGGCTCCACCCGAAAGTGCTTGGGCCAAGGTTAGTGCATACGGCAGACGGACTATCTCAATTAAAACGCTGTTGCAAAAAGTCTCGTGAGTGAGAGCAGCTCACCCACTTGCGCCTTGCTCTGGCCCAGACGTGTTTGATTGGGTAGTGAGTCCTTCGAGGCTGGCTGGCGATGTTTATCGGGATGTACGCTCGTCCGAAGCGGCGAGTCAACGATCGAAGCGCCTACGTCGCGAAGACAACACACAGGAGGCAGACCATGCTGCTTAAGTCTGAAAACGCTCCGTGCTACACTTTCCTGCTGCTGTCATCGGTTTCCCACGTTCGCTTCACAAGTCTCACACTCGCTGCGTCGTTGCGCCGCTTCTTCGCGACGATTTCCCCTTTCGTGGAGACGGCACAATGAAGGGAATCTCTTTCCTTCTTGCGGGATGCATTGCGGTAGCGGGCGCTGCTACCACAGAAACTTGCCAGGTCAGTAGTCCAGTTCCGTGTGTTCGGTGCTCGACCCGATCATGAGCCGCTTCGTACCATGGAGCCGGGAACGGCAGACACTCCAGACCCGACACTGATTGCTTTCTGACCTATGAGCACAGAGCAAGTGTTTGTCGGCAAGCATCCGAAACGCTTCATGTGAGGCATTCGACCCGCAATGCGTCTGTCGCCAGCATGCTTTCATGCAAGCCATTGGTGATTGCGTTAAGAAGTCCTGTGGCTCACAACAGGATGCCTTCGAAGGTAACGTACCGATGGATGGCAACAGAGCATTCTCGGAACATGGCGCTGATCGTTATGACTTCCAGCTGCTTTCCAACAAGCTGGCATCTACTGTGCCGGCCTAGAAGCCAGCTACCAGGACGAACTATTGAGGGTGCAGAAACGGGGCTTCTATGACTTGATCCCAGGCAGCTATGTCGCCTTCGGCGGCAGTGACCCCGTTGATGAGACATCTGCTGTAACCATCAGATCTTGGCCTAGATTCTGGTGAGTGATCTCCCCACGAGGGGCGCCTTGGGTGTCAGAGGCTAGCCTTACTCATGCTCTTCAATAGGAAATGGTGGGGACAAGTTGTACACAAGGACGGAAAATGGCGCCTGGGTCAGCGCGGCTGGTTAGTCCCGACATATAGGATGCTCATAACGGTCTACCAGGACTCTGACCTTAGCTGCAGGAACTACTTGCAACGACAACCGGGCTGGAATGAGTGGCAGTGAGTCTCAAATTGCCCCAAACTTGCCCATAGCGCCACTGACACCCGCTTGCAGAGCTTACTGGCAGCGTAACAACGCCGGATGGGACACCTGGTAAGACACTCGTGGAATCCGTCGCTGGGGTCGTTACTGACCTGTACCACGCAGGAGCGCCGATGTCAACAAGCCGACCTTGACTGGCCGCAAAGCGGACCTGAAGAAGCGTGATGCAGAGCCAGCGAGAGAGCATGTATCAGGCCGGCCAAGTAACGCACGGGAGGGCCATGGCGGCTCGAGTCATCAGTCGGGCTTCCGCGAAGGCTCACGTGCCGGACAGGGCTGGCGGGGTCGTGTAGAAGGTTCACATGAGGGAGGCAAAACAGAGCAAGGCTGGAAAGGTTGGCAGGAGGCTTCTCACGAAGGGCCAGGCAGCCAACGCGAGGGCGGTCGCCCGGAGCAGTGGTCCAAAGGATGGCAAGCCTGGCGGCAAAGCGAAGAGCAAGGTGCTCAACGCCAGTCTCAGCAAGGCCATCAAGGGCATGGAAGCTCGCAGGGAGAGCCACAGGCGGGTCACCAGGAACAGGGTGATCGACCACACGCCGAGCAAAGCTCCGAAAGCTCGTCCAACGTCCAAAGCTCCTCGAAGTCGCAGGGCTCTCAGGGCTCAGCGAACTCTGAAGCCTCTCAAGGAACCTCTAATTCTCAAAGCTCCCACGGCTCCCACGGCTCTCAACAACCCGGTCAACATGAGCAGGGCCAACAAGGCCATGAACCCCAAAACAGCCAGCAATCAGGCCATCAAGCGCAAGGCAATCAACACCAAGGTTCTGCATGGGGCCAACATTCTGATCCACAAGAGCATGAAGGTCACCAAGGCCAACAGAGCCAGCAGGGTCAACATGGGCAACACGGTCAGCAAGGTCAACACGGTCAGCAAGGTCAACACGGTCAGCAAGGTCAACAGAATCAACACGGCCAGCAAGGCCAACAGGGTCAACACGGCCAGCAAGGCCAACAGGGCCAACACAGCCAGCAAGGCCAGCAAGGACACAGAGGCCACGGTGGCCAGCCTTGGACTCCTACATCGTCCGCACCTCCGACGCGCTATTCATCAGTAACGCCACAAGGCTCAGCAGCCTGGTGAGATCAAGGACCACGGGCTTCGCTTTCGTAACCCCATCTATAATCCGTCTTGCCGATAGATTTTCAAAGTCACGATTCCATTCTCACCTTTTCAAGGCATCTGACAGCATGCATGTACTTAATTCTCGTCCACACTGTGCCATACGTGGGATCTGGGATTGAATTATAATCACCCTCAATGCTAAATAAAATGCCACGAGAGAGCTGGAGGACCCGATGAGAGGTTATGCTTTCGTACACTAAATCGATACGGGAAGCGCACTCGACTGCCCAAAGCCATGGAGAGATGCAGAGCACCTCCTCAGCTTTGAGAGTCTGGCATGCTCCAGGCACACACTGCGTCTGAGATCTGCAATCCACGGATCTGAATGCGAGGCTCAATCCTTGTTTTCACCGAGTATGTCGCTTAGGGCCTTGAGAGCATGTTTGGATGCAGCAACGCCGAGCAGGAAAGTCAGATAAGTGCGCATAGACGTGAGATCCTACTCATCCCACCCTACAATGAGATCTTCTGCCAAACCTTCATTGTCCCGGCTGGTTGGACAGAGTTCAAGCCTCGATAGGAGAAATTGCTTGGCCGCAGTGCGGTGTTGCCGAAGGCGTTGTGGCGCACCCAAGATAAGTACACCGTCGGCGCAGGATATATAAGTGCCACTTATTATCTGGCAACGGCTCAGTCGAGCTCGATCTCCGGTCACGAAATCGGGCGCCAGCTAATCATGCTTTGTGCTTAGGACTAGATACCATTGTAATAATAAGGTGAGGTCGGCTATGCCCCGGTCAGGTCGTCCGGGCTTTCCTAAAAGGGTAATTGGGCTGTCACATCCACCAATGATATATCGTCATTTCTCGACTTGTCTCGCTCAATGCACACCTCACTAGCTTGCGCCGAGATAGTGATCTTGTAACCGACAGAAACGCAAGGTCAATCGGATGAGCTTACATGGCGCCGCATCTAGCTTCGTTGGGCCCGTGGAAGGATATCAGATTCGAGCATGAGAAAGCGCCCTTGCCGCTAGCCCTCTCCTGAAGGTTCTGTGGCGTAGCTGAGCGGCCGGCACACTGAACTCCAACTTAAGGCGTCCCCCCTGGTATGCTCCGAATTATTATGTAGTCCAGAGACAAGTTCTGGGACTTGTTCCCTTGTGCCCTGCATATGTATCGCGTTTATCCACCTGAGATCACGTGTCGGCTTGTGCGGGCCCAAGGTAATCGTCCAGGCTCCATTCGTGATGTTGCACAGTGATAGGTACTCAATCCAAGCAGCGATGAGGGCTCACAATGTCAGGCATTCCTCGCCAAGGCGGAGCGCCGTGTTCAGAGGTCCTTTCAAGACTGTTCTACTGCTCGTCGTAGGCTGTCTTATACTGGTCCTCCTGCGCTTTCTCCTCCACGGCTCTTTGCTAGAGTCTGCTCGCTATCCAACTGCGCGTATACCACGCCGAATATGGCAATCATGGAAGGTCGACGCTCTACACTTCGAGAACCGGGATCTGCAGCGCGCCAGGACGTGGACGCGACTCAATCCACACCACCGTTACGAGCTCCTTACGGACGATGGTGCCTTGGAATACGTCGAAACCAACTTTGGGCCAGAGGGGATCAATCGCCCAGATATCGTCGAGACGTACAAGGCCCTTAGTCTGAATCTGCGCATCATACAGTCGGATCTGCTTCGATACATGATAATGTACATCGACGGCGGCATCTGGGCGGACATCGACGTCTCGGCCTTAAAACCAGTCCGCTCGTGGATCCCTCGCGGGTTCGACGAGCACGATATTGACATGGTCATTGGAATTGAGACCGACGAGCCGCAGTTTAGCGAACACCCGGTCCTTGGATCCAAGGCTGTCTCATTCTGTCAGTGGACATTTATGTGCAAGCCTCGCCTTCCGGTAATGCTGCGACTGATCGAGAATATCATGATCTGGATCCACAAGCTTGCTCGAGATCAAGGGAAGGCCATTCATGAGTTGCATTTGAATTTCGACGAAGTATTAAGTGGCACCGGCCCATCTGCATTTACCAATGCGATCTTGGCGCAAATGACGGTCACACGTGGCGAGAAGACCACTTGGGAGAATTTCCACCAACTAATGGACTCTAAAGTCGTTGGTACGTCACTTGGTATCCGACTCGTCCATTGACCTGGTTGTAATGCTAACTGCGGAACAGGCGGCGTGCTCGTACTCCCAAGCGAAGCATTCGCGGCTGGGACGGGACACTCTTCATCAGGCAATCATGCTGGGAGTCGTTCCCTGGTTCAACACCACTTCCATGCGTCATCTTGGACATCCCGTCATCAACGTTTCAAGCACCCCATCTATGGCGAGGTGGAGAAGTGCAACTGGGATCCGGACTGTGTGAAACTCTGGGATGCTAACACGGCATGGTTCAAAGCCCTGCCAGAAGAGGAGCAGCTTCGAATGATGGAGAAGAAGCGATTGCACTCAGGTGACGATCAAAATGAGCAGGTTCCTATAGCTGTAAAGAAGCAGAACCAATTGTGATGGTTTTTATGCAGATTCAGGGCTTCATACATCCTCAAAAGTCTTATCTCATATTCTGGGTCGGGCTCTATCAAGCAAGGTATCGTTGTGAGACTCTCATACTTCGTACATTGATATGGTTCTCACTTCATACGAATCCATCTCACAGTGCTTACTAAGTAGACCACCGCCGGCAGAGCGTGATATCCTGCACTAGGCTCTCCGCCAGAACATCTATGGCCGCTCCTTGAGCGTCTTTGTAGCCAAAATCAGCTTCTCGTTAGTTACTGAGTGACAGCTCAACCAAACGGGATCCATGCTTACCTTCCCTCCCAAAGTTCAACCAGATAGGGTCATCAAGATAGCCGTGATACTTCTGTCCATGCCTTTTCCACGCCATGCTTGTGACATAGAACATTTCGGTATGATTCGCGGGCACTGATAAATCCGGCGAGAGATATCGAGGGGAGACGTTGAGGTTGGTGAGCAGAGTCCTGCCATGAATCCACAGCGGCTTTTCGGAGATGGCGTGCAGGTTGAATGGGGCGCTTTGATTGAACAGCATTATGTACGGCTGGTATGTCTTATGGCCCTTATGCTTGAGTTGGCGTTGGAAGATTGTCATGACGAAGGTATTGTCTGCTGTTTGCTCGCAATTGGGATCGGCGCGGCGGCACATCGTGATTGCCAACGAGTTCGTGGCTTGTTGGAGACTTTCTTGGAATTCCGACCTCAACAACGGCATGAGGTCAAGGAGACACATCTTGTCTCTCGTGCCAGCGGCCGGTGACAATTCTTCACCCGTGCTGCCGTCCCAGTCGAGCTTCGCAAAGCTTCGGGTAGGCCAAATGTCAAAGTGCACATAAGCAGTGCCATTGACATCCCAGAACACGAACCAGTTCTTCTCTATCGTGGCGAGAGTCCATTGTGATTCAGTGGCCTGTTTTGGCCGTTTCAGCTCCGTCTCATGATGGAAGAGCTGTGAACCGGCTACAGATTCGACTCCGTACGGTTCAATAAGCTCTCGTGCATCTTGGATATACATGCCCAAGCATATCATCGTTGAAGGCTTGCCAAACATGACGTAAGGAACATCAGGGCCCCAAAATAGCCTGATATCACGCGGCCCTGGGAGTCTGTCTACGCCCGCACCAGGTGAGCCCTCACACCTCGACTCAATGCTAGAGGCAACCGGAAGCGGCTTGGCTTCTGCATCGCAGAGCAGAACACCCTCGTAGTTGCCAACATTACAGCTCAAAGCATCCGTTCCATACCTCAACTCATGCGTCCCGACTGCTATCCAAAGATCTGTGCGGGTGGGATGCGGCAGAAGGTTGGCGTTGTAAATCGAATTGCCATCCATGTGAATTGGCCAGTACCTGCGATCCTGCTTTGACACAGAATAGACCTCGTGAAAGGAGTCGCGGGCATCGCCAAAGTCCGTGAATGGGTGCCCGTCGAATTTTTCATCGTAGCTGTCCAAATCAAGCTCTAATTGGATATCGTCGTCCTGTTCATCGTCATATTCGTCCATGTCGTCAAAGGTAAAGAAGTCATTTAACTGAGTGCCATATTCGAGCACATAGTCCTCGTCGGTGAGAAGCGCAGCAGAGTCGCCATGGTCATCCGTGTCCTCCTGATCGCTTTGTTCTTCGAGAAGTGCATCAATCTCGTCCGCTATGCCCAGATCGTTTGTAGTCGATGCTTGCTTTAGCAACTCGTTGCTCTGAGTTCTCGGCGACCAATGTACTAGCCCCTTGAGGCCGAAGTCGCTCAGCTTCCAGGAATACGTGAAGACGAACAGCAGGGTGAACACGAGACCGAGGGGCCTGGCTAAGGAAAATCCGCCATTGAACACAGGTCTCATCGTGGACGGGTATATGTTTCCAAGGCGAACATATCGCTGATCTGCGCTCATCTGTGACATGTACCACTGCTCCTTGTCTCTGTTATTGTTGTATGCACGAGTCAACCACCATTACTCAAGCTATCCAGACCTCATGCATCGCCTGCCGACGAGCAAGACTGACCGATTGTGGTCTGCGCGATAAGAAGCTGTCAAGGGTTCCAGCCATGGACGAGTGACGCTAAAGTGACCCATGCATTTATTCTGGTCGTGGTGCAAGCCCTTCAGCGCTCGACAATGCGCCACCACGCACGGTGCGTTGAATAGTGTTTCCAAGTAGCTTTGGCGAGCTTCGCGGACCGCTCGATAGTTGGTAGGGGTATAATTTATACATGCAACAACGATTTGTTGTCCACCAACGTCAATTGTTGACTTCAATGGTCCAGAATATCGGTGGCTCTCCAAGCTGAACTCAAGAAACAATTCGTGTTGATTCGCACGAGTCTATGAATCGACCAAGGCACATGCATTCGCTGGCGGATGGCCACGACGACATCATGGCTTCTCCCAGTGAGACTTCGTTGGCAACTGCCCAAGAACAACTCTTTGAGATCGAAACTATGCTCCAGAGACCGCATCATCCACGGAGTCATTCCGCGGACATCAAGACAATGCTGACTCGGCCCCATCTCGACAATATGCGTGCGATTTCAGACCGACCACAGGTGTATTCGCGATGGACACCGAGGGTCTCTGACGAGGAAGTTCATCCAAAGAAGGTGGATGACTTCGCAGAACGCGCAGGCTCGAAATCCGCTGGCAAGCATACACATCGCACGGCATATCTCGATGGTCTACGTGGATTTGCTGCTCTTCTCGTCTACATTCTCCATAATGAGGTCTGGGCTCGGGCAGACATGCGAGAGCGAGGCGCTCTGGAGGGTGCTTGGGGCCTGAGCAATTATTATGCATTCACCAGCTTCCCGGGCATACGGATCTTGTTCAGCGGGGGTCATGCTGCAGTTCCCATCTTCTTCGTCATCTCTGGCTATGTCCTCGCAAATAAGCCGCTCCTCAAATTGCAGCAAGGGAACGTTACATCGCTGGCCGAAAGTCTGTGCTCAGCATTGTTCCGGCGATGGCTCCGCCTCTACATTCCGGTCATGGTGTGCACTTTGCTCTGGGCTACGAGCTGGCACGTCTTCGGTATCAGCAGCTCGCTTGGCGGCAGTCGACGACCCGAGAAGACACTGCTGGACGAAATATGGATGTGGTACTGCGATTTCAAGAACTTCAGCTTTCTGTTCAATGATGGCTACGACAATGCATACAATGCGAACATGTGGACTATCCCGTTAGAGTTCCGTGGGTCTATCGTTGTATGGTCCTCCATACTGGCTCTCGCACAGTGTAGTACGACGAAGCGTCTGCTCTGTGAACTTGGCTTGGCTTGGTACTTCATGTATGTGGTGGACGCATGGTACTGTTCGTTATTTCTGGCAGGCGCTCTCCTATGCGACATTGATCTGCTTACGCTCAATGGACAACTGCCGCCTGTACTAGCTCGCTGGCTGAAGCTGGACCGAAAGTGGGTGCTGTGGCTCATGTTTGCTGCAGGGCTATGGCTAGCCAGTGTGCCGTCCCTGGACCAGGAGGCCGAAATGCTACGTAAACAGCCGGGTTGGTATTACCTGTCTTTCCTGAAACCCCAAGCAGCTTGGGATATACGAAAGTGAGTGACGCTTCCACCGCCTGATACTCCTGTTGCTAATGTTTGATCGATAGCTTTTTCCGCAGCATAGCTGCTATACTGCTCATGATCTCGATTCCCAGATTATCAATCCTGAGGACATTTTTTGAAAGCGACTTCTGCCAGTATCTTGGCAAGATCTCCTTTGCCCTCTATCTCGTACACGGTCCCATTCTATGGTCCGTCGGAGATCGTGTCTACGCGGCAGTTGGGAGGATACAGCCACATCACATAGGCCTCATTCCAGGCTGGATCAATGTCTTTCGCTTCCCAGGAGTTGGCCTGATGGGCCTCGAGTTCAATTTTCTCGCAGCGCAGCTCATCCTACTTCCCCTGAATCTCGGCACGGCCGAGGCCGTGACGACTCTGGTTGATGGACCAGGCGTGGATCTAGTGCATGCGCTATTCCTGTGGGCGAGAAAGGATACCTTGGACGAGGATGAGTCAAGGCTGCAGAAGCGGCATGCGTAGTGGAATTGCTTGCGGTCGTCTGTATAAACTATTAGCCTTTCATAGACATTGATCTACCGTCGCATCAGTCTTGCAATTGCGTGTCGGTCACTCATTCCACTGGTCGGCTGATTGAAGTTGTCGACAGTGATTGCGTTAGTCGCCCAACCGATCAAGTACATAAATGTCTAATTGTGAGTCCGTGACTCTTGGAACTTCACGCTGCCAACGCTTAATCAGCCGCTGAGATGAGCAGTAGGCATTTTGATCAAGCAATCAATAGTGTGAATATGAAGGTGATGGTGCCGTTAAGCAGTCCATAATCATCAACAAGTCGACCGGTTGATGAGCTGACGAAATCACTGGTTGTCGACTGCGTGATGGGCCGGCGAAGCGATTCACAATTGCCATCTTGCTGAACGGAATCACAAATAACCGCACCAAGCCGGACCTTCAATCCCATCATTGTCACATGAACAACAATAAGGATCTCGGCAGTATCGCAATTGCGACGTCAGAAGCACGACCGCCCTTGAGCAACTGGAAAAGACCTCATATGCGACTGCCAGGCTACAGCTCCACGAACCATTCCGTAAACTCCCAAGTACTCCACTGTGTAGTCGCAACATATGACCTACAATAGCGGACTTCGCGGTGATATCGGTCTAGTGGCATGGAGAAGAGGAGCAGCACTGCCAGAACCTGGCATGCGTAGCATTGGGCAATGTCGACGGCGCATGGCGGCTGCTAACAAGATGGGCTGGGGCATGTAGAGCACATGTGGTACACAAAGGCTCTGCAAAGATACGCCTTAACTACTACTATCCTCAGACCATGGGAAGTCATGCGTGTTATCGGCGGTTCTGCTTCTCAGTCAGCAGGCGATCCATGGAAGGGATCAAGTCCTCAAATGCTGGCTTACAAGAAGTCCTCCCATGAGATGGCCTCTGCCGGTGCCTCCAGTTCACTGACCTTATACGCCACCTCGGAATAAGCTCGCATGGCCCTCCGCCAGTAGCATGCTTCAGCTGCAGGAGAAGTGTATCGTTCGCGGAAGGTCTTGCGGGAGGTATCTGCTATTCGCTGTGCTTGATCTGTATGCGCGAGATAGTACTCCATCTTCCCGGGCAGATTGGTCCAGTTCCGATGGACGTGGATGTGGTTCACATCTGGCTCCAGGAGATGATAGTAGTGTGCAGTCCATTCCAGGTCGTGAATGATTGGCGCGGAGTCGCAATTCAGCAGATATGTCAGCCTCGAAGAATAAGAGCCGCCTTCTGTGTGTATTGGGAAGGCGTAATCGCAAAATTCTTCAGCCGACATCTTCAGCTTGACGGCGTCCTTGTCCTCTGAGTTCCACGACATCTCCTGCACGTCTGACCACGTTTCGTCTTTTGTGATCTCCATCAGAGGTTCCCGCAAGCCGCGATGAGTCCAGAGAACGCCACGCCAGACTGCCTTTTGGATCTTTGATTCGAGCGGTCTATCATGTTTCCGGGCAACCGCCTGGGTTTCGACATACGGCCCGGACACAGGAGGCATTGCCCAAAAGTTCTGTTCAATAACAAATGCACCAATCAGTGACGTGCTCCTGCATTAACAATGACACTGAACGGAGGGCTTACAAAATCGGGCACGACCCAAGTCGAGTCTGTCTGAAGACCCGCTCTGGCCGGTTTGGTGAAGACCCAGAAAGCACGATCTGCGGAATCAATGGGCCAACTGGGCTTGTCGTCTAGGACGACAGTAAATTCGAAGTCGTCAAAAATTTCACCAACCCCTAGCGCACCTACCAGAGCGCGATGGACCTGATTAAGTGTACCGACGAGGCGCCGTCGAGTGTCGCCACCATCTCGCCATCCTCGTGTACGAACAATAAAGAGTTGACCCCTCACCAATCGGCATGTGGCTCCCATGACTTTGTAGCCTTGATCCTCTATCGTAGGAAACTCGATCGACGACGGCGTCATCTGTTTGTCTTTCCATACCGCCGCAGCTCGATCAATCTCGAAGTACAGATCCGGGAAAGCGGAATCACATTGCTTTGATGACAGGCCGTAATTGGCGTGATCGCGTGTCCAGTCATATTGCCACCCTAGATTTGTGTCGAAGAGGGCATTGATGGGTACATCGACCGGTGTTGAGAAGTCGTTGACACCTTGTAGTGGTTTCCGCGCAGCGAACACCTGGAGCATGAGGAGCACTCCACCGACGCCAATGACAATCTTCCAGGCCAACGGCATGCCGGTCACGTATCGATGGACAAACATGTTCTTGTCCATTCCCGCATCGACCGAGCGAAGATCTGACGGCATGGGTTGGTAAAGCAATATAGGCGGATAGTGGCCAGTTGCCGCGAGACCGTGCCTCTGCTTGCACATCCGTGTTCGCTGTTGGGACTATCACGGGATTGCTATGCCCCTTGCTCCCTTGCCAACTGTTAATTTGCCATAAAGTCCCAATGCAGGTAAAGCCGGATCAACGAGTGTGCTAAATTCCAACCCTGCAGGTAGACTCGGGCCAGAATACTCGCCGTGGATAGCACCAGATCAAACGGGGATGCCGAGTCCATCTGGTATCCTGGCGCGCAGCGTGCTAGCACGCGGCCCGCTTCATCAGCCAGCCACGCGTGTGTGGATCTGCTCGACAAAAGCTTCTCGTGTCTAGCGCCATCCGACGAGAAGTAACCATATTTTGGGCTGAAGCTTAATAGTAACTTTACCAGCGCATCGTCGGATAGAGGCAGATCCCACCGCGGGGGCATCGCATCGATATCATGACTCAAGAGTCGTGAGTAGAGGCAGATCTTCATGTGCGCGGGCTCGAAAATCGGCCCTTCGAGAGAGCGCTCATCATCATCATGACTTTGTTCATGCATGCTTGAGGTCCCAAATCGCACATTAGACGCTACAACTCCAGTGGCGCAGCCTTGTCTTTATACGAACCCGTCCCCATCCTCCCATTTCAAGTGCGCCGCGGCAGCACGCACTTGAGGATCTTTACCACGCTCAAATGCTGCATCTCTCATACCAAACATCACTTCCCGCGTCTCATCCAGGACAGTCGCGAGGTTCTCCCGCCGCTCTTGTTCCACTTTGGGCAATGCATACTTAGGATCCTCCTTAATCCCCTCTTTCTCAATCCTATCGATGCGGTCTATCTCGTCGCGGGTGTGCAAAGAGGCGAAATAAAGGTTGTTGAAGTCTTTGAACTGCTTCTCGCTCATGCAAACACCGTATCCGTCACAATAGCACTCATCTTGCGGTGGACAATAAACGTGCTCGCCCTTGAATATGAATTGCCACAGGTACTCCCAGATGTAGCCCGAGATCCGATTAGGCATATCGGTGTCCAGCAACCATTGCCGGTACCGGATGAAATCATCGCGAGGGATTTGCAAGACCCGTTCTCTCGAAACTGCAAATTGGGCACAGCAGGATTGCGCTAGGATGACTGGTATCGGGTATTGCGGAAACAGCTCCTCCCATGCCTGCTTGTGTTCCGTGAAAGGAAGTCCTTGAGCCGGACGGATGCCTGCCGGACAGTCCCCAAGCGCCCAAGCGCCACAGTGCATGTTCATGTAGCCTTCACGGATGATACGCTGAGGGCTGATGGCCTTTGCCATCTGCGGCATGGAAGTGTGTAGCAACCAAGGATTGTGATGTGTGGCTTCATGCGCATGCACAAAGAGCATGATCTCTGGCAGCTTGTCGTAGTGATCGATCAGGAAGGTCAGGTAAGTCATGACCTCGTTCCCTTTGTTCATGGGTACCGTATACTCGGCTCCAGGATCGTCGTTGACATAGACGTAATGTTCCATATCGGGCAGATGTATATCCAGCCAAGTCATGTTGTCTGCGGCGATAGAGGCGACGATAAGAGCCTTTCGATATTCTTTATGAGGCTCCGGGATTCCGGGTTTGAAGGAGGGCTTGGTGTCCTCATATTTCATGAAGGCCACTTGGGTGTTTCCAAAAGCGTCTGTCTGGACGGCACCCCCAACCGTAACAGTCCTCTCCGCTTTCTCAAGCGTCACAGTTTCCAGGGCAGCTTGGACTTCCTTCTCTACAGTCACAGTCGCAGCAGGGGCGTCTGCAGTGACAATCAGCGTTTCCAACACGACTGTGCTTGTCTGCGTCTTGACGACAGTCCTGACCCGAGTTGCTCTGTGGTTCTGTGAAGGGGGTAATCGAGAGACTTGTGCGGTAGAGCTATCGTAAGAGATGTAGAGCTGATATGATAGACCGAGCAAGGCCAGAACAAGAATTGCCACCCATGGCACCTGTCGCCGCAACAGAGGATGGGCACTCAAGGGTTTGACCTTGGAGTGATGCATGGTCAGTGATCTTGCTCGAGGCGCAAATGCTCCAGAGGCCAAGGGAGGCTCTGCACGAGCTTTCATGTTGTCAAAATTGTCGATCCGCATATCTCGTCAGCGTGGCCCTACGATCCCCGACTTGGGCAAGCCCATGTTTGATCAGACCCCATCTCCGAAGCAAGTAAACAAGATTCAACTCATGGTAGAGTTCCGCTTAGAGCGTGTTGAACATTTTCGCGCGTTCAGAAGCATGGTGGCTTGCGCAGTGTGCTCTAGATCTCCTGGGGTGCTCCGTACGCAGGGGACAAGACGACCCTATATGCATTGATGGGCTTTTGAGTTCGCTAGCCTCTCCGGATTGTAGCGAAATGTGCTCCGCTGGCAGTAGTACTAGTCGCTCAGCCGGGGTCTGTGCTGTCGGACATGATCTCTGTTCAGTATATCGTTGTTTCGGTGAGCCAGATGTAGAGAGCGTGATCTCTGCGCATTCTTTGAGCAAGCAAACGCTTCACTATCGGAACGAATCCAGGTGCTGATCGATTGCAGGACAGCAGTAACCTTTCATCATGTCTGAACGGTATCGCCTAGACGAGAAGGCTTCAATGGGGCCCGACGGTGAAGAAAAGCAGCCTTCTTCGATCCTTCCAACGACAGAGAAGCCCTCGCCGCCAGTCAAGACTGCTCTCCATCCTGCTTTTTACATTGCGTGAGTTGCACATCCTTGAGTCACGAACTTTCGAAAAGGTAGCACTGACCGACAATGCAACGACAGCACCTGGATTTTCTTCTCGTCCACCGTGATCCTCTTCAACAAATGGATACTGGGCACAAAGAGCAATTTCCCGTTTCGTGCGTATACTGAAGACAGTCGATCGTGGCGATGCACGCCAGAGCACTCCAGACTAATTCTGTCGACAGCAATCTCACTTACAGCATGGCATCTGGCATTCGCGACATTCGTAACCCAGGGCATGGCTCGATTTACGGACATGCTGGACTCCCGAAGATCCGTGGCCATGACCACACAGATCTATATCCGCAAGATTGTCCCAATTGGCGTCATGTTCTCGCTCTCGCTCATCTGCAGCAACCAGGCCTACCTGTACTTGTCAGTGTCGTTCATTCAGATGCTCAAGGCGACGATGCCAATCGCCGTGCTGTTGACGACCTGGGTCTTAGGCGTGGCGCCGCCTTCCCTCCAGAAGCTCGGAAACGTCTCCCTTATTGTTGCTGGAGTCATCATCGCCTCGATTGGCGAGATCCAGTTCAACATGACTGGGTTCTTCTTCCAGGCGTGTGGAATCATTTTCGAGGCCGTGCGGCTTGTGATGGTTCAACAAATCCTATCAGGAAATGATTTTAAAATGGATCCCTTGGTGTCTCTCTATTACTTTGCGCCTGTCTGCGCCGTCATGAACGCAGCAGTTGCATTCGCGTTAGAGGTTCCACGCATTACAACGCTGCAGCTTGCAAATGTTGGCTATCCCACTTTTGTCGCTAACGCGGCATGCGCTTTCTTGCTGAATGTTGCAGTAGTGTTCCTGGTAAGCATGGCCACAACTTCATTGCAGCAAAGCTACTCACTGACGCTCGTGCGGTCCAGATCGGCAAAACTTCATCTTTAGTGATGACACTCTCTGGAGTCTTGAAAGACATTCTCCTGGTCGCTGCCTCGATGGCCATCTTCTTAGACCCGGTTACCTTGCTTCAAGCTGTTGGATACTCGATTGCCTTGGCCGGCCTGGTCTACTACAAGCTCGGCAGCGAGAAGACGAGGGAGTTGCTAGGCAATCTACAGGCTAGGGTAGCCGCCAGGTGATGAGATTGTCAAGCTGGGATTTGCAGGATAGGTTGCCGAGCATAAATTTGGAAGTGGATTTCATATTCGCATCACATAGATATCGCCAGAATTGATACCCAAGCCGCTTGAGCTCAAATTATTGGTGGAGTGATCCAGCCGGAATCGCTTGCTGCTCTCAATCCTTCCAGCCACCGTGCGGCAATGATAGCGTAGCCAGGATCGTTTGGGTGGTACTGATCGTGCAAATAGGCGCCATCAACTCCAACCTCTGACATGTCGACCAGCAGGACCTTGTGGCCCAGAGCCAGGCGACTATCGACGACGTCGTCCAGCGCGGCATTGAAGTCGTCGACTCTCGCCGCTTGAATGGGCTCTTTGCAATGTGGAATGCGGCCAACGAGAAGTGTCGCCTCTGGATTCTCCTTGAGAACCTTGTCCATCAGAATACCCAGCCGCATGGGGGCGGATTCCCATGGCTGACGTGGCCATCCCATCATGTCGTTGGTCCCAGCAAGCAGCAAGACCACGTCGGGGTGCTGGAAGATGTCTTTGATGACGAATGGCGTGATCTCGCTGATCGACTTGCCGCCATAACCAGCATGGGCGTTGTCGCTGAAGTTGCCGTGGCGCAAGCTGCCGATGAACTCCACGGCGTTGCCGGCGTTCGTGAGGTTCCACGAGAGTTGTTGACGCCATCCATTAGAGGCTGTGCTTCCGACTCCCTCGGTGAGAGAGTCGCCGATGGCAAGGAGGCGGAGTGGTGTTCTTTGCTCCGAATCATCCGCAGAACCTGACGATGATGCGGGATCGGAAGATGGCAATAGCCGCGCACGAAGGGTGAAGAGAAAGGCTGTGGTCTATCAGCGATCCGCTCGAATCGTTGGTACCTCAGACCCAAGCAGCGTCGTCGTACCCACTACACAAGCAATGGCCAAGATCGGAAGGACGATTGGCGATTTCATATCGACGACACCTCAGGCAGGCCGCAGAGATCAATATACATGTAACGACCGACGGCGAGCTCGTGCAACATCGGTCAGGATTGAAAACGCCAGTCGATGCAGAGTAAGACGGCCGCTTTGTACTTGTAGCTCTGTAATATGTGTAAGGAACTGATAGCGCGGCACGTCAATTACCGCATATTCATCGTAAAGACCTTGGCGTCAACCATGCATACATGCCGGGCAAGTTGCGGGTGCTCCCGTCTCATCTCTCCTCACGTGCCAGGAGGTAGGATAGAGACACCAATATCAAATGCCTCAAAGCCTATGTATTCGCCCGGCGGGTACGTCCTCAGGCCGGAATATGATCCCGAGAGCGGTGCGCAGACAGTGCTCGCCGGTGCTCCACCCTCACCAAGGAACCATCCTCCGTACTGCATCCTTCTGGCGTCGGCTGAGACCTGATCAAGCACAGCATTGTCGACGCCTTAGCACTGTCAGGCAGGATGGAGCCAGCAAAAGGGGCATCCCATCTGCCTCAACATTAATCCTTGCCGCTTCGGCCCTGCTGGGCGCTGGGGCCGCTCTGGGTGCTGCTGTTGCTGCCAAGGACTCCCAGTCCACGCTCAAGCACGGCTTGGCCCCATATGCGTCCAAACACGAGATGATCAAGGTCGAACGGTCTGTCCCGCAGTGAAACTCCGCAGCTTACATTTGAATGCGCAGGCAGCACACAAGATCGCCCATGAGCTGGGCGAAAATTGCGTAACCTTCGACGGTGAGGCGATCGAAGCGCATAGTCAGTCCGAATGGTCCAGCATAAATACCCCAAACCGACCGGTAGCCATTGTATACCCGCATTCGACTGAACATGTATCACGAATAGCTCAGATCTGTAGTGAACGGGCAGTGCCGATGGGTAGGTTTTTGGAAGAGCCTTCACTAGCGAGCCTTTTCGCTCACCTTCATATCGTATAGTACCATATGGAGCGGGCTCTTCTGTCGAAGGCAATTTCTCATCGCCTCACAGTGGCATCTGCGTGGACTTTACTTTCATGGACCGGATCATAGCATTCCACCCGGATGAGTAAGTTCTTGCAATGACACTTATGAGGCGGGACTAAGAAGCTGTCGTCATGCAGTATGGACGTGGTGGTACAGCCGGGCGTGAATTGGATGGACCTGAATACCAGAATCCGAGAACATGGCCTCTTTCTGCCCCTGGATCCGTCCCCAACAGCCACTATTGGTGGAATGGTCTCGACGAATTGCAGCGGAACCAATGCTTTTCGGTACGGCACCATGAAGGATTGGGTCATCAATGTGACTGTGGTGCTAGCAGATGGTCGGGTTGTAAAGACTCGCCAACGTCCCAGGAAGTCATCAGCTGGGTACAATCTCACCTCGCTATTTGTTGGTGCAGAAGGTACCCTCGGCTTTGTGACCGAGATAACGCTCAAGCTCGCACCGATTCCCGAGCACACAGGAGTGGCCGCGGTCTCGTTCCCAACGACATCTAGTGCAACCATGGCCGCGGTAAAGCTGATTCGTTCTGGGATACAGCTTGGTGCTCTGGAGATTATGGATGCTGTGCAAATGGGCATACTGAACAAACACGGCAGCCAATTGGTGAAGCAAACGAAGTGGGATGAGATGCCGACACTGCTCCTGAAGTACGACTGCTGGCCCAGCCGGATTCACGATAGAGGTATGCTGATTTCGTGCTTCAACAGATTCTCCGGTACGAGGAAGGGCGTCCAAGAAGACATCTCGCGCACGAGAGATATCACTGCTTCGTGTAATGCAGCGACTTTCAGGTTCGCACGTAACAAGACCGAAGAAGCAGCGCTTTGGGCTGCGAGAAAAGAGGCATTATGGACAATGGTTTCCATCCAGCCGGAAGGTCACAAGGTCTGGTCGACTGATGTGGCAGTCCCGATATCACGACTTGGGGAGATCATTGGTGCGTATCTGAGATCTTAAGATGTAGTCGCCGCAAGACATTCTCGTTGCTGATATAGGCTGCCTTTCGACAAAGCTGCATCGCAGACGGACGCCAATAAATTGGGACTGTTTAATAGCATCGTTGGACATGTCGGAGACGGCAACTTCCACCAATCACTCTTCTATGAGAGCACGAATGAGAAGCAGAAGCAAATGGTCTCGGATCACGTCCACGCCATGGTTGACCGCGCTGTGGCAATGGACGGGACTGTATCGGTAGGCCAGCATGCTGGTGGGCCAAGAGGCACGATATCCGACTAATGCAGTTACACAGGGAGAGCACGCTATTGGTCTCGGAAAGAAGGTATGGTCACGTTTCCGAAACTTGAGTTCAGGTGCAGCAATGATGTGTACTCGCTGACCCGTGAAGGACTGCCTCATTACCGAACTGGGTGAAGACACCATAGACCTCATGCGGACTGTCAAGGCTGCAGTAGATCCAAAGTGAGACCATCACCGCCTCCTAATGACGTACGGCGGCTCACATATCTCAGATGGATCATGAACCCAGGCAAGGTCTTCGACTTGCAAAGGTCTTCACGCTAGGAGGGTCGCCTTTCTAAGGCTCCATCACAGCCTAAGGATGAATTGTGTGATGATTTGCACGCCCGGGGGTCCACTGCCATACACCCTGCTTTATTCGCGAGCACAAGTCTCGCAGAATGTAATATCTTGAAAACGGCGAGCAGAACATGATGTGATTCCCGCTGTGATCTCCGTACAATGATGTATGACAGCCTCCACTCGCCTTGCGATGGATAGGGGACATGCCTATGCTTGCAGACGGCATTTATTATCAATCTCGCCGGCTTCACCTTGCTCATCGTTGCCTTCGCATTCTTCAACACATTGTCCACTTCGTTTATCGTAGAGCGCAAGAGAGAGCGCCTGGCGATCAGGACGTTGAGCTACGCTGGAACCTCGACCGATGGCGACATGGCTCCGGATGAGCGTGGTCTTGGTGCCACCGCCTTACACGGACTTGGACCGGTCCTTGTATGACGGCGGCTTACCCCATTTCTTGCCTAGTTTCTCAGACAGGTCTCCCACTGGCAGCGCATAGCCGAACTCCAAGACCTCGAGCAACGCGGCGACAAGGAGATACCAGCCAGCGACGCAACACACGAGGAGGATAGCACCGACAGCCTGTACGTTTCATCAGCATGATGGCTCATGGACGCAGGGCCAGACGTAACGCTACCTTTTGCATTCTTGCAGCAGCTCCAGTGTTGCCCTCGGCGATTGCCCAGTAAGAGCCTGCCAACGTGAGTACGGCAGTCGTCGCTAGGAAGAACACTGCAACGAAGATGATGTTGGTTCGGAGGGCGCAGAAGCCATAAGTTGTTGTTAAGAGGCCGAATGTGAGAATGCCAAAGGCTGCGACTGATGATCAGCCCTCGGCTCTGCGAGTTCCGGCACGGAAAACATGTACATACCCATACTTGAATAATATTCTCTCTCGATGGCTGCTTGCTCCGCCGCTGTCAACGCCATCGGCGTCACCGCATGAGTGGCCACATAATTCTGCAGATTGAAAGCTGGCAGATTGGGGGCAGCCAGTGAAAGGAGCCCGGCTCCAAAGGTGCCGAAGACAAGAAAGGAGAACGTGTTGCCCAAAAACCACTCCATCACGGCGGCGATGAGTTGGAGTACCCCTCCGAAAAAGACGGTGAACCCCAATGTCGCTGCATTCCCACCATCGCCTCCGGCTCCGCCCACGTTCATCAGCTGGAAGCTGAGAGGGAGGGCGGTGGTCAAGAATCCTACCAGTCCAAGAGGGGTCGGATTGGCCTGAGAGCCGGAGATCAGTGTGTATCAGTGATGATGTGTTCAAGATCTTACCAAGATGTTTCGGAAGTCACCCTTGACGTCCACGGGCGGATTGAGGTAGACCTTTTCGAAGATATGCCTCGGGATGGGGATGGCTTCATCGACCTTGTATCGGGTGTCCCAGGTTACTTCGACATTCTGCGCTCCCCGGTGTGCTGGCGGCGTAGGCGGATGGTAGCTCTGGTCTTTGGGGTCCATGTTGCAGAGAGTCTGGTCTGGCTGGGGCTGCAAGTGGGTAGTGTCATTCCGAAGAGAAGCAGGCGGTTGTGAATAGTAGATGTATTCATACTTGTGCACGATGCAGTTTATCGATTCGCGGCTATAACGGCAGTATCGTCCGTGGTTGCTCCTGCACTTGTGCTAGACAGAGATGATCGCTGATGGCTTCCTCCGTACTGCCACACTCGGAGAGGCAGTGCTACGCACGGTACATAACTCCAGGCAACCTGAGCAATGCAGCGAGCTTATGCTCAACAGCTCAGATAACAAAGAGCCGGCTGGAGAAGGCCGCACCCGGACTTGTCGAGTCGGTGACAAGTATAATTGCTTGGCCATGTTGCATCAGGAATGAGCGGCCGTACAACTTGTGTTTTGCCATTAAGAAGGCGCGGTCGCCGTCAGACAGATCCGTCAAGGTTGACCAGGTACTCTCCTAAGCCTTCTAGTGGCCGATTGTCCGACAGTATCTTCCCTGGCACGACGCAGAGAAAAAGATCAGCAAAACAGGTCGCAGACCAAGGTAGCACGAGTGTTAATGATCAGCAGCCCTAGACACTCTGTGCTATGACCGTACACTCGGAGTGAGCCCGGCGCGCCACAATGACGCTTTCGTGAGATTCCTGTTGCATACTGCGTGTATTGCAGAAGCTGACTCGGATACATCCGCTCTTGGTACAAAGCGCACGGAAGGGAATACGCAATGTCGCGAGTAATGCAAGTAGGACAGATCGACCACTTGCGGGAAGCCAGGCTTTCATGTAGCTCAAGAGACCGTAGCAAACATGCAGCATCGATAAACAGGATGAGAGGCGGCATAGTGACTCGTGATCAGATCAGAGATCGAAGCTCAGATTGATGGATGGGAGCACCGACACTCGATTCTGGCCACTCAGAGGAGTACCAGGCCTGCTGGGATTGGTTTATCCACCCACAGCTCTGCTGGAGCAGAATGGAAATGTTTTTGGATCGTGCTCATGATGGCTCAAATGTGAGCCGGCATGACACCGGATGTTGATGACGAGCATCATCGAGCAACAAACTTTCCAGAGAGGCTGATTACGTGGATTGTTCCAGACCACGAATGATCCGAGCGCTTTTGTACTCGAACTTAGCAGCGGCGATGAGGTTCGATGTGACTCCTAGCATCGAATTCTCCAGATTTATGGTATCAGCAAGCTGCAGCTTCCTGTAAGGCTACAATGGACTCGAAAAGACCTATCCAGCCGTCGTGACTCCACGTCTCTCTTCAATGGCCGTGTCCGCCGTATTCAGGTGAGCGGCCCAGATAAAGGTTATGGGCGCTCGCTGAGTCTTCGGTACTGGCCATCGTGGTTCTCAGGATATGCAGGTATAGCGCAACTACACGCTTGTCATGCAACTTGCCTTCCCCATCGAATGCCTTTCATGTCCTTGTCTTCATCTTTCCCGGGCCACAGGATCCTGCCCTCGATTACGGCCTTGATGTTGGCAGCTGCTACAACGAGCCACATGATGACCAGCAGTATAGTGAGCGCACTCACGATCCCATCGACGGGCCGAGAATTAAAGGCTTTCGCATTTGCGAACTGGATTGCGCCCAAACAGAGGCCTCCATTGGGGAATATCATCGCCCACCAATTCAGAGTGAAGGTCATTTTGCGCATCCCAGAGATCACAGAGACCGTCGAGATGCAGAAGAACCAGAAGCTGAACAGCAGGACGAAGCTACCAGCAAGCACGCCAACAATGTCTATGACCTCGCCGGCAGCCGTAGTGGTGACTTGGAACATGTTGCCAGCAATGACACTAGGCGCATTAGTGCCAAGTGAGATGAGACCAGCAGCTGTGTAGCCTGATAGTCGTGGAGCGATTAGCAATTTCCCACGGATATACACTTCGACCTGACTCACCGGCTGGGCCCACCGATACGTACATGCCCGGTCGCGAAGGGGGCGGAGGGAGCTCTGAGGCCATCAGACGTTGCATGTAGGTACCATACATGAGCAGGGAGACCGTCCACGCCAAGCCCTGCAGCATGACAGCCCCCACCCACATGGTATACGCTGACTGAGTCGGCTGGCTCTTGATGAGCGTGCCAGCCAACGGTCCAATCACAAGCAAAGGATAGACCGGGAACTGCGTTGAAATCAAGCATTAGCGTAGCTATTGTCGAACCTCTTGGGTCAGAACTTACGATCCATGCCGGCATAGCACCTTCGACAGGTAGCCTTTGATTCTGAAAGTAAAAGAAATACTGGAAGATCGCGACTACCAACACAATGCCGACGTATATCCAGTAGACGACCTGGAGTGTCTTGACGAGCCAAGGCCCGGTACTGGGAACACCGTAGAGTTCAATACAGTTGATGATGAGGGCAATAGAGACCCAATACGCTCCGAAAAACAGTCCCTCAACAGGGTGCTGCAAAGATGCGCCAAGCTTCGCGGGCTTCAAGATGAAACGGGTGGTGATGATGCCCGTGAAGAGGAGAAAGAGCACGAGATCAACGATGAAGAAAATCTTGCCAATGGTCTGCAAACCTGGAAACTGGTTTGGAGTGGTGGATATCACTACTGCAACAGCGCCAGTAGACATTGTACATGCGAACCATGGCCTAGGGCATCGTTTTAGTAATGTCGCTCAAGACATCGGGGATGGTCGACTCACCAGGTGAAATGACATATGCGGTCGCGAAGGCCCACGCGGTCTGGGTAGTCATCGTCTATGCCATTGGGGGGCTCTTCTGGCTTTTCCGGATGCGGTGCCCTTTCGCGGAACTGAGGCATGTTGTGGGAGTATTTGATCGTCGGCTGAAAGCATGCGAAACAGGGGATGCAGAAGAGAAACGATGATAATACTTACTTCTTCACTCATACATCATGAAGGCGTAGCGCTATGTTGCATGTAGCGTAGTGCGTGAAAAGACGAGCTGAGGCGTCCGACCACCAGGAGAACGGCAAACAGATGTACGTCATCGGCATTTCTGCATGATTCATGACTAGCTGACGAGTTCTTACAACATTAAATGTCCGGCGAAGTACGAGTGGTCGACTGCTACAATCACTAGATCTGCTGTTCTGCTCCAGTCTGCGACAGACCCCTACGGCTGTCGCATCTCGCTTCACAGCATATGCTAGTATGCCTGATAGTATTCATCTCCTGTGTACATGTATCAAGGTGAGCTCGGCGGTCTAGAGAAAACCTACGTCTACCACCAGGCCGTGTCGAGGAAGGCCAACGCTGAACGACAGCGAGAAGTTGGCTGTAGCATCAGGGTTGAAGGGGCGTGGTCGGGTCATCCGCTAAGTACCAAACGTGGAAGTTCTTCATGTAGTAGTCTTCTATAACAGTTGCGCGTGGAGGATCTGGCTCGGAGTAGTGACGCTAGTTCAGTGCATCTGAGGCATGACCAAGGGTATCGAGCTGCCCAGCTAAGGACCAGAATCGAAGTGAGCAGGAGGAACCAGGTCGGTCGAAGACGCACCACTTACTATGAAGCGTTAAGTACATTGATCTGCTAGAAACTTGGTCAAGTCATCTTGGGAAAAGCGCAAATAGGCTT
Organism: Teratosphaeria destructans; assembly: GCA_010367425.1. Taxonomy (NCBI): domain Eukaryota; kingdom Fungi; phylum Ascomycota; class Dothideomycetes; order Mycosphaerellales; family Teratosphaeriaceae; genus Teratosphaeria; species Teratosphaeria destructans. The sequence continues at coordinate 901,299 of WBMN01000008.1, read as the reverse complement.
TCAGATCGTCCTAGAAGATCTTTCGAGGTGCTGCGTAGTGGTGGTATGTTTGAGTTCCTGGTAATGGACTGAACCGCTTCGACGATGAGCCTCTGTCTACCTTAGGGTTGGCCTTGGAGTAGCTGAGCCCGGACAGCTTTACGGTCATATTAAAGCTGTCCTGATGGCAACAACGGTGGTTTCCATTCCAGGCTTCCGGGTGTTGCGGCAGAAGCAGTAATCAATGTCGAACTAGAGCTCCTGATGATTGGCGTACAGGTCGAAGTGGTGAGTGAGTAACTTGTCATGGCAACTTTACTCGCTTGCACAAATGAGTATATGTTGCCTCGCGCGAAGCATGCGCGGCAGCGTGTACGCTGTCGAACGCCGCGCCGAACCACGCATAGTGACTTCCGCCTTCACGTCGTTCCACCGACCGTTCTCGCCACCAAGAATACAGGATGCAGCTACTCCATGCACTTGTGAGCAGTAATTCCCTGTAACCCTGTTCGCTCTCAGCACTATAGTACTTGTCAATCATGATTCATGCGATGCTGGTGAATGAGACTTCATGTTGCTACCAGCCGTTCTCCAACTCTCGCGCGAAGAAGAGCACAAGCAATGGTCTCTCAAGAATAGCTTCCAAGTGACGCTGGCTGTGGGAAATGGCAGTCGAGGGCAGCCGAGGACGCGCTAAAGGAGTTGACGAAGGACTCGATACCGTACATGTACGCTTGAGCGGAGCAGCGGGAGTGCCAAGGCTTCCCGGACCTCAAGGCTCGAGCTACTGCGTTCCTCACACCGTCGACGACCTTGGCAGCTCGCAGGCTACAGCCCATGGACAACGGCCTTCGCAGGCACCACGTCGTCACCGCCCCGCAGATGCTTCCCAGCCTACTTGTAGTGAGGTTGTCCTTCGACACGGTCAGACGACCTTGGACTGTCCTCCACTGGCTCACACAGTGAACGGCGAATACAGGCTTGCGTGTCTCATAGCAAAGAGAAGAATCCATAGCAAGAGTCAGCAGCGTGCAGGCTACCGGCCGACGTGCGTGCTGGGCGATACTCGTGGATGTACAGCGTCAGCGCCAGGCTCTGGACCGGAATGGCGGCTGGCCGCATATGCGATAGCAGCAGCTCAAGCATCACACGAAGCTCTGACGCGTCAGGTCGAGCCACATCTTAGGCACTCAGCGAACGAGCTTGGCTATGACAAACCGCCTTCGCTACCTGGAACGGGAACGACGGCTCAATGCCGGTCTTGTGCTCTGGTGCCTCCAGCTCCTTTTACCGCGATCTGAAGTCTCCATACATAGACGACTGTGAACCCACTATTGAGATCTGAGTCCAGCACAGGCACTGAAGATAGACGCGACAATGCAAGCGGGTATACGACTTGGGATCGCCTTTTACGACGTGCGCATCGGCAGCTCAGTCCGACCGTGATCCGCGCAGCTCTGAGCTTGGACACAACCTTTCTTTGCGTCGATATCGAACATCCGCAAATTCAGTGAGGACTTCAGCGTCGCCAGCTGACGAGAATGGCTTGCTTGACATAAGACCTTGCGCCGGGTTGCCAGTATCGCGCCAACCAGATCTGGTACTCAATGATCGGACGCCAGCATGGCAGGCTGAGGAGAACTCGACGGCGTCTGCGGCGTATGCTATGGTGAGGACTCACTGATCCGGACAGCTGCAGCGTTGTTGGCTGGGTCAGATTGCAGCGTGGTCCAAGCAGCTCAGCATCCGCTTTCATTGGACCTTACAACCGTGTACTTGATTCAGAGGAGACGATTCTGTCCTGGTGCGCGACGAGACGACAGCTACGGTGCTTCAGGCAGCAACACCGGCCAGACTCGGCGGGTTCAAGAATATGATCTGGACACATTCGACAGACAGCTCAATTGCACGTCGAAAGTTGTCGATTAATGTCAAATCGATGAATGATTCCAGCGAAACACTTATTGGCTGCTATAGTCCACAGTTGCAATGCATGGGACTCACTAACCCGATCGAGTATTGCTCTTATGCCGGTAGTCCCCGACACGCCCTCAATCTAGGAGGTAGTCTGGTGACCGATCTTGCGTATGGCCGTGGTCTAGGATTGACCTGAAAGCCGGCGCGCAGTGCACTTTCATCCGAGGACTGCGCAATGAGACTGCCCTGCGGCTCGTGTGCTTTAGCTCGAAACGATTTTGTTTACATTGTCATGTTTTCAAGATCTCCGGGGCTCGCACCATCTAGCACATTGCGCTCGGCCTCCTTGTCGGAAGCCGTCGCGGCCGTGCGGTTCGGACGCAAGCCTACTGCTGTGCTAGCCGATCAAAGCTACGCGCTGTTGTCGTACAGAGCTCCATTGCAGTGTGAACAGCCGTTGCACGCTGCTCTGCTTGGAGGAAGCGACTACGTCGCGGGAGGCATAATTTTTGCCTTTTGATCTCATGTCGGCATGTCAATGCGATGAGGACAAGCGGCACCTTGGCTCAGTACTCAAGGGAGCGTGCGCTGGCCGCGTTCAATGAATGGACGGACGTACTTGGCGACGAATCGCATACTCCGACTGATCTTCTTGTGATGCTGCTGTCTCCGTCCTTGGCTGATCGATATAGCCTTACTGCCGCCTTGCCAGTGTTCTGATCCTGCTCTTCTTGCTCGACGTGGCATGCGGGCTCCACAAATATCGCGGCCTGTCCAAAGGCTGTCTGGCGCGAGGAATGGACGTTGGCAATCTGCCCATCTTCGTACAGTGCCTGGGCGCGAGTGCTGTGATCTGCCGTGTTGGGATTGCCGACCGCAATCGTTTGCTTGGTGAGCTTCTAGCCCTACTGCGACAAAGCTTGCTCTGCGGCTGGTTATTCCTGCGCGAAGGCTCATGTGGTATTGGCAATCCTCTTCGAGCGTCGTGCTGCTGCTGCGCTCATCGTCGTCCTGCTGCGTTGAACAGCAGCACGCTGCACAGATATGGACTGACTATCTCGGCGACGCTTTGCTGGCATTGAACTGGACTTGTGTTGGCCTTACCTGGCGCCCTTCATCTCTGATGAATGTTGATTCAGCTTCTGCAGGAGGTGCATGCTCTTCTCCTGCTGAGCTCGCCTTATGACCTCGCCTGTTTCAGGCATGCTATTCGAGCTCGTCGGCGCTGCTTGGCGGCCTCAGGCAACGCCATCGCTCGGCGGAAAAGCCCGCTCGCCGTTCGGCTGCGGTAGGAGAAAATCCCCTTTGCTCGTTGCTGCTTCTTCTTTCTTACTCCAACAATGGATCTCAAGAAAGCGTAAGTGTAACCGTTCAATCTGTTGCGAAGCTCGCGAGGCTCGTGGAAACCAAAGCTTCTACTAACTACGATTTTAGCAAGAAAGCACTCGGCCGCTGGGCCACAAAGATCAAGAGGGCGCTCCGTAAGTGCCGTCCCTAGCACTCTCGTACCAACAGGAATCCTCTTCACAAGCCATACAAAGGCTTCGATCGCGTGAGGAGACCCGTACTGATTCGTAGGACAGAGCGCAACCCATCACCACCACCACCAGCACGCCGCGGGGAGGCGAAGCCTCTGCCGCTCGTCGACCTGCCGAAGAGTTGGTAAGTCTGATGATAGTCTAGAAGTCCGAGCAAAGACTGACACCACACTAGCAAGCGCTGAAGATGAGGAAGACGAGGGGAGGATGATGCGGTTGAGGAGGAGGAGATGCGTAAGTGGGACACCGCACTCATATACACGGCGCGTCACTGACACGTTCGCAGATGCACGGCTGAGAATCGGTCTTTTTCTAGATTTCAAAGAGAATTGACCATACCGTTGCCATGCCCATATTCCATGGTCTCTCATTCATGGGCGATGCCACCTGACGCACGAGAACTGACCATTCGTTGCCCTGCCACCGTCCAATGCCTCGCCTCGTACTCAAGAAGAATGCTACCTTATTTACGAGAACTGACCAACAGGACCACAATCAGCTCACAGTGTATATAGGTCTTGGACCGCCGCTCGAAGCAACACAGTTCAAGCTGTGGATCAACACCTTCGACCGTATGGACTTGTTGATTGAATGAGTCTATCTCCTGGCTGTATTGGAAGGTCCCTTGGCCACGGTCCATAGGGGACCGTGCTCTCCGTAACAACATCCCCCCTAACAAATCAAGTGCGTCACGCCCGCATGACACCTTCTTATACCGTTTTCAAAACCGTTGTATTCTACCTACTCTTTGTCTCCTCGCTGCCTCGCATTAGCCTCGTCCTTTAGGGACGTTCGCCCCTACTCGTCCGTTAACACCGGCAGTATAGTAACGGTGCTTGTTATAATAGTCTTTCATCCAGCGCTAGGGTCCGCGCCGGACAGGTGTCGGGCAATTTTTTTATGTGTTCGTTGTTTGTCGAAGTCGTTAATTGTTCTTAGCTTCTTAGTCACCGTCTTTATTAAGCGCATCGGTTGCTGCGAGACCGGCCGTGGCTGCTTCCTCTCTCCCTTCCTTCTTGAGCGACATTGGGGAGTTCGGGCCTGGCATCAAGTTGTTGACCGTCCTGCCGATGCAAGAGCTCGGGAGGGCGACCGAGTTCGACGGCGAGTTGGTCGTCCCAGAGGCCTTACCCAGAAGCGCCACAGAGAGGTACATGATGGGATCCGCGTCCAGTGAGACCGTCTCGAAGAGCACAGCGAGGCTCAACCCTGGCTTCGCGGACCCCAACCGATCCTGATTATAGAACTCCACCTGGAGTGCATGATCGGCCGCACCATCACCCAAGCTGCCAGACTTCACGCAAGTCATATCTGGCATGACCTCGACTTCAGTGTAGAACCACAGTCGGAACGCAACCCGTGCTTGTTGGTCTTTCCAGAAGCACCGACGGCGTCGCAGTCCTTGGGCTTGCCGGAGGCGACCTTGAAGGAGGTCCGTGGGATGACCATGTTGGAGGTGTAGGCTGCTATGGCAATCGGTACAATAGCACAACGCCTTAACAGCTGGCGGGTCTATAGGCGTAGCATAATGTCACAAATCAAGTCCTCTGCAATGTCCACGCACGCAGCTGCCTTTCGCCATGTTCACAAAAGATTCAAATCAACAGCCACACAGGGTTTGCCGTCCGATACAGGTAGAAGGTGAGCCAGCAAACAGGCCATGCAGACGCCAGACATACTGATGAGCAGGCGCTGGCATACAGCTCTTACGAGGATCCTCTGCTGGCCCCGGGCAACAGCGACAGCACTGTACAAACAACGCACAGCGCCCTGCTCACACATTAGACATTATGGCGCCCATGAACAGAGCTTCGTTGGCGGCCAGTCGCGGCATTCGGAGCATCTGTGAGGCTATCGCAGCTTTACTTACGCAGTGACTGATCAACTGGTCGACTATTTGATGGTGACTTTTGGGCCGTCACGCTGTCAACACATGAGCTGTCAATGGTGTAATCAGGCAGTCAACAGTGTCAGTATCAAGTTGACCGGATGTCAAGCGGTCAGCCGTGTCAGTATGAAGTTGACGGTGCGTCAAGCAGTCAGCAGATATCAAAAAGTCAAGTCAACCGGTTAAATGCACGATGGAATCACTGAGCTCACAAGGAGATGGGACAGTCTCAGCTCAGCTGAAGATTGGGAATGTTTTGGGAATTTCTTTGATTCGTTATATAAATAAAACACAGTCTCGTCCCACAGTTCTAATCATCAAAAGTCATTCGCATCATTGCCGTCACCCCACCCCTCAAGCCTTGACATCCATCACGGCTGTCATCTAGCCAATGTCACTCCCATCAACGCCGTCACCCAGCTCACTGACCTGGACAGCCGTCACCAGTCCACGCATCTAGTTGCGCTCCTGACTTTCGACCCTGTCCAAGGCGTCAGCGGCGAGCTGCCGGAGGTGAGCATTCCTCCGGGCTTTGATGGCAGCGGCGATCCTCTGCCCAGCGAGGCGACGCACGCGATATTCACGCAGCGACTTGTTGATTCTCTCGTTGGCGCGGTGGCGCTCGCGCGAGTCCTTCAGGGCCTTGTTGATCCTCTGCTCGGCGCGGCGCTGCTCGCTGTGCGGGATCTGCCCTTCAATCCACTTCTCCACTCGGCGGCGAGAGGTGATGGTGAGCTGACGCTCGTTGTTGACGCTCGAGGTTGGTGGCGTGAAGAGGCCATTTTCCTGATTTGCACTCTCGCCAGCGTTCTCGCCGACGGGGCGGTCAGCGCAGGTGCATTTGTTGTGGACAAGACGGAGCTTCTGGGTGCCGGCTTGCACAGGAGTGTCAAGCTGGGCCGTCTCATTTGGAACAGTTGCGACGGGCCCGACGGCCACCTCGTCCATCGCACTGCTCTGGGCGGCTCTGTTCGTGGGTGCCATATTGTCTGATGGTGGGATTTTGTGCGTTGTTTGGATAGTGCTGTCGCTATGGGCCTGGAGAGGGCTTTCGTAAGAGCTGTATACACGTTGGCGCGGTGATATGATTGTGGTTGGACACCAGCAGAGCGTTATAGCAGTGTAGAAGGCAGCAAATCTCGTTGGAATCTGAGATGAAGGAGAGAAAGCTCAGGGAAGGCTGGTGCAGGCCCTTTTGTGAGTCTCGAGCAGACTCGGCTTATCCACTGCTACTCTCGTGAGTAATTTTTTGGCGTCGCGCGGATTGGTTGGTATACCAGAGTAAGCTCACGAGCCCTGCCAAGCCTCCTTTCTGACCAGCGACTGGGATGACCAATTGCTCCAATGTAGGTTGCCCGCATGCTCAGACAATACAGCTGCCATAGATGGCCCTGAGATTGTCAATGACGATGACCATCAGTCGTACCCTATGGAGGCAACACGCAGCGCACGAGCAGCGCCCGCATGGTTGGTGGCAAACGAACGCCCAAGCCAATGAGCAGTCACCACTGGTATGATGCGCCTATGAGATGCTGACCATGCTGCTGACAGCGGGTGTATATCGCGAATCGCTCAATGGTCGGACTGAGATGATCGATGGACAGCAGTCACTGTCGCTGCTTCGTTGGTGAGGTCATACCTACAACAATCGTGAATGACTTGGCGAATAGCCCGGCCACGGCGACGAGGAGCTTCGCCACCCAAACGTTTTTGCCCCCTTGCACAACTCAGTCCGAACTCGAGGACCGTGAGACCATGACGGCCTTGCCCCAAATCAAAATCTCCGTGGCCTTTCTCAAGTGAGACTGATAGTGTTTCCTTGACTTGAGTGACTCGTCCTCGAATGCAGTCCGATTCCTGGGGCCCGTAACAGATTCGTTGTTCACAAAGTTTCCATGCCAGGACTCGAGCCTGAACTGCCCAGTCCCGTAGCGCTCATCAAATGCCAGCTGCAAACCTTGCTCCAGACCCCTTCGGAGGGTCCATAGAGTTGGATAGTAGAAGCCCAGTTTACCCTGCATGTTGACAGTCTCGAAGTAGACTATGATGCCACCGTCGGGCGAAGACTTTTTCCATATGTCGAGGTCTTGCACTTGGAAGACGACTGGGTATATTACCAGTCGCGCGTCCCGGCGGCGCAGGTGGCTCAAAACGCCTTTGCGACCATGGAACCATTTAGAGTTTTGGCGCTGTTGTGTGTTTTGCGCATCCGCGTTTGAACTGGATTGGCTGCTCAGGGTTGATTCTCCGGAGTATGGGGTCCGCAGGATAGTTCCCGGTTGAGGTGTGGCGACTTCTGTAGACTGTAGTGTAGATGACGATTGATTTTCCGAAGCGTTCACGTTATGGTGATTCTTGGACGTACATGTACGCTTCCTCGATGGTGAAGGGCTCCTATTTGCCGGGCGCTTGACTGTAGCCATCTCGACCATTGCTCTTCATGGCTCGGCGCCTCCCTGATTGGAGAACCACGCATATATATATATATATACGCTAGAGCTGAGTAATTGGATGGATATGGTGGAATGAAACATTTGTTTAGTCTTCTGCCGTTGGTGCGCGTGTCGACTAAAGGTAAGCAGCTGGAGTGCTCACAGCAAATGCATTAGTCATGCTCCGGTCGGCCAATGAGTGTGATCTTACCTTATGAAACACCAGCAATCAGAGAATGCATTCGTGTATCAGCTTGACGGTCACTCAAGGTACTGAATTGCAGTCCTCGTTCACGGTACTACCTTTGGCAGCATCCACATTTTTGGTGGCGGCTGTCATAGTGGCTCTCCTAGTTTGCGTACGTATACATTTTTCTGCGTTGTCTTGGTATTGCCTCGGACGAGGACCGGAGGGGAGAACATGTGGCATTGGAGCTCTCTTACTGTCTAGAACTACACATCGTGAGTCGCGCCGGACACAGTCATCTACTGTGTTCATTTGTGTTACGACGCATGGCGCTACTCAGTGCCACATCCGCGCCTTGTGAACTCCCAACGCCAATCGCTTGCATGCAAACACCCCATCACGAGCCGTCCCGATCGCCAGCCACTATGCTGTGTACACGGTCCAAAGGTCTCCCAAATCCTGCCGCAATCGCCAGCATAAACGCGTCTACATGAAGCCATTGAACAGAGGAATCAAGGTCTGTGCCAGCCAGAAGCTGAAGGTGAGCTTCGGTCCAGTCATGAGCAGCTTTGGCACCAATCCCTTGAAGAAAGCCGTTGGACCTTCGTGCCGCAGCATATCAGTGATGACCTTGACGCCACCCTTCTTCGACTCAAAATCTTGATTCTGTATCCTTGTCTTGACCACGTCCAGCGGTGCAGACACAATGAGCGAAGCGCTGGATCCGGCAATGGAAGCGACGAAGTTCTGGAACCAGGTCGCCTTGTTGTAGTCCTGCAGCCCCAGCATCTCTTTGGCGATTGCACTGCCGCCGAATAGAGCAAAAGACCCAGGGGCGTTACGGGCGGCGGTCCAGCCCCAGCCACGGTAGAGCTTGAAGTTCTCGTCCGCTACAATGCGCGCGACACCCCGTCCTCGGAACGCCTTCGGGTTCGTCTGTCGCATAATCTTGAGCACATCCAGGGGAAGCAGGACAATCTCGCCGATTCCGATCAGCGATCCGGCCGTCGCGTGCATCATCGCCTTTCCCTTGCCTTTGCCGAACGTCGCATCGAATTGCCCGCCATAATGCGTACTGAGATAGTCGCGCACGAATGGTTGTCCACCGTACTTGTACACTCGCTGCAGCACTTTATACGCAGCTGCATAGCCGAGACCGGGGAAGAGGGTGAAGAATCGCGAGACAAATGGCTTTTCGGCGTGCTTGCGGAATATGACGCTGTTGAGTTGTGATGCGTTGCTAATTTTATTCTGGTTGGACATGAGGCGCTTCGCGATCGTGTCGACGGGGTGGAAGACGATGAGTTCTGCAATACCGGCGGTACCTGTTCGATTTGGCAGGAACGGTCAGCATGTGATCCAGGGCAATTGAGAAGCTGCGATGACGAATTGGGAAGGTGCGTACCAGCGCCAACTAATCGCGCCGTGGTGGATTCGCGCTCGGTGTTCTTGGCCGAGCCTTTTGATGCGGGTATTGAGGGCGACATTGTCGTTGCAGATGCTGACGGTCAATTCTTCCTTCTTGATGCCTTTGATGCAAATTTGGTTGAGCAAGCTGTCCCACGTCCTAGCAACGGCGTCGTGCTTCGTCCGAGCGAGCGAGTGCAAGTGGAGCGAATGATTTCGTATGTATTAAAGCAACAACACGGGTCACGTCGACGTCAAATTCGTGACGCGACTCGAGCATTTTTCTGGTGAAGTTGCGTGCGTTGACGCAGAGCTCGAGCTCGGACCACCACCTCCTTTACCCGATGGACTCGTCTGCTACACGATTCCGAGGTCCAACAAACAAGTATTATATCAACAACTCATATGGCATTGCATACATATGTCCTGCCGTTGGCCTAGGCAAGAAGCTCTACCGTACGGCGGTCCAGAGTCAGGAGCATGCCCGCATCAGACATGATAAGAAAAGGTAGGTAGGTGAGCTGAGCAGCTCGTAAATTCAATACTCCATCAAGCGCACACATGCACCAGTGACCAGTGGCAGATGGGCTCGGTAGGGTATATATCTCAGCGAACATCCTTTTACACAAAACCCCCTGATGGCCTGCTCCCTCGCGCAACTTCGCAATGCCCATCATCTTAGACTGCCGTAACGTCTTCGGAATAAGCTCTCTGCTGGCCCATGACGCAATGACACGCTATATATCACTGCTCCTGACCACATATAAAGTGGTCGAGTCTATCGAGCGCAAGCAAAGGCTCTGTCATCTGAGGAACAGTATCACGATCGACCATCATCACGGCATCAGCCAATATGTCCGGCGGCCGCCTACCACCAACACCCAGAGAAAAGTACTCGACTCGAGAAGAGAAGAATGGCCACGACCATCTCACCGCCATCGCCAGCCACGCTTTCGGGCCTTCAGGCGAGAAGTTCATTTGGCACGACAAGCAAGGTGGCCTCATGGGACCTTTCCCCTTCTTTAATGCTTCGCCAGAAGTAGGGACAGCCTTGACCGATGTGATCGTCAAACTGGCTGCGGTGTCTGGTCTGCCCGCCGAGAGCAGGGAGACGGCCATTCTGGCCGTGGGAGCCCACTACAAGGCTGGCTTCGAGCTCTACTCCCACGTGCAGGTGGCGAACAAGGCCACGAATTTGTCTGAGAAGCAGGTGGGCGCCATTGCCTCCGGGACCAAGCCTTCTGACCTGGGTGAGCGAGAAAATGTGGCGTATGATGTGGCTAAACATCTTGCTGCTACGCCAGGACCCATGCCGCAAAATGTAAGTCTGTGCCGACTCCGTGACTCCTTGCTTGTGAGGAGTGCCTGAGCTGACCGGGCCTCTGAACGTGAAAGCTGTGGGATCGAAGCATGAAAGCCTTTGGCAAGGAAGGTACGGTGGCGTTGGTGCATTATGTGGGTCTTTACGCATATACTTGCGTGATCCTAAATGCGATCGATGCTCCAGTGCCAAAGGAAGGGGACTAGAGGAGCTCATGGTGAGCATTATCATAGCCTGTGGCATGTCCGCCGTGGCCAGATCAACGCGGATTACACTGATATTGAGTTGAAATGTCCTACCCCAAACGCAGCTGCAAGACGTAGAGAAGAGTGGAAGAGTGCAATGCTTGAGGCTTGCGTCTCGTACATGCAACTGCCGTATAAATGAACATTGCGACATTGAAGCCTTCCTTCTCCAGTGAGAGACGCTACCTCTGCGTGTTCTAGGATTACCCACAGGTTGGTGATAGGCCGGTTCGTACATAGTTGCGAGTACCATCCGCACGATTTTGAGCTGGTGGGCCTGAATGCCGCAATTGTGCTCAACTTGTCGGCGGCTGTCCATAATTCTGCCCACTGCCTGGAGAGAAACAGCTGACGTGTATGACAGTAGCAATAAGTCATCTGGATTGTTGATTAGAGGTACATGTAGGCAAGGTATGGAAGTTCGCGATCAGCTGGCATTCACATGCAGAGCGCCACAAGCACAGCCACTGCAAATAATGCCGCTGGTGCTCAGCCACGCGCGTGATGACGTGCCGTCTGTCCACGTGGAGGGGCAAGCAGTATATATGAGATATATGTTTCTGCCCTTGACCACATCTCGACATATCAGCTCAGAACGACCTCCTCGCGCACCAGAATGGCCGACTTTGCACCACCGCCAGGTCCACCACCACCGCAAGTACCCGCAGGTTGGAAAGCAGTGTGGAACGAGCAGTATAAGGAGTGGTTCTACGTGAATACCTGTAAGATATTGGTGATACAGTCTGGCTCATCTGACGGATGTTGACTGTCACATTCACAGATACCAAGCAGTCGACATGGGAAAAGCCGACCGAGCCCGTATACGCGCCAGGTGAAGCGCCGCCTCCGGGCGCTCCACCAGGCTATGACCACGGATCCACGCAACCCGCTGGTCCGGAGAAGGGCGGGTTCGGCTCGAACAACCCGTATGGCGGCAGCAGCACGACCGATGACGAAGCGCTAGCGCGGAAGCTGCAGGAAGAAGAGGACGCTCGCAGTGGGAATCGTGGGGCGGCGAACAGTTACTACGGCCAGAGCGGTGCTCCGCCGTACGGTCAGCAAGGCAGCGCATACGGGCAACAGTCTCCGTACGGACAGTCGGCATCACCTATGCCTCCACAGGAGGCGCAGAAGAAGGGACTGTTCAGTAAGTTCACGTCGAAGCTGGGCGGTGGCAGCTCCTCCCGTCCGCCTCAATACGGCCAACAATACCCGCCCCAGCAGCAGTATGGCGGCTACGGTGGCTACCCGCAACAACAGCCGTACGGCTATCCACCGCAACAGCAGGGCTATTACCCGCAGCAAGCACAGGCGCAGAAGAAACATGGCCTTGGAGCTGGAGGCGGTGCTTTGTTGGGCGCCGGTGCTGGACTGGTTGGTGGAGCATTGCTGATGGATGCTGTGGAGGATCATGATCAACATGAATACGATCAAGGATATCAGCAAGGATATGATCAGGGTGACGATGGTGGTGATGGCGGCGGCGACTTTGGCGGTGGAGACTTCTAGTCGCGAGGAGGACAACGACTCATGCTGTGACGATTCTACTGTTAAACTACCGTATGGGGGCCTCGCTTATGCTGCCGAAAGATAAGTAATAGCTGGCTTTTGCAATGAAATGGTTAGTAGTTAGCCGGCCACTCCGAGATCTTTCTGGCTACGTGTACCACTATGCTCTGTTCTGCGAAGCCTGACATCGTCTGATATTCTGCTCTTCGCTGTCGATGCTCAGATTACCGAGAATACGCGCACAAAGCGGAGCATCGAGCAATGCTCTTTCAAGGTGTCTCGTACGCTAATGTCTCGAGACTGCTATTCCGGGACCGGTACTTATCTTTGGCTCGAATGGATCTTCTCATCTCTCAAACATTCGGCGGTCTCCTCCCAAGAACGGAGAATAGTTATTTAGTCGGCCTCAGTGCGTTGCGGCAGTGGGATCTTGACACGAGCAGGATTATGGGGACAAGGCGTGAGATGCCCGTCTTTGCGGCAAGCTTTTGGAGGCGCTGGATAGCATCCATTGCCTCGCCATGTATCTGCTTGCATGTGCGCATGACTTGAGTGGCAGAGACCAGGACAGGCGTTGTGCCGTCTTCGCTGGCGAGGCAGAGCAGCCCGTCGCTGATGATGACTCGCTCCAGAATAACGTTGCGAATCTCGCGCGGGAGTGTCGGCAAGGTGAGGGTGCCGTCCATGGCGTTGTTATTCTCGTCTAACCTGTCTAGTGTTGTCGTTGAGTAAGGCGTATTCGTGTTCAAGGACGTGATGTAAGCGGCAAGTACAAGAGCTGATAGCTTAGAACGATTTTCGGCAAATGCCGGCGCAGGAGTGAGGCTTTCATGTGACACTGCCCTCCGAATGAGCAGCCCCGAGCGCCCTTGACCTTTCATCACATACCAAGCTTAAGCGCATCACATCATCCGCGATAGAAAGAGAATCGGCTCACCACGTCTCTCTTCTCAACAAAAACCTGAACCCATCCATCCTCCATTTGTCCAACGCCACCACGCTCATCCTCGCGGGGACCTCATACACATCCTGCAATTCATACACCTTCCGCAACAACTCCCACGTCGCCTGGTCATAAACCCTGCTCTCACCCTCGCTCGCCATAGGAGAATCGAACGCCACTGATGCTTTCACTTGCTTAACATATGGATATGGAACACCGGAGGTGGCAAAGCACTTCACCATCCGGAAGATCTCGTGAGTGGTGCTGGGCCAAGTCGCGGGAGTGTAGAGGTCGTGAAAGGTTATGAAGAGGGAAAGGGTGTTGATTTTGTAAGGCTCTGGGCCGGTATCGGTTGCTCGGGTAGGCTGGGAAGTCCGGCGAACGATCAGATTGTCGTGTACTGGTGGTACATACGTCTCTGGAGGTGGCGTGGTGAGAGATGGCCCACTGATGAGGAAATTGTTCAGAATGGCAAGGAGCGAGCGGAATCCCGTGCCAGGCTGGCGCGGCCAGCTGTCGTTCCGGCGGAATCCTTCTGTGCTAAAGATCCGGAGATTGACTCTGAGATCAAGTGGTCTGTCGCGAGATATGCAGCCAGGGAGGTAGGTAAAGGTCGGGTAAAAGACATAGCCTCTTGCCATGATATCTAGTTCGGCGCCAGCTTGACCCATTCGTTCAAGACTTGCGAGGTTCTGAAGAACTTCATCATTGAGCTGGCTATTGACGAGACACAATGTTGGATATCTGGCGACTGCGTGATCGACTGGCAATAGAAGGTCATGATCAGCTTTCTCCCTTCGACCGGAGAATGGTGGACTTGGAGGTGCGTTCTTTCGGGCGTTATGATTGATGAGATAGAATGTTATCTGGTCCCTAATCTCACGTGGCAACCCTAGCAAGCTTGGTGATACGTGCTCCATACTTCATTTTTCAATGGTGTTGTTTTGTAAGGGTTTACATGTACAAGTAAGTTCACATTGGATAGTGACGTATCGGGAAGGTACGATGGAACAATGATCTTCCGCGCCGAACAGCTCGTGAACTTCGTCAAGTGGCTTCCATTTGCTGTTGTCGATACAATCAAATACCACGATCCCAGCACAAGATGCGCTCGATAATGAGTCTTACGGTGCTGTGCCTGAGCACGCTCGCCTCCGCTGCCCGCTTGACCGTCAACATCCTCCCCTCGCAACACCTCAATCCTTCAACACTGCCAGCGTCGACCCACGCAGTCCTCACGGGCCCCCCAGGCGTCCGCTACGACGTGCCCCTGCGTCGAGACAACACCTTCGCTTTGTCCAATCTCGCGCCGTCCTCTTACCTCCTGACAATACACAGCCGAGACCACTTCTTTTCCCCACTTCGCGTCGACGTCTCGCAAGGTGAAGGCGAGGGTGAGAGCATACAGGCATGGCAGACATACAGAGGCAATGAATGGGGTAACAAGGGCGTGTCGTACGGCAGTGGGACGGGAGAGTTGAGCATCGATGTGCAGGCGGGCGGGAAGAAGGAGTTTTATCAAGATCGCGGCGGGTTCAATTTGCTCGCCTTCTTCAAATCCCCAATGATATTGATGGCTCTCGTGTCGGTGGTGTTCATTTTTGGGATGCCGTATCTCGTGGAGAACAGTACGTTTCTTTCAGCCGAAATGGCCTGTAGAGGTGATACTAACGTCCGATTACCACAGTGGACCCAGAGACCAGGGCGGAATTCGAGGAGATGCAGAAGAAAGGTCCTCTCATGGGCTCGGCAGGCGCAGCGAACTCGATGCAAAATTTCGACCTTGCTGGCTTCCTTGCAGGCAAAAGCTCGGATGGCGGGTCATCTGGTGGTGCAAGGAAGCGGTAGTATACAGTAACGACACGAAGTTGTTTCAAACTACACAAGACATGCTTGGACACATTCTTGTTGGCTCTTCCGTAATCTGGTCGCGACTAATGCGCTCGACAGGAAAATCGATGCATGATACTCACATACCATAATTGGGACTTGGGATTGCATCGTTGGGACGGCTGAAATCGCAGAAAACGAATTCTGATCGACCGTCTAGCGACCCAAAATCTCCTTTTGTTAGGCATCTCCACTCACAAATTTGCATCTGTCTCAGTTTGAGGAATTCGCTGCGCTCCAGATTATGTTGGTTTCCACAGGGGCAATCCGAAAATCGGCCGTACAGCTACGTGCTGGGAAAGGATGAGAGAAGATTCAGATCAGTTTACTTGATGCAACGTGCGTCAAAGCATACAATAAAGTGACTTCAGAGCGCACTGACGGCTAGTAGATTGGTCCGACCTTACGTTTTGGACCAAGTATCTGTCGTCTTCCACCGCGAAGACGTTGTACGACTTTCTCACCCCAATAGCGATGTCGTTTTGGTCGATTTAACCAGTTTCCCGCGATTGCTCTCCCGCGAAGCAACCCCTACCTAACGGCTATTGCGAATTTCGTACGATCTACTTCGACACGGCAATGACGTCCGAGCAGGGGGTACAGTTCAGCGCCATTAAAGACCTCAGATCGCCCTTACCATATGCGCAAGGGCGTATGTACACTAGCTCGTCGTGCTAGCTTCGAGGCCTGAGGACTGGCGTCCCTTGAGCACGGTAGCGAGATGATCCGAGTGCCAAAGCTCTCCCAGAGTCACTTAGACGCTGCGGGCTACAGTCACGTAGAGGCGGCCCGGTGTAACGCACGAGAGGAATTCGGAAGAATTGAGTTGCATTATTGTCTAACCATTGGAGAACCCTGTGGCGCGACGATGATTTATTCACATGGCCTTACATCAATGCTCATCACGGGTAATCCTCCTGCTGTCCTTTCGCGCGAAATGACTGTTCGTCAGACCCTCCACTGCTTCGAACTGCCATGATGTTGTCGCGAAGCCTTCTTGCCCCATCAGATCTGTTCCATGTCTCATTGCAAGCATTCCTCAGCCGGCCTCTGGCAAGGCTGCAAAGTAGGAGCAGCTGCGAGCAACCACAGAGATGGAACCGCAGCACAACGTCGCCGTTGATCCCTTTGTACATCACAAACGAGAAAGGCAAGTCGGAATGATGCGATGGTCATGTTCATCGGCATTTGTTTCAAACGCCGGCGCTTTGTGTTTGGACTTCGGTCGGCAATGACCCGAAGCTCTTCATGGTGGACTCTGCTGGCACAAGTTGAGATGTACGGCAAATAGGCGAACATCAATACCTCGTCGGCATCGTTATCATTCTATGGTACCTAGTTTTTCGCCTCAATTTGTAAGTGATCCAAGCATTTCTCTTCCACAGTCCCGTCCCGTCACCTCTGCCCGAAAAGCACGCCACAGTCTCTTCATACCCCTCCAGCAGCCATGGCGAGGACCTACACATATGACGAGGTTCAGCAGCACCGGACACCCGACAGCTGCTGGGTAGTACTGTACGGCAACGTCTACGATGTCACCAACTTTTTACCAGATCACCCAGGCGGCTCCAAGATCATACTGAAGCTGTCTGGCCAAGATGCAACAGAAGAATACGATCCTATACATCCACCAGGAACCCTCGAGCAGTCATTACCCGCCGAAGCGAAACTAGGTTCGATCGACTCAAGTACCTTACCAAAGACGGAGCGATCACCTGAGCAGACTGGCACGCCCAGCAAGAGCCCAGCACAAGAGCAAGCAGAGTACAGTCCAGAGACATTAGAAGAGTGCCTGAACATCGACGATATAGAAGCATTGGGCACGAAGAGGATCAGCAGGAAAGCGTGGGGCTATTACTATTCAGCAGCAGACGATTTGATCTCGAAGAGCTTCAACAACAGAGTGTACCAGTCGATTCTACTCCGGCCGCGGGTATTTATTGATTGCACCAGATGCGACACCTCCACCACAATCCTCGGCAACAAGGTCCGTGTCCCATTCTTTGTCTCACCCGCGGCAATGGCAAGATTGGGTAACCCAGATGGCGAGCATGGAATTGCACAAGCATGTGGCACATACGGCGCACTCCAGATCATTTCAAATAATGCCTCTCAGACACCAGAGCAGATCGTTGCAGACAGTAAGCCCGGGCAGGTGTTCGGCTGGCAATTATACGTCCAGACGGAGCGCAAGAAATCCGAAGACATGATAAAACGGATTCACAAGCTACCACAGATCAAGTTCATCGTCTTGACGTTGGATGCACCCGTGCCGGGCAAGCGCGAGCACGATGAGCGGAGCAGCAACCTGGGCTCCAAACTGCCCATCTCGAGTTCAGTGCAGTCCGGCTCGGCATCTACTACCACATCAAAGCCTGGATCGCAGCCAGCACGCATTGAAGAACAACTGGAGCAGGAAGGCGCACCCTCGGGTGGTGTAGGCAAATCTCTCTTCGCTGGCACTGCGCCAGATCTCACGTGGAAGACTACTCTGCCGTGGCTGAGGCAACAGACAGACCTACCGATCATCCTCAAAGGCCTGCAGACGCACGAGGATGCATACATCGCGTCCCTGCACAACCCACAAGTCAAAGGCGTGATCCTCTCGAATCACGGCGGCAGGGCCATGGACACTGCGCCTCCGTCAATTCATACTCTGCTGGAGATCAGGAAATACTGCCCCGAAGTATTCACCAAGCTAGAAGTCTTTGTCGACGGCGGCATTCGTCGTGGCACAGACGTGGTCAAGGCACTCGCGCTTGGTGCTAGAGGCGTCGGACTCGGTCGAGCCGCACTATTCGGCAATGGCGCAGGCGGTACGAAAGGTGTCGAGCGCGTGTTTGAGATTCTGAAGGCGGAGACAGAAACGGCGATGAGGCTTTTGGGCGTCGAGACTGTAGACGAGCTGGGACCGCAACATATCAATGCTAGAGCTGTGGAGAGGGATATATTTGAGGACGTGACGGGCGCTGGATTGGGCAATCTGGGCCTCTGGGTCAAGAGCAAGCTCTAAAGCTACCATTCATCGCTTGGTTGGTCTTAGCGGCATGTATAAAAGTATCACATCCAGGCACGATTGCCGCCTGTCTTTGCTGGATCGCCGACCACGAACGGCTACGATTTGGCCCGATCTAACATTTGAGCTGGCGTCGAGTGCGGTTCCGATATCCTAGCTGCCAGGAGGTGTCCAAGATTTCTGAGATGCGCCTCTTTCAGCAGCCTTTGCATGGGGCTCTTTGGCAACGGATTCTCATGTGGTCGCTAGCATGAGCTTTCGAGTCGCCATATATTTCACAGATATGGCATAATGACTCGCAGCAATGCGGCGCTTGTGCATTGTGCGGCAGACGGTTGATTTGACGGTAGCGCCCAGTACCATGTTGCACATATAGTGCTCGCCACGTCAAAGTTGAATCATTGACGAGTTCATCCAGTGAGCAACGTTTCGACTATATTCTCGTTGAAAGACCAGAAGAAAATGCTTATGCTATTAATGAGAGCTTAGATTCTCGCTGCCAAAGCTGGAGGAACCTAATGTTTCTAATATGGAAGGCGCACACATCGGCTGGTCCGTGCTTCGGCCGTAGCCGAGGGCACGAGCAGGAGTCGAGACGCCAGGCTTCAGTCCAGTCGTCTCATCACTCAATGCTCGACAAGAGAATGGAGCATGACCCCAGCGGCAAAAGAACGCCACCGACCAGATGTGTTATGGTCCATATGACCATCGTCCGCTCGGAGCAAAGTGGTTGGCGAGCAATAGACGATGGCCTGGCATGGACCTCGCTTCTGCTCATATGAAACACCGTACAACATGCCGTCCATCTCGACTTGCAGCCAGGCTTCTCGTCCACTTTGCCTCAAGTGTATCAACATCGCTCTGCGGAATAAGCGAACGTCGCTACGGATGAGATGAATGCACGCCTCCACCGGCTGCCCTTGGAGCGCATCTACCTCTACAGTATAAGTATAGCCCTCTCTCAACCCAACATGCTTCCTTGATCACGATCCCACAGCTTCTTCTATTCGCCTTGCAACACCCTCCGGTCTAGCACCGTTCTCACTCGTTTTTACGTATCCTGGTGATACTTCCGTTCTTTCAGACCTCGCCACAGATCAGTGCATCCAAAAAGCAGGAGCACGGCACTGCGATCACTAGCCCCAGATCACGATGGCATTCATGCAAACCGTCGCACTTCTGAGCACCCTCGCTGCCACAGCAGCAGCCCACGGCCACGTCCAAGGCATCGTCGCGGATGGTGTCTGGTACGAGGGCTACAACCCTTCCTTCCAATACTCAAACCCCGCTCCGGTGGTGATCGGATGGTCTGACCCCGAAGACTTGAGCAATGGCTACATCCCACCTAGCAACTACTCCGGTCCTGACATCATCTGCCACTTGGGTGCTACTCCAGGCGGCACCGCTGCGACGGTCAAGGCCGGTGGCACGGTCGAGCTTCAATGGACTTCATGGCCGAGTAGCCACCACGGACCTGTCTTGAACTACTTGGCCAAGGCTGGAGACAGCTCTACCAGCTTTGACTGGTCCAGCGTCGACAAGACCTCGCTCGAGTTCGTCAAGATCGACGCTGCTGGTCTCATTGACGACTCGACCGTGCCCGGCACC
The DNA here is from genome assembly GCA_010367425.1 of Teratosphaeria destructans. NCBI lineage: Eukaryota > Fungi > Ascomycota > Dothideomycetes > Mycosphaerellales > Teratosphaeriaceae > Teratosphaeria > Teratosphaeria destructans. The sequence goes on along the minus strand of WBMN01000008.1, from coordinate 881,419 downwards.
TGGGCCTCCGACCAGTTGATCGCGAACAACAACTCTTGGACTCTTGAAATCCCGTCGTCAATTGCGCCGGGCATGTACGTCCTCCGCCACGAGATCATCGCCCTCCATTCGGCCGAAGAGTCGGACGGTGCTCAGAACTATCCGCAGTGCATCAACTTGGAAGTGACAGGCACAGGCACCGCCACACCATCTGGTACTCTGGGAGAGAAGCTGTATACCAACACTGCTGCGCCTGGCATTATGGTCAACATCTACTCCTCGCTCAGTACCTACGAGATCCCCGGCCCAACCCTCTGGTCAGGCGCGACTGCTACCCTGGCCCAGAGCTCCGTCGCTATCACCGGCGCCGCGTCCGTCGAGACTGGTAGCTCCACCGTGTGGGGCGCCTCGACGACCGCCAGCACGACTACCACGTCTCAGGCCTCGTCTGCGACCGCCACCGCCACGTCAACGGCAGCACAATCTACCTCCACCGCCGCCTCGACAAGCGCAGCCACCGACATCGACGCCGCTACCGCTCAAACCACCCAAGCCGTCACAGCTGCGGCCGATGCCTCCTCGGTCCCCACAAGCTCGGTATCCTCAGCCGCCAGCGCGATGGCTTCCGACATCCTCACACAGACCATCGGCACCATCCTCCCGACTACAACAGCCGGCGCCGGCGATACCCTCGGCGGTGCCCCTAGCAAAGCTCTTCCGGCGGGCTTCACAGTCAAGGACCTGCTGCAGTGGGTCGACTACCTCGTCGAACAGGGTTTCAGTGCCGGCAGCCACCAGCGCGACTTTCGTGGCGGCAAATAGATTGGATGATGTTAGGAGTCGTTTTGTTCTCTTGATGTATGTACAGAGAGATGCAACGATACGTCATGATCCAGTCATGAGTACTCTTGCTCGCTCGGTTCTACTACTCAGTAACATCGCTTTCAATGTGCCGTGCTTTGCCTCTCGCCCGAATGATCGAGGAGCCGCCAGGACGATGTCGCGTTCGAATGCTATTATATAGGTGCAAGATTTACATACGCTATGCCAATGACCTTCTCAATTCCCTCGACATGCCGCTGGAACACGCTACTTTTGCCAAAACCAAAGCTCATCTCTTCGTCTATGGCCCATCGACGGCAGCACAGTCCGCACATCGCCAGTCCATCAACGGTCTCTCCAGACCCACGCAGGCCAAATGGAACCATTGCCTCTTGCAGTCCATGTTTCCACATGCAACGCTTCCCCGGCCCTTGTTTGCTCGCTTGTCACATACACATATGCACTTGATTGAGACACGATTATTACTCGTCGACTTGGAGCCTGACGCCTGAGCAGCCGGCTGATGATCTCGAGACTCTTCATGGTTGGTGGCGTTGGTCTCGCTGCTGGTCGAGGCCTCCGTTTCCGACTGATTCCGCACGCGTCGGATCTCGAATCGCAATTCATAATTGCAGTCGCGGCAGAGCGTTAAGCATTTGACCCAGTCGGCGACAGTCTCGACAGGTTCAGGATCGCGCATCATGGGTTGGTATCTGACAATATCAAGCCGTCTGTTGTAGCCAAAATCTTTACTGAGAGCACCGAGGAATTTCCTGAAGCTGATGTCACGCGGTTCCACGGAGGTGACTTGTTTTCTGGTTTCGATCTTAACGAAGTCCAGTACATGATAAAACAGCTTGTCCCGTGTGTCGCCGTGCCGCCAACATTTGACTCTTTCCAGAGCTATTGGACGCACGCCGTTCCGGTCTATTTGGTCATGGCCAATAGTTCTTCGCCTTTGCTCCGCAAGTATGCTGGTAGGTGCAGCTGATACACTCGCTGATGCAGTTATTCCACTGGGAGAGCCAGTGCGTCGGTTCAGCGCAACGTGTGAGTCTGGTCCAGTGCGCTCCACAAAGCCGCCGGTTGCCGTGTCGTACACCATCCGCTTCTTCGATGAGCCGTCGTTCTTGTGATGCATACTGGCCGTGCTGAAATCGCTAGCACTTGGCGGTGCGTCGTCTTTGGCCGACTGTAGTGTCCCGAAGCCGTTCCTCATGATATCTTCGTCAGCGCCGGTGCCTCCCCACTTGCGCGATTTATCCTTTCGCAGAGCGGACGACGTTCCTGGATCGTAAGCCAGAGACGGCTCTGGCATGCCTAACCTAAGACTGTCGGCGACGGCTTCGTCGCCAACATCTACCGCAGAGTCGTGACCATCTCTCTTCTCATGGAGGTCAGGGCCAAATGCCTCAGCTCCAGCTTCAGCATCTCTCGTCACCAAGCTCATGCAATACTCCATCACGTCATGTCCGATGACGCGATGGGCAACAAGATGATCCAGCTTCTTCGCAAAAGTGCGCCGCCATGCTGGATGCTGAAGATCCTTCGAATGCTTACGAGTGAAGCGAACCATACCCTCTGAGATGAAAATCTTAGACCCTGATCGCTCAAAATCCAGATGTCTGTTGTATGCGGCATAAAAGTCTTGCTCATCTGCCGTAAGACCAAGCTCAAGCATACTGACGCGCTGAGCCTCTGCCAGCCGATCATCATACATCTCGTCGTCGCTTTCGCAGAACTCTTCACCAGGCATCATAGGCTGCTTTGACAAGCTGTGATAGAAAGTCGTACCTGGAATGTGTGGCACGACGTACTTCTTGCGCTTGGGTGTGGGCAAGTCCGGCACGAGATCCAGAGCTGGACGCTTCTGAGCGGTTGCGACTGCTGCCATTGGCGCCGGACTCGCTGAAGCTGTACCAGGATCCTGTCGTTTTCGTGACCGACCGCGCTGTTTCGTAATATTCGCTGCAGGCGCGGAGGAAGATTCGCGTGGTGCTCTCAACCTGACACTTTCCACCCAAGTACGATCACCAGCATTGTAAGCCTTGAGATCAAACGGCTTTTCAGGCTGAACTATGTCAAATTCTGTGACATGATCTTCTTCAGATTCTTCGTCTCCCGAGATCTCATGTGACATTTTCATCGTGATTGTGACGACTTCCTTGCCACCAACCTCCGGAGTCTGGCCATCAAGCTTCCAGTGAAACTGCCGGTGGTACAAGTTGTAGTGCCCAAGCAATCTTTCAACGTCTCGAAATGCCGGTGAGTGCTCGCAGAAGATGCAAGTGAGCTTATCCCTCGTCTTCACTCGCGTGTCGGCCACAGAGCCTTGCTGCACACTGTAACAATAGCGAATGATGATTGCGCCTGAATTCAAGGCTTGTAACGACGTCGATGTCGGAAGCTGACCGTTCGCGAGATTGACAGCCTGGTTGTGCATCTCGAGCGGCGTCCTTCGCCTTTGTGGCCAGCCGATTTGCACATCAAGTCCGTACTGTAATGGGATTATTTTACGGCTTGACGCGCGCATCAATGGTAGCAGTTGATTTCGGGGACAACTCGGCAGGTCAGACCATGTAGCTTTCACTCTCATTTCATGTGACTGGATCTTAGCCAGATCTGTCGAGACTCGTGATTCAAGTACGCCAAGAAACTGTGCACCTGATTCCGAGTTCTCCAAGTGAAAGCTCATATCCATTGTATAGTCCTCTGCTATCCGCTGTTCCCAATGTCGATCGCCGTCGATATTGGCGAATAGCCGGTCTACGGGGATCAGCAATGGTTCATGCATTTTCACGTCAAAAAATTGTTCGTCGTCGTCGGTCGCATGTTGTGTTATGATAGCCCTGGATTCAAGCGAGGTGATAAGCTTGCGGCCGCCTGACTGAGTCTTCGCAATTATGTCAACTTTGAACCTGCATGGTAGTACCAGCCCAGTATCTGGATCCGGCACCCAGTCGAGCTCAACTTCTACATCCTTTCTTCGCGGCTTCCGCCATCGAGCATCGCCGCTCCCGCTGAGCTTGCGAATCTGCAGCGCGTCGATCCTCATCGCGGGCTTTTGCATTAAATTGTTGAGGGCCGACCGGGTAGGCCATTCGAACACAGCGCCTCGTCGTCCATTTGGGCTCATTGGCTCTTCGGACGCGTCATTCGTTGTTTTGCCTAGCAGTCGTTCATGCGCATCCAATGCAGTCTCGATGTTGCGTCGTAGAAACGGTGGCGGCACTCGTTTAGAAATATCTTTGCTCAAACAAAATTTTGCGATAAAGTGTCTTTGGCGCTCTGACGCGCTCATAGCGGTTACTGGTTTGCCCAACGCCTAACAGCAAGCAGTGTATTAGAAAGAGAAGAAGATCCGAACTCCAGGCGCCCGATCATTATTAGGTAGCTGAATGAGAACTGTTGCTTGATTGAGGGATGACGAGCTCGTGTCCAGGGCCTGTCGCAATGATTCCAACCGTCCGTAACGTCGTGAGTCTGTATTCGCCAAGCCCGACTGTTATATCACATGCATTGTCGGTGCGCTTGTCCAGGAGCGTCTTGAGGTCCCTGATTGCGCGGACTGCAGGCGCGCAGGCACTCAGGCACGCAAATATTGTTCTAGGCGCCGCAAGTATTGTCAGAAGGTCTTCTTACTGTATACGCATCCCAGATGGACCAGACACACGCGACTCCTAGCAGACTTGAAGTCACGCGTGAAAGTGGGGGCTAAATCATGAACTGGCCGGCTGAATCTCGGTATCAAGCTACCTTCACATGTGGATGCAGGCTCGAGTACGCCTCTGCGGTAACAGCAAGCAATCTACAGTTACACATCGGGCAGTATCAGGCACAACAAGTGACACAGGAAAAACAAGTGAAAAGCGGCTCAACATGAAACTCATCATAACCCTAGGACGCCTAGAACGCCGAGCTATGATTGACTCCATGAGCGAGCGTGGGCCCCTTCTACACTACAATCAGAAGGATGCTCATTAGATAGAGTGCACTGTTCTCGCTACCCGGTCTAGATGCATGCCATGATAACAGCACACATCGCGCGTTGCCCATCATGAACGCCCGCCCGCAAACTTGCACATGGAGAAGCTCATCCTATTCAAACCGCCATTCGTTGGTGCACGATGCGCCCAGCTTTGCTGCTTGCCGCTATGATGATCTAGCAACAGCCACCAGCACTGCCGCTCTGCACACCCTGACCCTGGCCCACCTGGACGGTAGGCTTATTGTTGACGGTGGTGTTGCCCATGCGCTCCTTGATTTGGCGGGCCATGGTCAAGAAAGCTTGCTCGACATTGCTGGCGTTCTTGGCGGAAGTCTCGAGGAATGGAATACCGAGTGAGTCGGCAAATTCCTGTTTTAACAGGTCAGCTTCCGCTCACTGCAAATTCCATTTCCCTTCCATACCTTCGCAACTGTGTACTCGACAACCTTCTTGTCTGCCATATCACTCTTGTTGCCCACCAGCAACTTGTTGACGCCCTCGGTAGCATAGCGGTCGATCTCTTGCAACCACTGCTTCACGTTGTTGAAGCTGTCCATGTCGGTGACATCGTAGACGACGCAGATGCCGTGCGCACCACGGTAGTACGAGGATGTGATGGTCCTGAAACGCTCTTGGCCAGCTGTGTCCCACTGCGGTGGAATGATTAGCATAGCATCCGGATAGCTCCTGGTTGTCCAACGTACGATCTGCAGCTTCACTGTCTTCCCATCCAGCTCAATCGTCCTGATCTTGAAATCTACACCGATCGTCGAAATGTAGCTCTCGGTGTATGTATCGTCGGCGAAACGCAGAAGGAGACACGATTTACCGACACCGGAATCTCCAATAAGCAGGAGCTTGAAGAGATAGTCGTATCTGCGGTCAGGGTTTCGTATTAGTGTCTGCGGTTTTGGATCTAAAGCATCCAACAACGCCATGGACCCTCTGTGGGGCTTGGACATGGTAGAAATAGCAGCAGCGGCAGGGCGCAGGCGGAGGCGATGGCTCGAGTTGGCAGATAGGCAGCGGTGGGCGCGATGTTTCGGCGATCGGCGGAGGTGATCTGATCAGTGATAACTCTACGCCGACACCGTTAGCACATTCCCTTCCCTACTGTCAAAACGTCTCCAGTGTGTTGTATCCCTGCACGCTTTTGATTGGGATCGGTGGAAGCGTACTACTCGGGATTCATCGCGGCGGTAATAGCGTATGCTTGACTGATCGCTCCGTGGCCTGTTGCAGAGGGCTTGTAGGTACCCAAATAGCCGGTCGACCGTGTCGCGAGTGTGTGATCAGTGGTCTGGGGTAGGCAGATGACCGAGTCGTCGAAGGGTACGAGAAGCGTCACGGGCGAGATACGAGTGATCTTAGTGTAGGAGTAGCGGTAGCCGGTCGCAGATGTCGCTTCTGGCGAATCAGAGCAAAGCTTGGCTGCTATCACGTGAAACAAGCTGTTATGTTTCAAATGGAAGGAGCTTTGGACTGAGACAGGAAGGCACATAATCAATGTACTTCAATCAGGCCTTGCTTGCTCGTATGACCATGAGACGAGCATCCCTACAGACGTGCCAAACGCCGTAATCTCTGTGCCTTTGGGACATGCAAAAAAGCGCAGGCACATCGTGAACTAGCTTGTCACGCCGTTGTGCTGCTCAACGGTCCAAACGCCCTGTGCAGTATGCATGCTCATCCCGCTACGCAATTCGTCCCTTCAGATTCACGGTCGCTATGAATTGTATAAGGCCTGCGTCACGCTCACCACAACCAAAGCTTCGTAGGCAAGCATATACATGACCCCGATCTGGTAAGTGGATTACTGCTCACGCCTTTTGCTTGCTCGAGCTTGCACAGGCTCGAGTTACGCTTGTTTCCAGACTTGTTGCCAGCATGTTCTGCAGCACTCTCCGGCCGTATTGCCATCTTTACCAACCAGGATTTGGGGGCGCATGGCTGTATCCCTGTTGACCAGAATAGCCTCCTCCACCACTTCCATATCCGCCTTGCTGTGATTGATGGGGCGAGTACGCTTGATATTGCTGCGAGGGAGGCGGTGCTGATTGATACGATTGGTTGCCATAGCCGCCGTGTTGGCCTTGCTCACCAGGATAACCTCCCGAATGGTGTGGCGGTGGCCCGCCCGCAGGCGGAGGGGGATAGGATGTCTGACTGCCATATCCTCCATGACTACCATAACCGCCCTGGTGGGAGTGAGGTTCGCCGTAGCCACCCCCAGGTGTGCTGGAATGACTGGGTGCTTGACTATAAGAGCCTTGACCGCCGTATGGGCTTGAGCCTTGGTGCTGCTGCTGGCCTGGCGGCTTGTGCGATCCGCTTTGTGGCTGGAAGCCTGAGGGAGTATTGCTTGACGATCCTGAAGGCTGATATGAAGTCGGTGGCTCCGTACCGGTATATGTTCCCGTGTGTCCATTGCTGGAGTAGCCGTACGGGTTGGAACCGCCACTGCCATGTTGCTTTCCGTGGCCGCCCAAGAAGCTGCTGGCCATTGAGCCAAGCTGACCAAAGCTACCACCACTGCTGCCGCCTTGATTCTGCTGCGATGAGTAGCCGCTGCTACCCTGGTGGTGTTGTTGTGACTGCCCTCCACCTGAGCCTCCTCCCAAGAACTGTGATGCAAGACCGCCTAGTCCCGATGAGCTCCCATGACTGGATTGCGACTGCCCACTGTGAGATGGTGAGCCTCCGAGGAAGGACGACGCCAGTCCACCCAGGCCTGAACTTTGGCCAGAAGGACCATTTCCGCTGCTGCTTCCACCAAGGAAGGATGATGCTAATCCTCCAAGACCTGACTGATTCGAATTCTTGTGCAAGTATGCGTTCATGACAGTGCTCTGGAGATTTGTCAGCTTCTACCGACCGTCCCAACATGATCCAGTCTCTAGCGGAGACCTCAACTCCAGAACAACTGCCAGAGCTACCCAGTGCCATGCTGCTTGTTCTGCTCTTTCCATACCAGCCGGCTGGCCGTGCCGCCAAGTCATACAGATATCGAACAACTCACCCCTAGACCTCTCTCGCCTTCGCCAGCCTCAGCTCCAAAACCTCTCGACCCCTCATCTCTTCCGCCATCGCGGCTTGCGGGTGTAGGATATGGGTTCCCATGTGCAGGTGTCCCTCCAGGTGTCGGCACTTGAGGTGCAGCCATGGTCGGTATTTCCCAAGTGGATTCGCCAGTCGAAATCTGTACGAAATAGTACTTGCGTGATCTGCCTTTGATCAGCCACTTGCTCGTTCCTTCAACTGTTTGATGCTTGCTGATTCGGCGGCAAGAGCAACTTACTTCGCGTCCCACTGCGCAATCCTAATGAGCGACCAAGGAAGCTACGTCAGTGCCAAGCTCTCATTCCGGCGGTGGCAGAGCAAAGAACGAGGAGGGAGGCAGTATGTAGTGAACATGATGATGGGGCGCACGAACCAGCCTGGAGGCAATGACGGCGGCGCATGATCGGGGCCTGCATCCGCGTCTTGGTCCGCCATAATGTTTCTGTTTACGTGCGCGTGCTCTCACGAGCTCAGTTTCCCAGGAGACGGCTCCAAGCTCTCTTCGCCGGGTTCGCGGTGCTCACTTGAAATGGCAGTCTCAGGGCCCAGACAACCCCGTATGCCTACGGTATAGGCTCGCTTCCCTGTCGGTGTAAGTGAACAGTTCGTTGGGGTCTCCTTCAGCTGCAAAAGGCAGAGCAGTTGTGATGTAAGAAGTCGGGAGGAAGCAAAGGATTCAGCGCGAGGGCCGCACATATGTGTCCAGGACCGTTTCGGTACCTGACTGGAGCCCAAACGCCATCTCGGAACAACGTCGCAGTTATCCCCGACTGGCGCATCATTACGTCTGATACTATCAGCAATAATGCGTTTGACTTGGTCAGCAGCAATGTCGCTGCACGTAATGCTAGTGTGGTGGCTGTGCCGCGCGCGAGAGCGGTTCTCGCCCGCGCTGGCCGCGTTCATTATGCAGGGCGGGCATGCTCTGAGAAATTGGGATGCATGACGCTTGGGAAGGTTGAACAGTTGTGACGATTCGCTCGCAATTACAGACCCAAGGAAACAATCGTATGAACTCCCCAAAGCACCTGAGTTCTGTGCTCATTCACAGCCTCGATGCGCTCGCCACTCAATAGCTAGATATTCTCCCAGCCAAAGTATGCATGTTCAGTATAGGCCAATCGCGCCCACCGCGGACCTAACCTCGCACCCGATTCTGCACCACAATTTTCACACAGATGCTATTGATAAGCAACTAGTACTCCGCCTCAGCGCCCTCATCACCCTCAGCAGAGTCGGCCGCGACCTCTTCGTAGTCACGCTCGAGCGCAGCCAAGTCTTCGCGAGCCTCGCTGAACTCACCCTCCTCCATACCCTCACCGACATACCAGTGGACGAAGGCACGCTTGCTGTACATGAGGTCGAACTTGTGGGAGAGGGCAGACCAGGCCTCGGCGATGGCAGTAGTGTTGGAAAGCATACAGACAGCGCGGTTGACCTTAGCCAAGTCGCCATTTGGCACCATCTGCGGTGGCTGGTAGCAGATACCAAGCTTGAAACCAGTCGGGCACCAGTCGACGAATTGAATGGTGCGCTTGGTCTTGAGGGTGGCGACGGCCTGGTGAGTGTCCTTGGGAACGACGTCACCGCGGTAGAGCAGGCAGGTGGCCATGTACTTGCCATTGCGCGGGTCACACTTGACCATCTGGTAGTTCGGCTCAAAGCAGGACATGGAAATCTCCTGCACAGAGTTGGCCTCGTGCGCAGCCTTAGCAGCCGACACGATGGGAGCGTATGCAACCAGCGGGAAGTGGATACGCGGGTACGGCACCAGGTTGGTCTGGAACTCGTTCAAGTCGACGTTCAAAGAGCCGTCGAAACGCAGCGACGCGGTGATGGAGGAGACGACCTGAGCGATCAAGCGGTTGAGGTTCTCGGCGTTCGGGCGCTCAATGCCGAGGTTGCGCCTGCAGATGTCGTAAATGGCCTCGTTGTCGACCATGAACGAGCAGTCGGAGTGCTCGAGGGTGGTGTGTGTGGTGAGGATAGAGTTGTAAGGCTCGACGACCGAAGTAGCGACCTGGGGAGCTGGGTAGACACAGAACTCCAGCTTGCACTTCTTGCCGTAGTCAACGGAAAGGCGTTCCATCAGGAGGGCACCGAATCCAGAGCCGGTACCACCGCCGAAGGAGTGAAAGACGAGGAAACCCTGAAGACCAGAGCAGTTGTCTGCCACGCGCCTGACCTTGTCCAGAACCTGGTCAATGAGCTCCTTGCCCACGGTGTAGTGACCACGGGCGTAATTGTTGGAGGCATCCTCCTTGCCGGTGATCATCTGCTCCGGATGGAACAGACTGCGGTATGGGCCAGTGCGGACCTCATCGACGACGTTCGGCTCGAGATCGCAGTAGATGGTGCGCGGCACATACTTGCCGTTGCCTAATTTTGCAAGTCAGTCTCGCTGTCGGAAGAAGCCTCATGCCATGCCGACTCACCGGTCTCAGAGAAGAAGGTAGAGAAGCCCTGGTCGTCATCGGCGGCCTTGCGCTCTTCGGTGAGGTAGCCATCGGGCTGGATCCCGTGCTCAAGGCAGTAGAGCTGTGTCCCAATGTGTCAGTGAATTTACCCCTTAGGCACCCGAACACTGCTCTTTCGCATTGCAAGCGTTCGAAACCCTGCTCTTCCAATGAGTGTACTGACCTCCCAGCAGCTGTTGGCGATCTGACAGCCAGCCTGGCCGACTAAACGCGTACTCTGTCAGTTCATGCTCCATCGAAACATTGTTTTCCGCCTGGCGGTCGAGCGCGTGGGGCAGGCGTTTTCAGGAGTAAACATACCGTTCAAGCTGATGACTTCACGCATGGCGGCGGATGTCTGCTGATGAGTATGTGTCGATGGGTGGTTTTGCCGATACGGGTGGGTGTCGGGGTGTTGACGGGCGGAGGAGGTTTCAAGAGAAGGCGCGTGTGGGTGCGGTCGCTACTACAAGGGTCGTTTGGAGAAAGGTGTTTACGGTGTGGGACTGGCGAGCCGTTTGAGTTTAGCCAAGGCGGCCTAGCGCGAGGGACAGCGGCCAATCCCGGTCCACGCCACGAACGCTTCGCGTAGTAGTAAATCGACCCAGCGACTGCCAACAATATCAGGTAATGGCCTGGTCGAGCAAGAAAGATGCGTTAATCAATGCTGAACCGCGCCACGAGTAGTCGAAGGAGAGAGACAAGGCGCGTGCCTGGTTGATAACGAAATGCCCATGCTGGGACGCCACCATCCTCCATGTGCTGCATCTCCACGATGAACCACATGCGAATCCTCCATAGCTTGGCCTGCCTGTTTGCATTGCTGGTACTTGCAGCTCAGGCAAACACCGAGAAGGCCGTCTTCACCGCGCCGCCGCCCACAGCCTTCACCGAAGCCAGCCTGGACCATCTGAGCCTGCACACATTCTCGCCCCATCGCCTGTCGCGCAGATTGTCACTCCCTGTGGCTTTCCCGGATGAAGCAAGACCGCGTGGACTTGACTCCTGGTACACATTGGAACGCTTAACTCAAGGACAGCGATACGAGGTGCGAATCTGCTGGGCTGCCATAGTAGGTCAATCCTGCCTCCCGCACAGATCATTGTCTAACGTCAAATCAGCAGCCGACCACGTTCAACATCGACACATTTACCATCACGCATGTCTTTGACACTCCAGATCTGATCGCCAGTCTAGCTGAATACTCGGACCGGCACATCAAGGAACAGGGCGTAGGCACTGGCGTCGTCTCACGCCCTCCCTCCGCCGAGGACAGTGTCCTCTTCCTGCGTGTTCAAGGAGCAGCCGACTACTTTACAACCAACGAGACTTTGATGCAGCATCCGCCACCAGTCATTGTCGACATCATCCTTGATCCTTACCTGGGTAACATCTTTCCTGCGTCTTTGGTTCCGACCGCCTTCTATCTCGTAGCGCTCGCGGCTGGGGGGTGGTACCTGTCCGGCATCATCTGGAGGCACCTCGTGCCACCAGCGAAGGCGCACGTAGACTGACGGTGACGCGTCCGTGCTCCCGAGCTGACATGGCAGACGACCTACCGCCGACGCAAGATCTGGTGACGAACGAGTCTGGCGACCGACCGGACTCGACGTCAAACGCGATTGTGCAAAAAGCCACGCCACAGCATCCCTTCTACAGCCTCCCAGCGGAACTCATTTTCGATATTGTCGACCTGCTGCCGCCGGAAGCCTTTATCAACTTTGTCTTTGCAAATTACCCCCTCCTGCACTCCTACGGCCTGGCACCAGCTTTGTCGCCACCGCGCGTTGTCTATATCACAACGCAGACCAAGATCCCGGCACTCTTCCCGCTCTTGAGCATTCCGCCCGAGATCATGCTACATGTCATGCGCCATCTGAAGCCGATCGACATGATGCGCTTTGCTGTAGCGAACTACCAGGATTTGGTGCACCAGGGAATTGCACCGCCATTAAGTGAGGAGACGAGGAGACAATTGAGAAACGCGGTAAACAGGCAGCGATTTGGTCCTGATTGAGATTTGGAATCTGAGTGTGAGTGGATCATTCAGCATTCAGCACGACTCGTACGCTCCCATGGACTGAATGGATTGGCTTGGATACGACGGGCGCTACTGGCTGTGTTTCATGCGAGTGACCATGCATACACGGCTTAGTGCACCACCCTGTTCGACCAATAAGATAATCACTGCGAAAGCTGCAGCGGACGCTCATAATCGTTTGGCTCGACTGGAAGCGTAGTGACGACACTGCGCGTGCCTGCCCACACGAAAGCATGAGGTGCAGGACCACATGCGTCACAAGCTTGGCTCAGGCTGCAATGTGGCGAAAGCAGTGAGCTAGTAGGCAGGTCGGTGAGGTGAGACAAACAAAGGGCGAGCAATCATCATCCACAGGCAATGATGTTACGACCTGCTGCCGCATTCTATTTCTTGCCAACGAGGTCCTGGCCACTGGGCCGGCATCGACCTCTCGATCCGCAAATGTAAGACTATAGCCTCAGACGCTCTAAGCCTACAACCTCATCAACCCCGCCAATCCACCGCATCCCACACATCCCACACATCCTACATGACCCATCATGGCCGACACGAAAGAAACTCCTCCACCCGAGTACACCACCAAATCTCCCAATCATTTTCCAGCACCGAATCTACCGCTCGGCCTCCCCTCGTCCTCCACCACAAACACCCCGTCCACAGCACCACCCCGTGCGACCACAGCGATAATCACCCTTCGCCACTGTGACGGTTCAGTGGTCAAGCGCGGACCCAAAGATGCCAAAGGCCCCACATTCGCCGGCAAAGCTTTGAGCACCATCAATATCGCCGTCAAAATCTCCGCCACCACCAATTATGAGGACATCTTGTCCGCAATCTACGAACGTGTGGAAGATATGTGGTAAGCCTCGACACCCACAAGCGCCTGAACTTCTCACAACCCACCAGCTAACACGACCGCGTCGTAATCCCAGGAGCACAAAGATGGACACGAGAAAAACCCTCTACCGCGGCCTCAACCTACTAGTCGACAGCAAAAGCGTTTTCATCAAGGACTCGGCGAGCTGGGAGCCGTGTCGCGATCTCTTGCTCGACGGAAAAGGCACGCTGAGTTTCAGTTTCTGGGAGACGAAAGACGCAGAGTCCGAGCGCGAGGGTGGCGGTGAGGGAAGGAAGAAGAGCGGGAAGTGTCGGGTGCAGTGATCACTCAAAGCTGTCCCCTGGCGATATGTTGACGACCTACTACGGCATCATGCATGTATCTTCTGAACAAATATTTGCGGGCTTGGCGATGGGCAAGAGCGTCCTCCGACGTAATTGGTCCAGTAGAGTAGGGAAGGAGTGATAGTGATGATAAGCAGACACATGACGCGCAAACACTTCCACACGAGACTTCAGACAACTAGTACGATGACAACAAGACTCAGGGAGCGAGGACAGTCTTGCTGGGTGGGCCAAGCAGGTAGATACCTAGGTACCTATGTGATGCAATATATCATCGCTAGAGCATCCATGTTCTTCGTCCGACTCTCCAAGAAAAGCGCCAACGAATAAGGTAGTGTACACTCTGGAATTTGAAAGCAGCGCCGCAGCGATGTACGTATGACATATTTATCTACCTTTGGTAGGATCCTAAAGCGCAGATCTCTGCACACCTCAACCGTCAAAACGCTTTCCCAGATCTGAATTTCTGAAATCTCAACTACAGACAAATCTTCGAGGTATCTATACATACATGTAGATCGGAAGTCCCCTTTCCTCCCCTTTCCCTGCCAAGGTGCCTGCCTGGTAAAAGGTAGGCAGTGAAGCCTTACTGTTACGTGCATGTGTACCCCTGGTTATGATGCGATCGTACGGCAGCCAAGACGGATTGGACAAACCTAGGTAGGGTCGGTACCTGGACACGAGAACCCAAGTGTTCGGAGATGATCGTTTTCAACCGACAGATCGACACGTGCAAGGTCTTGCCTGCACGAGTAGGTATCTGCAGATATGAATGTAGATCTGCGAGGTACCTTCCAGATGTCTCTCGCGATACTTCAGACCATCCGCTCTGACGTCAAGAAGGGCAATCAAGCCGCACCAAGTCATCTACACCATTCCCTCGTCCTCCTCTTCTTGATCCTCCAGCAGCACAGCTCATCTATATCAACTTCAACTCCCCATGAAACATCCCGTTCACCCCACTACCGTGCCCTTCATAATACCCCTCATCACCCCTCTCATTCATCAACGCATTGTACTACCATCCCCAACAGTCAGTACTCGCCCACCTCACGACCACACACCACACATCACACAGGAATCAGGAGGGGAAAAAAACTCACCTTGAATCCAAAATTTAACACCAGCGCCACCACGAGCCCGACACACACCACCAATGGCCCCGTCACAGCATCGAAATCCTTCCCACTCCTCCTCTCAATCAATGAAGTCCGCCACATGTAAATCCCGTAGCCCCACGCCGCCGTGAAGACCGCGACGGCCGTGTACACGACCGCCAATGCGCGGGCGACATTGTTGTTCTGACCTGCTGCGTTGTAGAGGCCAAGTGAGAGCGAGGCTAGCAAGACAGACACGTGCTGCCATTTGATGAAGGTTCTCTGGTTCGCGAGCCAGACTTTCGCCTCCACTTTCACGGGCCCTTGGTCTTTGATCCAGTAGTCTGGTTTTGAGATGCCGGGAGGCAGCTGTGTACGTCCTCCGGAGCGTTTAGCTTGTGCGTATTTGCTGGTGGAAAAGCCGGGGAAGAGAGTCTTGAGGCCACCCTTAGCGGTCCTGCGTTCGGTGCCGTGGGCATGGTGGCCGGTTTCGTCGTCGTCGGGCTCGCCGGCGGTTTCGTGGAGTTGAGAGTTTGCTGCAGTAGCGGTGCTCATGGTGCCGTAGCCGCGTTTCGCGTGGTCGCCGAGTAGACCGCCGGCTGGCGAGGGTTGTGTCGCTGTGGAGTGTCTCTTCTTCTGCGCGCTTGGACTGCCGACGGGAGATAGCATCCCGGGAGGTTTGGCTGGCGAGCCGCGGGCTATCGGGGAGAGGGAGGCACGGGATTTGAGCAGGCTGCCGACGGCAAACTCGTCGTCGACTTCTTTCTGTCGCTTCGCCTGCTCTTCCTCGAATGCCTGCTGCGGGTCTCTTCGAATGTCTGTCTCCATCTCCGAGAGCCAGAATGGGAATGTGTTTACGTAGTCCTCAAATAGCTGAGCTACACCATGAACAAACTTGCTGAATCGGGGACTCTCTTTGACCAGATGCGAGTTCATAATGTCCTCGATCCACTCCACCCTCTTGCCAGTATTCCTGACTTTGATCTCCAGTAGCGCAAACGGAAGCCGCGAGACTTCGCCCTTGCGGATGGCGGAGAAGGGATACTCCATTCTGAAGTTGTCAATGTCGGTACGATGCCAGGTTTCCGGGTCACGGCAGGGTCGCTCGTCGATGGCGTCCTCACGGATGAAGGCGAGATCGGTGTCGAGTGAGATGCGGACCTTGTCGTCGCCGGGTATTTGAAAGGCAGTACGGGTGTAATTTGCGCGGAGAACGGGCTGTAGCTCGTTTTCCTTGATGAAAGATTGAATCTCGTCGACGGCCTCTCTGAGGCTCTGAGCCTGGTTGTCGTCCGGACCGGCACGCTCCTCCAGCTTCTTGATCTGTTTCTCCATGTGGTACTCGCCCTTGATGAAGCGCTGCACGTACTTCTCCTTGGTGGTGAACTTTTGGTCGGAGCTGGCATTGTCTTCCTTCACGGTCTTCTTCTCGACCCAGATCTCGGGCTTGTCGAGCAGCTGGCCGTACCACCTCAAGCGGAGACTCGAGGCCTCGCCGTGCTCGACCTTGTTGCTGTACAGCTTGAAGGCCGGGTTGTCAAAGTAGATGGAGGTGATTGACGGGTCTGGCTGGTTGCCCTCCGCAATCTTACTAGTCTGCGGGTTATACACCAGGACCGGCAATCTCCGCAAGATCATGGTTTTCAGCTCGAGCAAGTTGTCCGGGTGCACCCAGAACTTGTGGCTGAGGTACTCCTCGCGACCGAGCGGAGCCTCGCTGACGCTCAAGCCACGATCCTTGACGCCGTCGAGGTTCTGGCGGACGAAGGAGTACATGGCGCTGAGGCGGTAGAGCAGGGGACTGTAGTCCTCCTTGTTGAAGGGCAGGGCGGCCAGACGCACTTGCAGCAGCGGACGCACACGATATGAGGCGCCGCGCTTCCGGTCGTGCTTCTTGGCGGCCTTGAGGAAGCCGGTGTAGTTGATGCGACTGTACTTCTCCAGTTCGTTGGTCTCCTTGGTGATGTCGTCCAGCTCGGCGAGCACCTCGCGCATGATCGTCTTGCGCTCCGTCTCGCTGGGCACCGCCTGCTTGCCGTTGCTGTTGCCATTAACGTTACTTCTGCCATGGCTGTCGCTGCCGCCATCAGGCTTGGAGTCTGCGGCGCCGTCGGTCGGGCCGTCGGTCTCCAAAGCGGCGATGCTGTCCAGACGCTCCTCACACTTGGCCGTCCGCTCGCGCAGCTTCTCGTGCGTGTCCTTGTGGAAGGCGTGCACCTTCTCCAGCTGCACGTTGACCAGCTCATCGACAAACTTGCTCTCGTCCTCGTCTGTCCATGGTTTTTGTTGTTGCTGCTGGTCCCTGGTGTCGGCGGCGGCGGCGGCGGTGGTGGTGGGCGAGGTAGGGGCCGAGTCGTCGTCGCGCAGCAGCTTCTTGAGCTTGGCGTAGTCGATGTAGTTGTCCCGCCACGGGGCGTACGTCGCCAGCTGCAAGGTCCGTCCGAAGCGCATCTTCCTCGCTCACTACTTCTCTCTAATATTTAGTCAATGGCATTGGCAGCACAAGAGAGCGTACTAGTATGCACGATGCAAAACAAGCTTTATCCCAGTCATGCTTGGCATCGACAAATTCGGGAGCCAATCAGCGTCGGCCAGACACGCATGTGGACACTCTCGTCCACGCTAGTCCTCGGTACGGATCGACCTTCGTTCCGTCTTATTATCTGATCTGGTGCTCGAGCACGCGACTCGACATCAGCCTCATCATTCTAGTATACAATTAACTATTCAACTCTCGTCACACTCCACATCATATCATCATAGCAATGGCAGTGTAAGCATCTCATCTGCCTATCAGTCCATTGCTGGCCATAGAGCCTCCCATCCCATCATGACCACTTCCCCTATCTCTCCCGACTTGATCGCCCAAACCCACACACTCCTGAAAGCCTTGAGAAGTACCCCATACCCACTACTCGAGTCGCCAGATAATGTCAAGCGACGGGCTTCTGTAGCCCTTGTCATCCGCATCAAGCCCAGCTATGCCCATTGGCCGACAGACCCAACACAGAAGCTCCCCGACCTCGACGCCTTCTTCGCCCAAGACTGGGTGCGGCATGGAGAGCCCGAAGTCTTGTTCATCAAGCGCGCTTCACGAAGAGGCGACAGGTGGACGAGTCATGTCGCCCTCCCCGGTGGCAAGCGCGATCCGGACGACGCCGACGACAAAGCGGCAGCCATCCGTGAAACATGGGAAGAAGTCGGCCTGGATCTTAACGCCTATGCCATCGAGTGTGGCAACCTCCCGCAGAGACTCGTGACTACTCATTGGGGGAAGAAACCGCTGATGGTGCTGTGTCCGTACGTGTTCCTCGTCACGACCCACCAGATCCCGCCTATGAAGCTGCAGCCCACCGAAGTCGCATCAACACACTGGGTACCACTGCGGAGCTTGCAAAGTCCACACCAAAGGACGGTAGCATTTGAGGATGTCTCTAGCCGTCTGGCGAACCAGGAAACTGGCGTGAAGAAATGGATGCTCCAGCTCATTCTTGGGAAGATGATGTTCGCTGCCATCGCCCTCCTGCCTACCGAATCACTCCACAGCGCCGAGACACCAGACCCGAACACGCCTTCCTCCATTCACAACCAAAATGTCCAAAATCCTAATCTATTCTCTCGCCTCCGAACCCTCACCTCAGACATCCTCAACCAATATCCCTCTCCGCATCCTCCACAGCCTCCTCTACTCCTTTGGGGCCTCACGCTCGGCGTAGTCTCTGACTTACTCGACCTCCTGCCACCACACAACGCTCTCACACTTTGGACCTACCCCAACTTCACACCACTTGACGTCCGCTTCTTCGTCTGGCTCCTGACTTACCGTTTTAAAGAGCGGAAACGCGCGGAATTGCAATCTGGAACTTCACCCCTGCATCGCCCGGCGTTTGGAGCTGTGAGTGAAAGTCTAGCCAATTCTGCTGTGATGGTGCGGCGGGAGGATGGTTCAGAGGATATGGAGAGGAGCGTGTTGGAGCAGATCGGTATTCCTGGTTCTACTGCGACTCAGAGTGGTTCTGATAGGCCAGATGAAACGGGATTACATGGCTTAGGCACCGGCAGTGCAGTCGGCGACGTGAAGAACCGAAAAGCAGCAGTCGCGACAATGCTGGAAGGGTACGTCGAGTCCCTCGCATGTCTATGTCTGCCAGAGATTGCTGATCGAGGCAGGTATTACGACATCGTACGACGAGCAGTTCGGGTGGCACTTCTGGGACGAGCAGGATTTCTGATCGCGGTGTTGTGGGTCGTGGTGAGGAGACTGCGTCGGCGGTGATGGAGTGCTCTCGAGGAAGGGAATGTGCGCGTGATGGGAAGGTCCATGTACCACGAAGGCACTGGCTATGCCAACGAGGACCCTCATCACCTTACACGCGAAACCCATTGATTCCGAGAATTTGTAGCGCAGTGCAGCCGTATCGACAACGCTGTCGGTACCGGAACTTCTCGCCACAAAGGGACGCGAGCGGAGCGAGGCGGAAGCAAGAAGAGATCTGCGGAGACGTAGGGCCATGTGGAGTGAAGGTTGAGCTGCGGCGTGGTGAATCACCTCCAATGGCCAAACTTGCAGGCACGGAGCTTATTCCTGGGAGCCCAGAGCAGCAAGCCATGTCACTACTATCGAGAGGTAGCTAGATAGCAATGTTGAAGCCATCAAGATCACCAAGGAAATGTACAGGTTTTAAAAATGCCGCTATGTTGACGGGCGAAGAAACTTCCTTCAGTTCGACAGCAAGTAACGCTACATCTCAATACATTCAGTATACTTTCTCTTGTCTACGAAGGCTGCTGAATAACTCATCAAGGTAGTAAGTTATACCCCTAGGTCTGTAAGCTATACATAGCTGAACACGTCTCGATGGGAGCTATCCCTTAGGAGCCGTCCCATAGGAGCTGCCCCTGTCAAGCTGCCCGCAGGGACGTGGCCGGTACTCAGTGACTTCGTAACCCAGCTTCATTGAACGAAGCTCCTCTCCGCCAAAGTCCGAGAAACCACGGTTCGGACCCGGTCTCTGACAGCGCTTGATTATTATTGCTCGATAGCAGCAGCGCCATGGCCTCGGCACTGTTCGATCCCCCAATGATCGCGTTGGGGTGAATCATTGGCTGCTCAGCCCTGGAGACGTCCAGTAAGCAACACTGGCAGATCCCGCTCACGCAGGAATGATGACCTGGCATGCCTGTAAAAAAGCGGCTTCTGCTGGGTAAGATACTATAAGTCCAAACATAATAAGCCCCCTCATCCTCAGTCCAGACCTTGTCACAGCAAACTGGTCTCTACTCCACCTCCGACATTGCACTAGAACTCCCTCCATTGGCGTGCACGGCCCTCCACAACGCCACGGCAAGATGCACGTCCATTCGCGACTATGCCTCCTCCTAGCAAGTCTCGCAGTGGGACTCAATGCGCAGTGTACGAACCCTCCGGGCACGCAAGGATATGTGAGTGTGCTATAGTGTCAATCGCCATGGCTTCGTTGCAGAACCGCTAACAGATAACAGCACTGCAGCCGCGATAAGCACTTTCTCGTGAGTTGCTAGCCAGGGCCACGCGCGAAAAATGCGTCTTTCTTGCTAAATATCTGATGGCTTCTTGGAACAGCTCCTCTGCGGTGAACACCAGCGAGGCCAGGCATGGCGACAATGCTACTCCGCCGCCCAACCCGATTGCCAGTGCGCGGATGATGGTGTGGCCCTCAATTGCGTTAACGGTCAGGGACAGACGGGCTGCGGGACGAATGTCTGTCCTCCCAATTGTTGAAAGCAGAGCATGCTCTGGCAGGCAAGAGTGTAACTCCAAGGTGGCGACAGTCTGTCCGATCGGCGCTGGCTTTACAATGCTGTGGTCTCACTTTCAACGACTATAGCACAGTCAGTTCAGAAGCTATCACGCAGGTATTGTGTCCTTTGAGCGTGTGCAGATAGAAAGGCAGTATACTCTTACACACTCTTCAGCTCTTTCATAGCTTGCTTCATCAGTAGACTGATAAGGAAACCACATGCAAGAGCCCCGCAATACTTCATCCTGCGACATCCGGGAATAATATCTCCTACACGACCTTCTCAAGCACCGCCAAGGCACCGCCAAATCGACATCTGTACGCTTTGAATCCGGTGCGGAGGGGACCTTTACGCTGTGTCTTCTGGAGGACGCGGGACGCCGGTATTTCAGGATGCGGTGGTGGCGATTGCGAAGGAAGGCTTATGAATTCTGTTTTGTCAGGGAGATGGAGGGGTGTCGTTGGGAATGGAACAGGTCCAGTCCATCCTCTCATTTCTGTCCAATGGTTAGGGTTGGGACTGCCACAGTCGTTTGGTGCCTTCATATGTCGCGTTCAGCTGGGTTATATATCAATGTAGCATCGCGTTACCTGGCTCAGGGCGCTTTTAAAAGCATGCTGTATCTAATGTTGCGTTTGTTAATGATTTTTGGCATTTTCGCAACGGCGGTGCACAGTATACAGTAAGCTGAGGCCTTCCCACTCTATCTCGAGCCCACCTTCTCACCAACGTCAAGCACAAGTGAAGCTTCCGTCTGCCATGACTCCCCTCTCTCATCATCTCCAAGCAGTTTCACATCGTGAGCAATCATGCGCAGCTCCACGGATCCAGCCAGAAGGGGGCATACCACGAATTCGACTTCGATATCACTGTTCGCTTGCACGGATGGTAATATCCTATGCAGTACGCCAATGCTTGCAATATGCCTTTCGCCACTCGGAAGATGAAGCTCGACGATCAACGGGCCAGAATTTTTCTTGGCGTCATTACGGAGCCGTGCTCGTACTACGACGAAGCTGCCGACACGATGCTCGTCACCTTCTCCTACGACCTTCATCGTCAGGCGGTGGAGAGGGCCGCGAATGACTTCGAGCTGTGATGTGGACAGAGCCAGCGACTTGAGGTTGACCCTGCCGAAGCGTGCATCATCGAATGTTCGCCACAGGATCTCGATTCGTCGAATAATATCCTCGGACAGTTTCTCCAACTTATCGTCACTCCTAGACCATCGCTGAACGGTCATGGAGATTCTTACGATTTTGCCAGGAGCCAGTACACCATCTTCGCCAGAGGATTGATCGTTACGCACTAGCGTGCTGTAATGCAAAGACTTGTGCCAGCAGTTTGCGAGGTCGAATGACAGTGCGAATGCGGTTTCGCTGACGTCCTCGACGCGGGCATGATGGACTTGCAGTGTAGCGTCTACTGTGACGGAGAGTGGTATCCTGAGCACTCGTGCGAAGCAGTCCTCCGTTCGAGTAGGCGATGGTCCGTAGTAGAGGTCGAGTCGAGTCTGGGAAGCGCCGGCAATGCCTTGAACATCGAAGCTGATTTTGGTTGTCTCGCCTGGTTTCACCACAATCTCTTCTTCGCCGGCGAAGCCTGCTTCTTGCCTCTTGCTAGACCTCAACCAGAGCAGACCATTATTCTGAGCAACTTCAGATATCACCGCCGGGCATGCGCTATTGACGTTACGTACAACCACATCCAGCTCTTGATGCTCGCCATCCAGGAGCATCAAGCTGGCTTGCTCTGCCGACACATGCTCAACCTCCAACAGAGGCATCGCTGGGACGGCATGCACAGCTACAGTTGATGTGATCGGCATTGGACCTGATTGGGAAGCTTGTCGTGCCGCCGGCGTCCATTGGCCTTGATGCTTCACCAAGAGGTCGGCGCTGGCTGCCCAAGGAGTCGAAATGATTGGAAAGAACTGCTCCCGGCAGCAAGCAATCTTGATTCTTGCGCCAATGATGTCGAACTCGCCAGAAACTGTCGGCGACACAGGTAATGATATTTGCTGTAAACAGCGAGGACCAAGCGAAACCGGATTGAAGTCCTCAGTAGTCAAGCGCATCTTTTCACCACCACCAGTCACGAGATGAACACTTTCAATATCCACGGAGATGTCCAATGGATTCTGCAAGGTGAGAACGCACACTGTAGAATCATTACGGACCAGAACGTGTTTGATTGGGCTGGCGGTATTAGCTCGCTTCGCATTTGGATCGTAGAGCAATGGATATCCAGGCGGCCGGTCATCAACTTTGACCTTTGATCCCAGTTCTTCGCGCGGCACAAGGCTGTGGCTAGTCTCAGAGACAGCAAAGTCAACTGCTCTAAGCAAGAATGGGTCCCAATAGTCGGCAGTGATGTTTGGAATGCCACGTATTGCGTATACCTGGGCTGTGCGTGCAATGTTCGCGGCGTGCCTGAACTGCTCTTCTCTTGTTATGACATTCTCGTTTGGTCTCGGTTTACTGTCGAGAGCAGCACAAGGCACACATGACCTCAAAAACGAGCTCTCCAGGCGCATCACACCGACTGGATCCAGCGTTGCCTCATATAAAGCAATCAAGTAGCTCAAAAGTTCTGTTCTAAGCACATCGGCACCGAATGGTCGCCAGGTTGCGAAAGACTGGGCGCTCTCATGATGGTCGTGATCAGAAAGACGGCGCGGCATCAGATCAATGCCAAACACTTGTGCGATCTGGTCGACCATGGCATCTATGCCACCTGATCGATGGAATGCAGCGAATGTATCATTTACGCTAGGCTGCATTGACAGGCTAGCTGCAGGATGGATACCAGCCTCGGCCGCGCCGAGTTTCCGAGCTTGATTGAGAGCGACAGTGAGCATTGTCACCAAATCCTTGAGAATCGAGCCTTTCTTCCGATCCATGCCAAGCGTTGAGTAGACTCCATAGACGCCGGTCAAGAGTTGGATGTGGTCGATCAGCGCTATTTCATCGTCATGCTGCGGCTGCGCTTCACCTAGCAGGCCTGCCACAGAGCCTCTGGTCAGACCTGCGACTGCAGTGATTGCTGTCGGCGGCAGACTGGGCGCGCGCTTGACCAGATAATTCAGCGTCTCATCATTGAGTTCGCCCTTTGCTTTGAACAACACTGACAGAATCTCGCAGAAGCGTATCTTAGCCTCGGCCACCACTATAAAAGGTAGCTCCAGGTGACCTTCGGCAGCAGCGTACAGACCTACGATCTGCTTGAGCAGATCCGGAAGTGATGTTGATAATCGGCGGACGGAAGCCTGATATGCAGCGTCCGCGGGCCACAAGTCGGTGCCAAGGTTGACTGAGAGCTTCGAGCGATGCTTAGTGTGTCCCTCACCTTCGGATCCAGGGTAGCAAATGAAAGGCACGGAGAAGCTGAGATGCGCCCAAGCAAGGAGTAACATGCTGACCACTATTCCTTCTAATCCTTTGGCGTGCCAGAGATGGTCATTTAGCTTGCGCGCCACGTTGGTATGGTCGGTTAGCATCCGCAAAGCATCACTCCATTGGCCGGCCATCATGTGGATGTGGGCAGTGACGATGCCGGCCCTAGCTTTTCCTCTGTCTTTGGCCTTTGACTTTGATATCTCTGGTCCGAAGCCATGAACAGATGTGCGATCCTGGCTAGAAGCTCGCTTGCCTCTGCCGCTGCTGCCTCTGCTAGCATTACTGTCGGATCGCGTCAATGCCGTGCGCTGTATCTCGTCGAAGGATGTTGAAGGCGGCGGTGATCCAACGCTCTGTCGCGGCGGCGACGACTGCAAATTTCGTGGCAAAGGCCGTGGGCTTCCTTCGGCGACCGGGCTAGACAGACCGGTGTCATTTGTGGGCGTCGCCGTGCCAGAACCAGATGCAGGTCTTCTGTCATCACCTATCAACCACATAGCCTTCCGCACAGCCTTGGCGGTCTGTCCTGGCGTCTGCACGTTCGGCGATGCCTGCAACGCTTTGGCATATGTACTGAACTCGACCAGAAATCGAGCTGCCACCTTGCAAATCGCATCCTTGAATTCGTCTTCGCCAGGCTGGTCGCAGCTTATTCTGGTCACATTGTCTCCCGCCTCGAGGCCATCTTGTGAAGTCTGCAGCAAAAGCAGATGCCTGTGCACAACTCTCGGATGCCGCTCACGTAAATATTGCGCTGCTTGCTTTAATTGCGCCGGTCCTTCTGCGACATCGTCGCTGATGCCGGTTGCAATCCCAAGCACCACCAGCGGCTCTCTGAACAGCTCGTATGGAGAAAGCTGCTGCTCGTGCTCGCTCGTAGCGCTGGTAGTATAACTGAGGAACAAAGATCCTTCCGGGTTGACCTTTGGGGAGAGTAGCACTTCCTGGTCGGGAGGCAATTCTAACTGCTCGAGCTTGACGATTGAGCACGCAATCTGAAGCCGATCTACTACAGTCTTGAAGGCAATCGACCCAATGCTACCTACAGGAAGGCACATTATGCGCACTGCAGCCGGAGCCACGGGCGAGAAGCGGTCCATCTCTCTGCATCGTTGCGCTTCTTATATCGTCTTGTTCTACCTCCACTCCGCGCTCTTGCTTATGCCATCTACGATCATGTTAGGCCTTGGCACTATCAACAGTCACAGTACCACTTGGTCGATAGCAGACGTCAGAACCTTTAGGGAACCATATGCGCAGCCACGGGCGGAAGCGGCCCCAGCCGTTGGCCCGCTTCCACCCGGCGCACGCGGCACACCGCGGCGCTCGAGACCCTGCACAGGGCTGGCTTTTCTCTCGCCAACTTGTTCGGTCTCATGCAAGAAATTTCGCCTGGCGCGGCTCCAACATATATGACCTGCATGAATGTGGGATGGGCCACTGGCTTATGACAGCGCCATAGACACGTCCGGGTGTGCAGAAAAGTTCACGATGATGAACCCGCTGCGCGAAACGCCTTATCTCCTGCCTGATTGGGGCTTTACTTCAAGATATGATCACCAACCACTGCTCTCGGTCCAGTACATCGGTGCCTGAGGGCTCATGGACTCATCAGATGTCACGAGCTCGCCGGAATGGAGGCCTGCGTCAAGCCTCTCTGGTGGCGTGCTGTCCAATGAGACATCAAGGTAAGAGTCGCAACCACCACGTAATCAGACAGCCATTACTTCACGTGGCTTGTACATGGGTCATTCTTGAGCCTACTGTGGTCGTGTAGCTCACCCTTCCATTCATGAGTCAAGCTCAGCCATGCTGCGATGAGCTCAGAACCATGTCTTAAGCACGCCCCTGGGAGAGCTGATGATCTGACATGCACCAGCGCTCACTTCCAACCCCATCTACTACGATCATCGATCACGATATCATCATCGAATGGAAGCGAATATGGCAGTATGGTAGCGCTGGCCCTTGATCAGACCGACGACATTACGAGCCGCGACCTTGCGCCCTTCGAAACGACGATCTGCGAACGTTTGACTGATGAGATTCGACAATTTATACGTGGTGAAGAGGAGCGGTATCAACCGCTGCACTCGCCATCCGCATGCTCGTTCCGATCTCTAGACGTGGCAATCAGGCATGTTGCCACCACAATTCGCTACAATGCGAAATGGTTCGAACCGAATGGACTGGCCACTCTGCTCCTGGCTTGTCTCCAAGCGGTCACACTATCGTCCTCCTCAGCCGACATTCACGCTGCCCTTGTACTGATCGACACTGTTGGGATCTATTCACTGCTGGGACCGTCTGTTATGCTACCGGTAACACGCTTCTTGTCCTATGCGTACTATCAAGGCACACGCGCCCATAGGCTCAAGCGGCTGACAAGAAGCGCCTGGAGTGTGAGCTTGCATATCTTGCAGATGGGTTACAAGGAGCAGTTTATTGCCGCCTTCGCACACATTCTGAGAGAAGACCTCGACCTTTTCGATCATCGGACCGGATTTGCTTACACCATGGGTGCTCTGATGATCGTCACCGACGAGATTCTACCACGAGAGGGCGAGGTGCCGGAGGTCAAGCTTACTTATCTTGTATACACCTTGAAGAGCACAGCCAAAAGCCGTGATGACCTCATCCGGGAGTATATCACTCGAATCATTAATAGAATTCTGGACGATGACAAGAAGATGAAAAGCCTCGGGCAAGACGCCGCATACGATACCTTGATATGCGTCATTGAACGACTTGTCGATACCTGTCCATCACATGCCGACTCACACGAGATTCTTCGCCGTCTTGACAAATGGATATGCAAGTTCGAATGGCGCTTGCTCGAAAATACAGCGTGGCTCTTTGTCAGATGCAATCGGCCCCTCACGTCAACCTTGCAGCGAGCTGTATTCGACGGATGGCAAAAGGCCCTACTCATTGATCCCTTGTTGACGGAGGCACAGGAGCGTGCCATGGAAGGGCTTTGCAAATCCGGTCTGTACCTTTATGAGCTTGGTCACGTCGTTGAGAAAAGCCTACAATTTTTCATCATGACCGAGGACAGTGCCACTTTGGACTCAGTCTTGGGCAGGCTGATTAGAATCGTCAGCAAGTCCACTACCGTTCCCGCTGCGGCACTCGTCATGGGCGAGGAGCTGGTTCGTGCTTTCAAGAATTGCTTGCAGTTGCTTGTGCCATATTGGAAAAGAGCCATGCTGTTTGAGACCATGTGTAGCATAGCCGACAGGAGCCCTGATGCGGCCAAGATGCTATTTCGCCTTCGCTCAGACGTCCGAGGCTCTCTGTACTTTGCAGCTGGGCCGGCCGAGAGCGTTTCGCACAACGGCATCAAAACTGCCATGAGCGTCTACGATTCCTGGCCACTACCGGTTGGTAGGTGGCATGAAGTAATCGCTGCAGTGGTGGGAGGGGGAGCGGTGACGTGGGAAGCATATGATTGCTTTCTGACTCGACTACCGGGAGTCTTGAGTAATCATAAGATGTTTGACGGGAAGCTGGACCTTATCAAGAGGCTTCTCAGCACAGTCTGTGGCCACCTGGAGAACGGATCATACCAACATCCACCAGCCGCTACTGGCTTGAGCAGGTACTACGTGGTCACACACCTCATCAGGATTCTGACCACCATGACGAGCTATCATCGGCGCCTGGAAAAGCAGGAGATACTTCGTGTCGTGTCTCTATTCAACGCTAGCGCCGGATCTGGCGATCATGTTGTGAGCAAAAATTGCATTCATGCAATAGCAGTATGCTGCGCGGAAATTCCGGATATCATGAGCAGCTACATGGACGATGTGGTCGACAAGATGTCCAAAATGGTAACTCAACGCTTTCTCGCCATTCATGTTCTGCAGTTTTTCGCAGGCCTGTCTCGTCTGCCGGCTCTACATCGCAATTTCATTCAGCACGATTA
Organism: Teratosphaeria destructans; assembly: GCA_010367425.1. Lineage (NCBI taxonomy): Eukaryota > Fungi > Ascomycota > Dothideomycetes > Mycosphaerellales > Teratosphaeriaceae > Teratosphaeria > Teratosphaeria destructans. The sequence continues at coordinate 853,687 of WBMN01000008.1, read as the reverse complement.
CAAGAAGATCTTTGCAGTATGCTTCAGCTACTTGCAGTCCACAGGAGGCTCAAAGACTACCGCAATCGAGAGAAAACCCACTCCGAACAGCGAAGGCAGCTCAACGACGCACGTCGAAGAAGCGCTGCCGGAGTATGTCTATGCTCTGGCTCACCACCTAATCACTTTTTGGTACATGAGCTTGATGCAGCAGGATAGAGAGGGTCTCAAACCCTACATCACCAGCGGACTCGTGCACACAGATAACAGTGGCAACGAGACGATCGAGGAGCAAGGCGTAGTGACGATCGACATGATGGATCGTGTTGACGCTGAATGCGACTATGGTGGCGACTGGCCACCCGATGATGATCAGGGTTCGGTCGGAGCCGTGATGCCATCATTTAACCCTTTCGCATCTGTCGATGGTAGGCTTGCGGAGCGTCATGTATTGGCTGGTCTGCTTCTGATTGCCATCAAGACGTCCTACAGGACAGGCAAAAGCCTAGTTACGGTACGGCGGCCTTCAGGCACATCGCAACGTGTTGTTGATGGAAAGGAGCGAGCGAAGGTTACTGTGGACAGCGACGTGGCGAGCTACATCCCCGCAACGCCACATGACCCTCAGGGCTGCGTGTATGGTCTGATCAGCATACCCAAGCATTCCTCATTCCTGGCATATGGCAAATCGATCGAGCTGCCGGAGAACGATGCTGTGCGGCGAGCCATCGAATTCATTGATCGGACATCTGCTCTCGATTCCCACAAGGCTGGAGTCTTGTACATTGGAGAGCGACAAGTGACAGAAGACCGCATCTTCCATAATATTTCTGGTTCACCAGACTATCGTGAATTCCTGAGTGATCTAGGCACCCTAGAACAGCTAAAAGGAGCAACATTCAACACTCAAGGCCTGGATAAGGCAGACAACATGGATGGCACACACACATATGTATGGCACACCAGAGTCATGGAGATGGTGTTTCATATCACGACCATGATGCCAAACCACGAAGACCCACGCCAAAACACGGCGATGAAGAAGCGACACATCGGCAATGACCACGTCAATATCGTATTCAACAATTCTGGCACACATCTTGATTTCGGCGCCTTGTACAGCTTGTTCCCTGGTCAGTTCACCCATGTGTACATTGTCATCACGCCCTCGGCGCGCACAAGTTTCGTCGAGGCGCGCACCGAGAACATAAACGTAGACAAGCGCGACCGCTTCTATGGCGTTCAAGTGGTCGCTCGTCCTGACTATCCTAACATATCACCAGCAGCGGAGGAAAAGATGGTTTCAGGCGCATCATTGGCCGGATTCGTGCGGAACCTGGCATTGAACGAGTGTATTATCTCCCTGATGTGGACTTCGAGGAACGAGTCCACGGAATATCCGTCCAGTTGGCGGAGCAGGTTGCATCAGATTCGGCGTCTGAGGGAACGGTATGGCCAAAAGTGAGGTTTGTCGATGGTGCATAAGATACCCACGTGCAATGTATAGGGGACGAAGGGCGTTTGGATCCACAAAAGTGAGCGTTTTGCATGGTGTTTGGATACAACAGTCGGGATGTTAGCGCTAGCCTATTCCACGGTGTAGCTGCTCGATCATGAATCATTCAAGACGAGGTTCATCTCTATCCTTCGACAGATTCTGGTGTAGCCGCGTCGACGCACTTCTTCGATCGCATCTCTGTGAGACAGATCACTTGGTGGGTATGGGCTCTGATGATGCTATGCTTACCGAATGCTAAGCCCATGGAAATGCTTTCGAGACATTGTTCGTAAGGTACGGTACTTGAGCTTATCGGTGCGAAACACACCAAGACCAGCGGTACAAGTGTGAGCAGTCTGAAACACCATGATGCTAAAAAAAAAAGGTACACGTATGCACACCTCTCCATGTCTGCTCTCGTCGACAGTCGTCAACAACCTCGCAACTGCAACTCATCGGTCATAGATTCACCAAGATGCGCCTCGACCGATTGCTCATCGTGATGGCGACTCTCGCAACTAGTGCACACGCACAATGTACGCAAGAAGGATATGTAAGTTCTCAGACACGGACGAAGCGTTGAATCCTTCAAGCTTCGATGTCCTGACTTGTGACAGGCCTGTAGTATGGACAAGACGAAGATCGTAAGCCAATTTTCGCTGTGCTAAAAGTCTACCTTGCCTACAGCGGTCAGAAGCGCGACTTATGCTAACGACTATTCCGTTGAAGATCTATTGCGATGAGCATCTGGTCGGGAGACTTGATGTCGATTGCCCAGTCAAGTATCATGAAGGGTGTGAGTGTAAAAGCAAGAACAATGGGTGGAGCTGTTATGAGGGAGGCCCGCAGGGAGACGCCGTTTGCAAGAAGACGAGTCAATAGGTGATTGAGGGGGCTCTGGCATGCTGTTGTGTGTTAGGATTCCGCTTGGGACAAGTTTGATGAAGCGATAGTTGCAGGGATGGCGACTACTGCCGTGTACTTGTGGTTTCGTAAATAATGAGAGAACAATGTCCGGTCGCAGCGGTGTCACGCGGATCGTCGACTTTTGCCGCGCGTGGTGAGCGCGTCAAGTTCGAGACTGCCTTGTGTTCTGTCCCGTAGAACTACTATCTGATAATGTAAGGTATTTATCAGGTACAACTCTTCACGACAATGTCCCAGATTGACGATCAGATCATGAACGAGGCTCAAGATGAACACCTCGATTCGCAAACTGTTGAGCAAGAAACCCCGGCGGACAATGTCTTCATCCCACCTTCCATCCACGCTGCGAAGGTCCTCAGCGGGGACAGCTACACCCACATGTGCGAAGTGCCTCCTACGCTGAAAGCAAACATCAGCACTGAGTGTGTATTGGGAGTCGACGAGGCCGGTAGAGGCCCGGTCCTTGGTATACGGTGAACCTCACACTATCCATTCGCTGTGCTAACGATCTACAGGACCTATGGTCTACGCACTCTATTATCTTCCCATAGAAATGCATCGATCTCTGCTGGCTGTGACACATCACTTCGATGACTCCAAAGTCTTGACTCCAGCTGTCCGGTCCGACCTCATGGAGAAAATCTGTACGCCAGAAACCGACTTGTTTCAGCACTGCGGATGGGCGACTCGAAGTCTTTCCGCTCGAGACATTTCTGCAGCGCAGCTGAGAGCGAACGGCACTTACAACTTAAATGCGCAAGCTATGGACGCAACGATAGATCTGATTCAGCAAGTCCTTGACCAAGGTGTCAATGTTCGAGAGGTCTACATCGACACGATCGGACCTCCTGCCACATATCAGAAAAAGCTCGAACGAATCTTTCCTGCGCTCTCAATCACTGTGGCGAAGAAAGCGGATAGTCTCTACCCTTGCGTTTCCGCTGCCTCGGTCTGTGCAAAGGTGACTAGAGACGCCGCGCTAGACGTCCTGTATACAGCGTACGCTGGCGCACCAGACACTGGTGAAGTCGCCTGGGGTTCCGGCTACCCATCCGATGCTCGCTGCACTACCTGGTTGAAGGCGAACATGAATCCTGTCTTTGGTTGGGGCAGTGAGTGCCGCTTCAGCTGGGGCACAGCGAAGGAAATGCTAGAGGCTAAAGGCGCTCCTTGCCCGGCCGTCTGGCCTGAGACTGACGATGCGAGTGACAATCTGAAGTTGACTGGATTCTTTCTGGGTGCGGAGGAGGAAAAGGACGATGATATGGCTGTCTGGTATGGCAGGCGAGTGACCGAGGAGGTGTTCTGAACCAGCTGCAGTCACGCGTGTATGATGTGATCAACAGTACTGGCTAGTGATGGCAGTGGTGGACTGTGTGGCGAGCTCCTTGCCTTCACCTTATATAATACACTAGACTAACAACGCTGACACTGTTGGCGAAAAGAGTATATCGACAGCAGCAGGAAAAGTTGGATCGACAAAGCAGTTGGAAACAAATCTGGTTTTATCATAAGCACGGCTATAGACATGAAAGCCGTCAAGAATGCCCTCAAAGCCCTATGGCCGTTTCGCCAAAAGGAAGAGGTTCCCGAAGATCTCTTACGATGCCTACTCAGTGTGCAAACGGCTGAGCAGCAATACGCATTTGAACAAAGATATAAAAAGACCTTTGGGAAGAGACCGGAGTATTCCAGGACGAGCATAGAGCGTATGGAGCAATGTATACCAGGCTATGTATACAAAGGCGATGGGAGGACCAAGGTAGTGAGGGAAAGCGCCACTTACTCAGGCTGGGCTACACCTCACGGCGAGTTCATGAACAGACCTAGGAAGTATCGAAACGTGTCGCACACGCGCCGCCAGCCTTGCCCTCGAAAGGGGGATATTGGTCGGCCGGCACAGAGATCTGAAAGCCGAAGCAAGAGCACGCAGAATTACTCTTCAACCAAGGAAGCGAGTGACAGCAAGTCTCGGCCAAATGGTCATGGCCAAGTTAATGCTCGCCAGCGCAGACGCGCCCATATGGACGAAGTACCCGCCGGTCTGCCTTCAGAGTCCAGTGGAACTTCGGCCCGCCGCGTGCAAGACTTCTCGCAACCGCTTCAGGGCGTGCATGCCAAAGCCAATGCTCAGGATAAGCGACAACACACTCCCGGGCATTTCGCTGGAGTCCCGCAACCTCCTCCGCAAGCATTGGACCAAGCACAGCAACGGCAATATGATCCAAACCACTATATAAATGCTCCACAAGCTCCTGCTCAACCCAATCAGCACTATATCCCTGCTCACCAACACGACGGGCCGCAACAGTACCTCCCTTCATCTGGTGGCATGGATCTTGGCCAACCACAGAATGACCCATCACAGCGCTCGGTCGGAGAGCAAGGCAGCAGGACGCCGAGAGAATCTGTGAAATCACTTATGCCGCGCTTGTCGGATCCTGCTGCAGCGCGGTCTGCTCAGCACGCAGCATCACAAGCCGTCTCTGACTCGTCACTTGGGGAGCCCGACGTCGATCCGATCTACAGCAGTCATGCTGATTCAAATCGGTGCCGATCGGCGGCCTCCCGAGCGCACCCGAACGACCAAATACACGCTTCCACTGCAGCTGGTCCCGAGTCCTCATTAGGAGATCCGAACCTTAAACCATCGAATGCTAGTTCTGGAAGGCCGTCTCAACATCAGCGTGGTCGACCGGGCTCAGGTCATGATATCGAAGCTACGGTATCCTCGGCTTCATCATTGGGAGAGCCACATCTGGAGCCGTTAGATCCCACTTGCGGCAGGTCCTCACAACGCCGCACAGTAACGTCGCGCTCAAGTTCATCCCGAGTCAGCACTTCCACCATAAAACCTGATGGAAGACAGTATTTCGAGGCGCCCACAGTCGCAGCTCCACCTTCGGAACGCAAGACTTTCGAACACATCCGGCAAAAGGCTCCTCTTGCACCATCAGTCGATTCACAGAGGAACGAAAGGGGTACCCAAGCGTATTACGACCACAAGCTGGAAAAGCGTCATAGACAATGGGACGAGAACATAGGTGCAACAGCAGGTGCCAGAGGAACGCGAGCACCGCCGTCAGTGTGGTCCGAAACCTCGCGCCGCACAGCTGGCGGTGGACCAAAAGACCACGATTACGGTCAAGGCCAACGGTATCGTGTTGCTCCACGTGACGCTATTTCACACGCTGGCGGCGTGCCCTTCAGGGAGAGATAATGGCACAAGACTGCACGATCCAACGCCGCTGCGACCGTCTACACTCAATACGGCACTGCGGCAAGCCCGAGCGTTGCACCATCGAATGATCCCACGGAGAGAGGCAGCGAATGGTGGGAACGAGGCGGAGTCGAGGCTGATCCGGACGCTTACGCCCAGAGTGCGACGGCATCGAACAGGACGTATGAGACCGAGGATGATCCGTCTTGTTGGAGCGGCTGCTCGAAGCAAGATGAGCACGAGAGGCTGGCGGAGAAGGAGAGGATTGCAAAGCTGAAGCAAAGATACCGGGAGGCAAATGCCCCAGACGGGCGGTTCTGAGCCCAGTCTGCTGGCATGTCCCTATCTCTGTCGAGAATGAACCTTCAGCGCCTGATCCGATCGTCATGAAGTCTTCATTTCCACCCAAGCATTCCCGCCACGAAACTATTCCCGACCCAGCCATACTCCAGATACTCCAGCGTCTGCAGCAGCTCCTCTGTACTTCTCTGCGCTTCGTTGTAATCATTCATACCGGGCAAGGGTATCCGCGTGCCGACGCTCTTCTTATCTCCAGGAGCCCAATAGTTCTTGAGATGATTTCGCGCGAAAAGCGTGCCAAGAAGCAGCGCGGGTGAGGTGGAGAAGCGGAGCCAGGGAGGCAGGTATGGGGCGAAAGCGGCGAGGGAAAGGGAGGCTAGGAAGGAAGTGAGGACCTGGGAGGAATCAGTATCATGGCTGACGATTCTGGAGGAAGATAGGCGTACAGCTACAGCTCCAGATGTTTGAGTGGTGCGGGTTTTATGCAATTGGTGCGCGGCTTCGTTGGACCATTCGGCGGCTTTCTTGGCTGTGTCTTCGTATTTCTGGAGGTTGTTGACGGCGTTGTAAGATTGGCGGAGGCCTTGGGCGGCGAGGAAGGCTTGGGCGAGGAGCATGAGGCGGAGGTAGAGGTTTGAGGACATGACGCCTAACTATCAAGAACTTTGCTGTGTTGGTGGAGGTGTGTGTTATACAGGTAGTTTAAGGTGTAATCAGTATTCACGTCTTCCGTGTTCTGGACCTTCACATGAAAGCGACCGGAACATGAACTCTTGAAGCTTCAACTTATGACGTTATTAGCTAAGCGAGACGCGGAAGTGTGCGCGGCGGGAGCGGCCGTGAGTAAACAAAGACAACAAACTGCGCGACCAGCACCAACACACCCAAGCGATCGGCGCATAGCATTGCTACTTGTTGAAACCATACCCTCGCTCTGCGCATCTGTACATAACCACGGCAAGCTGGATATCGAAAAGGAAAATCGGCCGCCGCGAGGCATGGCGACCAGCAAGGACAAGATGACTCCGGGCAGGCGTCGCAAAGCACAGGACCAGTACTTTGACGTTGGAAAGGTCGGACGGTAGGCGCACAACAGTACAGCAAGTGTGTGACGCGAGAGATGTATACTGACCGCACGATAGTAAAACCGGCATCACGCTCCCCGACAAAGGCATACGCGACGAACACGGTCTGGAACCCGTCTCTGGCATCTTCTCTTCGCCGATTGTGTCACCACAGCGCAATGGCGACCGGACGCTCACCAGCAGTGATATGCACGTACAAGAAAGCTCTGCGCCGGAAGTTGAGCAAACGCTGCATTTGCGCAAGACACCAAAGTTCCCTCCGCCACGCGTGTCGACACCCAAGCACACCAATATAGGAAGTCCGAAACGCATGTCTACGGGCCGCGCGCATACGACCGGGAAGAAGCAGTTGCCGCTTAGCGATGATGAGGCGTCACCTGTCGTGGAAGGCTCGAGAACGCAGCCGCCAGCTAATAGGAAGCTTGACTTTGGTGGACGCGGTGGTGTCAATGGGGTGCGGAGGAGCATTGAGAGCAACGACTTGGACGCGTTCAGACCAAAGAACACACTACGACGGTCTACGGGTGTGGCACCGCGTAGCAATCCATTCGCGTCGCCCGTGAAGGAGAGCTTGAACTCTGGACCATCTCTGAAGCCATCGACGACTGATCAGGTTGAGAGTGAGGAGCAATACATGCCGTCTGAGCCGCCACTCCTGGATGATGCGCCGATCATGATGGATGATGGGTACGAAGAGCCGGCTGTGGGCGAGGAGGATGTCGAGGATGAGAGGAGCGAGACACCTTCCCATCAGCTGGTGGACCGATTCCAAGAATCACTTGCGCAGCTGGAGGAGAGTGGATTGATCGAGGGCGAGACCACAGCATTGAGCAGGAAGCGGGACCGAACAGTCCTGGAAGATGAGGGTGCTGTCGAGGCTACGGAAGTATCGCCGACCCAACATACTGTTACCAATGAGAGCACAGCTACGAAGAGGCAGAAAAGGCGCGCGTCCAGAGATCAAGTTATCGTGCACCGGGAGGACGAAGACTCTACAATCGACCCGGCTCTGCTTGCGCATGGAGACGAGTACTTGGAGGAAGAGCTGCAAGAAGAAGTCGAGGAAGTTGAGCCTGAGGTCCAGCCCAGAAACAGAGGCAAAGGTACAAAGGGCAAAGCAGCAGCCCTCAAGGAACGCGACTCGAATCGAGGCATGCGAGCGCAGAGTAGTCCAGCCAAGATCAAAAACGGCGTGGACGCAGCGCGCGGATCCCCAAGCAAGCGAGGCCACAGCCGAGGCGCCAGCGTTGGTCCTGTCTCCAACGTGAACCTCCGAGCCACGACGCCCTACGAAGATGCTAGAAGCACTACTCGTTTCGGTCGTCCTGTGCTCAAGCCCCTACAATATTGGGCAAACGAGACACGGATCTGGAAAAACGGAGAAGTGGAAGGGATTATTCGTGCTGAGGAAGTTGAGAAGCCGAAGGTCAAGCGACCAAGAAAGAGGAAGGCGAGGAAGAATGCGAAAGGTGGAAGCTCGCTTGAGGCTATCGACGAAGAGAGCGATACCGAGTCTGTGTTTCCAGATGAGTGGGAAGAGACGGTTGGTGTGATCGCTGGCAAGGTAGCGAACTGGAATGTCGAGACGCAGCAAGGCGACCCCGACGACCCTATTCACGAAGACCTGGCGTTCGCATCCTCTTCAATCGTCACGAGGGATGTGGCGGGCGCGGAGTTTAAGTATGCGAAAGTCATGACTTTGCCCTTTTTTGGCAGCGGCCTGGTCGAGCTCCCTCCGGAGGGCTTCAAACGGGCGAAGAATAGCAGAAAGATGCAGATGTGCTTCTTTGTGCATGAGGGCAAGGTCATGGTTGAGATTGGCGCGCAGGGAATGCCGGGCGACGTCAACCAGTTTGCCATATCGAAGGGAGGTGTGTGGGTTGTTCCGAGAGGTGAGTTTGCATTTCTGTTCTGTTTGCTTCGTCTTTGCTTGTCCTCGAAGGAGCTTGTCGGATCCGTGGACTCGGACGATGCTGGAGCGAGCTGGCTCACCGCTCCCATCACGCGACCGACGCCAACGACAACTCCCGCCCGCCTCGCTGCAGCCAAGCGACATTCTCGGCCCATCCGCTCAGCCGGAACGAACCCCTACAAGCGCGCAGGCCCCATCCGCAGCGGTGTGTGTGCGGAGCCCTCGACAGCGCGCTCATCAGCGCTCCTGCCTCCGGATCAAAAGTCCCGGACAGCCACGCATGGTTGCACAGCACGAGCGTCCTGGCACGGTAGCACAACGTGGCTTGCATGAAGCGTGAACCCGGCGTGGCGCCGTCAGGAACGACATTTCATGCATGCGGCACTAGAGTCATTCGGCTCGATGCTGTGTCACCAAACCCGCATGTATTTTCGACAGCTGTCGCTCATGGCCCGGAACTGAGGAACGGGCTGGACTTGCATAGGCCCTTGCCAGTTTGTGCGACATCTCGGTACCGATGATTTTGACGTCTGTGTTGTGTCGATGTTATTCGCGCTGACATCTTCCTCGTACAGGCAATAACTATTCCATCACCAACGAGTCTCGCACAAAGACTGCCAAGATCTTTTTCAGCCAGGGGTGTGAGGTTGAGGCGGGGAGCGGCGGGCAGTAGCTGCCTGTGTCCTGGTCACGCTGTCCCATGGTCAAAGCATTACGCCGTTGGACTATGTCAAGATCGTTCGGACTCTTCGGAATGAGGTTGATACGAGATTTACGATGTCTACTTATCCATGGCCATGACACCTTACGTGTGAAGTGTTATGCCTTGACAATAATGACAGGCACGAGCGAGGGCGCACATTGGCTTTGGCTTACGTATGTACTGCGCTTGGCTTCGAGCAAGGCCACCGCAGTTGCAGCTGCATATGCTTCTCTGCTTGGCAAATCGATCGACCGCCATGGCAATACCTTATTCTGCTTGGCGAACTGATCAATGGCCGTGGCAGTGCCTGATCCTCCGCGGGATATCTGCTACGTTGGCTCGCTCGCTCTCCGCCTGGTTCACGCCTGTCGCATTGCAACGCGTGACGCACCATCATGCCACCATGTCCTCCACATCACATTTCGCGCCTGTACTTCCCTTCATCACCAACGACTGGACGTTTCACCATGGCCTGCTAGCGCAGGTGAACGGCACATCTCGCCTGTGTGACAATCTGGTGTACCGTGCATGGTCACTACCGACACTTGTCTATTGTTGGAACTACGTCCGTGACGACAGCACAGGATCCATGGGGTCAGGTATGCGTTCCCTGTCATGCGCACGGGAACAGGTTCGACGCGGGTCTGTGTATCCGGCAAGCATTATTAGGAGAAATGCAAATTGAGGTGGCATCCTTGAATCGTCTTTCCAGTCGCTTTCAGCGCTTTCAGCGCTGGCATACCGTGGACGATTCATTGGGCAGTGTTACGGCGCGTCCCACGTCGCCTTGAACAGAGTAAGACACTGGTGCTGGTGAGAAGTGATGTTGTCCAAGTGCGATCTAGCCACTGGACATACTTTTTCAAATCGACGATGATTGGGTAGAAACGCGCGGGAAAGCGAGGCATGCCTTGTAACAGCCTCGCAAGAGCCTCATTTGTACACGTCAAGACTCCCTCTCTTAATCTCCTCCGCGACTATGCACTCCATGATCAATCCTGACCCGCGAACGCGGCCAGACGTCTTAGCGGGCCTTGTTGCAGGATTGATTGGGTCATTTGAGGACATGTGCCCTCTGCGCTAGCTGAGGTCGAAATTATAGCGGGCATTGATATCAATGGCAATCACCACTATGGCGCCAGCCCTTGCAGGCATTCTGTTGGTGTAGATATCCAAGCGTTTGGATGACTACTGCTGCTTTGCTGTTGGCCTAGAATTCATCGTCGTCGTCGGCAAATTCGTCGAGCACAGGGAAGTCGCCGACTTCCACCCTCTCTGGCCGCACGAACACACCGTGATTGGCAGGGCACAAGAAGTACCTCTTCCCCTTCACGCTCCCATCATTCTTACCCGTTGGCTCGTCGAGTCTGACGCCGACCCACGCACCGATCCCGCCTGGGATTTCCGCCACGTCGCCTACGTACATCACCTCGCCTCGCCTCGCATCCTCGTCGGGCAGCAGTCTACATCTGGCTGCCATTTTGATGCCGCGCTCCTCGACACTGCGGTATGAAGCATCGATCTTCTGCTGCTCCATGTTAGGGGCGTTAGGGTCAAAACGACCCAGTTTCTGGGCCTTTTTCCATGCCAAGACAGAGTCACTCCTTGACTCGTAATCATCAGTTGACATTTCATATTTTTGGACGCCCGAGACATCGGTGTAATTCGGTCGTGCGCCTGGTGGACGGGTGTCTGTGACCTAATTCATTGGAAGGAAAGATCAGCATCTGGAAAGGTGGTAGGTATCATGGTGAAGTCATGCATTGGGCCGCAGTGCCTCGGCTGGTCATCGAGCCAGGATCAGCTTCGCGGCGATGGAGGAAACGACCGCTTCACCAGAGGCCAAGGAAGTCGAAGAAGACTAAGGGGCTGGCCAAGGTGATATCCATCCGTGATGTCCTGCTGGAGAATGATAGACGCGGCCGTTCAAACTCGTGCTGTCAAGCTGAAACGGCGAAACACTGGCATGAGACAATCGCACTGTGAGATTGCGCCTTAGCAGCACGACCGTCATTACACATGTAAATTTGCACGGCCGTGGGAAAATATAAGGATTGTGGCAAACCTACATAGACTTCGGCGTATGCCTGTAGCGGCCAGTTTGACAACTGCGTTGCGTCTTCGTCCAACGCTTGGATGGGTTGGGCCACGCCTCCGGCAAGTTTGAGCGTCAACTTCTGACACCCAGCGGGTATGCCAGTGACGGGTTCCAGACGGCCTTTGAGGTGCGATACGGTCCATGCCGGCGTGATGCGACGCTCCGAGGAAGAGTTTTCGGACCTAATCTGAAGTGGGATGTCTGCTGCTGTCGCCATGTCGTGGACTTGTAACAACACGTCGGGGTTTGCTACGTCCTAATGCAGGTCCCGTCACGGTGCTGCTTCTTCCTGTCCTCAGCCTTGGCTGGCGGGATCCTCGAGACCCAGCCGGGGTAGAGTTCGAGCGGCAGTCGTGTGTTGCAGGTGATTAGGAGATGATCGTATCGGTTCCTGGCGCAACTGAGACTCGGAGACTACCTACCAGGCAGGTAGGTAGGTAGAGTTGGCTTGGTGTGCTCGACTCGGCGCGGGATACCCACCGCGTGGCGGCCAGCGCTAGGACTAGGGTAACTTGAAGCACCATGTATGCCGGACAATACACACGAACGACACTCCTCAGCACGCTTGCCCGGCGTCCTCCAGCAGCCTCGACATTGAGACATTCGACATCTCCGCTCGACAAGACACACCTGATGCGTCGCAGAGGATCCGCGATGACCATCGCATGATGTTACATGTACGCCGGGTCCATCATCAGGAGTCCAGGACGCGTCCGGGTGGCTTCTGAAGCGACGTCGCCCGCTCTGCCGTCTGCTCGAGCGAGATTCGCCAGGTGCAACGGCCGAGGCCGAGCTTCTGCCAGTCATCCAGCAAACCTCAAACGCGCCCGCTGCAGGAAACAGGATGACGGCCGGTCAGAAGTCTCACCGCCAGAACGACGCCGATGCTGGGAGATAAGGCGAACCTACGGTAAGGTTGCACAGGGATACTCGAGTGGGGAACATGTTCGGCGTGTTCCCCAGAGCTCTGGAAGTGAGTTCCACTCTTTCTGGCGCAATACTAATAATATTAATGTTCCGCAGCGTATTCGGTACGTACCCTCCTCAGGTTTACGAATCGCAGGGCAACCAGAGTTCGTGGGGTCGCTGTCATATCCGGTTCTCTTTTTAATAAAGTCATCACCAAGTCACAGATCGCAACTGGGGTATGCACGAGCGGTATCAACTCGGGATCTCACTAATAACGATGCCGCGTGGCTACGTGCATTAAAATCGATGAAGCTTCTACACCCGAGAGCCCCTTCTCAATCCGTCGCGGAGACATTCAGAACGTGCGATCTGTGCTTCTTCAGCACTAGTCTCTCGAGGACAATGACTTGCGTCCAGCACGCATCCCTGATGGTGCATTGAACAGGTCAGTCAGTACACCGCCACCATCGGCGGCGCGGCTCTGGATCTTCACTGTAATTGTCAGTTGTCCGACTTGGTTCCTCGGACCCTTTGCCTTGTCATGGCTGATCACCCTCTGCGAGTCCCGACAATGCGTTGCGCATACCGCGATTGGGAAGTCGCGGTGGAATGCATGAACTGGCTATTCAGTGCCTTGAGCAATGCCCCTACGTGTGAGAACAGCGCGTCACAAGAGTGTTATTATGCCAAAGTCAAAGCTCGAAGCGTTCGTTCGGCGCGGCCCAGAGCGTCGGCATTTCACCGCTATGTCTCGCCGTGGGGTCATTCAGAGGCTCGCTACATCGGTACCGTGCGGCGGCGCTGCACGACCTCATATCGCACTCGTGCTTCTTGAGTTCGCCTTCTTATGAGGTCCGCATCGGGTACGGCGGAGGCAAGGTAGAGATCAAAACAGCCTGCAGTTCTCGAAGTTCTGCAGATCATCGTTCGCCAGTCCGCTGCTAGGAGGTAGGGTTGTCCCCGACGCAACCCTCACGACAATTCCCAGTCTTCCTAGGACGAAGTAGGACGAATACGCTGAATGCTCACCGCTCCTCTTATTTGACAGTCTCTATCTCGTGGGTGACGATTTTCCGTACTATTGGGGCGATGACGAACATATACTTTTCGGGCGCTCACTGGGCTCGAGGGATGGACGTTGAAAGCTGCAGCAGCTTATGTACAGCAGCAGGCAGCTAGCGGCTTGCCGACGTCACAGTCAGAAAGGTAGCGGACGTGCGTTGTGCATGAGCATGGATCTGCAGCTAAGTATATCCCTGGCAGGTCAGGTGTACCCTGTCAACTTTACGCACCCGCTCGGCATCGATACAGATCCTAGAATCTGAGCGGCCAAACCTAGTGCTGGCTGCAAATAGTGGCGTCTTTCCGAGTTTACGGTCCCCCTCGGAGCCTTACAACGATAAGTCGAAGCTTAGATCAATGCGCTGGCTGGTTTGCTTCCTGTTGCGAAGGCAAGGTTCCGACGCCATGGCCCTTCCTTACCTGGCAATTAGTTGTCACGATAGGTCCACGCTGTTTCACCCCTTGCTCGGTCTGCCATTGGCCCACATGGCTGAGGACCGCAGGGACTTGCCATATTTCTCGCATCGTTGACTTTTATAGACGCCCTGGATGTATCCGCGTCTGGCGCGATGTTGTTGCGCCTTACCGTGCATCCTGCTCACTTGACTCCAGATCCTCTTAGCTCCGATCCTTGAGCCTCGTGCCTTGGTGTTGCGTCCAGCAAGCTCTGGTTTCGCCGGCTGCGAGTTGAAACGCAGTTCCAAACTGCTGACCACGATCCCTCTAAATACCTATTTCCGTTGACTTAGACCGGCCCAGTTTCAATCCGTCCGTTTCGTCAGGCAGGGGCATCCTCGAACACGATAAACGCCGCACTATAGCGCCTCTACGAAAACTGGTCACGATCATCGCTACATAAGAAACCTTCCAGCTACCAGGCAAGGAAACGACTTGGCTTGAGACGGCGACCGTACCTGCAGAGGAGCCATACAGAGTCGCGATTCTGGCACTTCGACTGTTCAGCAACGTCAATCGTAGCCTCCAGAGCCGTACCAGAACTAGCTACGTAGTAGCAAGCTTTGACCTTTCTCCGGCAATCAAAGATCGCGTCTCGACTCGACTCTTCGATCGTTGTTGCCTGGCTATTTGACCGCCTTTCCACATGTGCTGGCTACGCCGCCAGCAAAATCGCCAAAGTGGATATCAAAACGTTGCTTGAGCGACCATCAGCAACGTCGCCAGGCAACACCAGCACGACGTCTCGAGCTTCGACCAGCAGTGCGTCCAAGGAAGGCACAACCGGATCGGGCCAGACATCAATCGTCTCGACAGCATCGACATTAGTGACATTACCAGGAATTCCACTCGAGCTCCAGCATCAATCACAACAGCCATATCCAATGATGCAGACAGCAAACTATTCACCTTACCCGCCGACGGCGCCCTCGATGTATCCTCCGATGACGAGCTATCATCCCTACGGTCCACCACCTCCTCACATGGCGGACCATAGGCTCCCTCCACCCATTGGCTTCTCGCATCATGGTGGACCAAGCAACAAGCGCCTGGCACCGCCTCAACCGCACCCGGCAGAGTCACCAGCAAAGAAGAAGCAATCCAAATGGACTGCTGATGAGGACGCGTCGATTATCGAGCTAAGAGGAAACGGAATGAAGTGGGAAGACATCTCGAAGCATTTGCCCGGTCGCAGTGCTATCAGTTGTCGGCTGCGCTTTCAAAACTATCTCGAGCGACGATCGGAGTGGGATGAGGAAAAGAAGAACAAACTTGCACGACTCTATGAGAGGTATGCCTTGACCCACATCGATCGCTGGGTCCCACTTGCTGACGACACTGACGCTGCAGCAGATTCAAGAAAGACATGTGGGAGAAAATCGCAAAAGAGATGCAACTTCCATGGCGAGCGGCAGAAGCAATGCATTGGCAGATTGGCGAGGTCGAGATGGCGCAACGTGCCAACGTGCCTGTGTTTCATCTGATGGGCCAGGGCTCGTCGTCGTCGTCGCAAGGGCCGCCGACCTTGCCAGAAGTCAGATCGAGCAGCAGATCACCTCCATCAGCTCTGGGTGCGCATCCTTCATCGTTGGCATACCAGCACACGCACAACCATAGTCTCCCGCAGATATCTGGGCCGCTGCCGCATCCAACCTCGCCTGGTGATCTGAGGTTGCGCCGGAATAGTCTGGGTTCACCACTTGGGTAAGTTCATGATCATACTGCCGGTTGACGGTGTATCTTGTTGACATGGCGGCGACCAGCTCCTCGCTCAGACACCGAGCCGACAGCGCGCGTTCTGTGCCTGTCGGACCGCCTTTACCACCAACGTCCTTACCGGCATCACGAACGCTTCTACCACCGCTGGGAGAGGTCGCCGGCCATCCGTCGCGGACTCACTACACGCTACCACCCGTCATGCCCCATCCTCCCGATCTTAAGATGGACAGAAGGCCCTGACTCGTGGCCGACCGTTCAAGGCGGCTGCCTACGCCAGCGGCAGCATCCTGAACGGTCACAAAGACATGAGGGCTAAAATGAGACACGAACGCCGAAAGACCTTCCCTTATTGATACCATCGGCATTTCGCTGAAGGAGAACTGATATCCCTGCCCCAGACTTGAAGACAACAGTAATTTCTGGCAGCAGCAGAGCCTGCCACAACGCACGAGCAGGAACACAGTGGACAGATGATTTGTCAATGATTTTCGTAGCATAGCGTGGGACCCCGATCAGTTAAAGCAGCATGACCAGTGCATTGGGAGCGTTTGAGACACTGTAACACTATTAACGATTTCGACGGATACGGCAGAGCCAAAGCGCCATCTGGGCCATCATGTTCAAGTAGTACCCCAGCATAGTGTTATCTAATGAGCTTTTTGAGCACATCAGGTCTCGTGCGGTAGACCAAGCAGTGAGGTCTGGATAAGCTCGCACATTGTGTAGCAAGATCGCGAGACAATCACTGGCCGCCTGCAGGCACGGCATGGGTCTTGTTTGTCTTTGTGCGTTTGTAGTCGCGTGAGGTGACTCGAGTCGCGGTATCGAGTTTCTGGATGATGGGCCGTGCCAGCGTTGCTCTCGAGGGACCTGTGTTTGAAGATTCCGTGAGCATGGCGATCACATGTAAACCTAATGCAGCTGACTATGAGAGTGGTTTATGAACGAATGAGTAGAAATTGGAAGCCAATCAGCGCACGGGCCCACGCGCTGCTTTCCACGTCGCGTCTGCCGTGATTCGTCCCATACCCGAACCCTTGACAATGGACCATACCACTCACGATGCCTAAGTGGTGTTCGACGATTGTCAGAAGCTGGCCTGTCTACTCGCCAGCTTCTAGTGTTTCCGAGGATGGAAGGCCCGGGAGGAGACTCACTGGGGCCATGTCTGCTCCAGTGGGTGAAATCGTTTGAGGATCTGGGGACGATGAGAGGTTGGAAAGACTTGAGTGATGGCGGCGGACTATGGCGGATACTGCAAGTCATCGACGCGGACTACTTCGCCGGGACCCTGCCAGAGCCGGACGTTGGCGCTTCGGGAGACTGGACACGGAAATGGCAGAACATCAAGCACGTTGAAAGGCAGACCTCGACATACTATCGCAACGTATGCAATGGCCAGGGGAATGTCGCAGCAGAATGCCTGCCAGATCTGCAAGCGATTGCATCGGATGGCTCGCCGAAAGAGCTCGAAAAGCTCATCATGATCATCCTACGCGCTGCAATGGCTTCACCGAAGTCGAATCAACGTATGGCGCAACGGCTCATGAGCCTTGGCCGAGAGAATGCGGTGATAATCGCAAACGGGCTGCGCAGTATGGAGGAGCCAGACTTTAGTGGGTCTGAGCCAGCAAGTCGGGATGAGTCTATGGATCGCTCAGGACAGGAGGAAAAAGGAAAGCCCGAGGCCAACGGAACGAGGAGCGGTCTTTCAACATATCGCGATCCGCTGCTTGAACGCGAAGAAGAATTGCTGCAGGCGCAAGCTACCATAGACAAACTGCAAGCCGCACAGGCTGCCGCACAACGGCAGCTGCAGGAGTTACGCCAGGACAAAGAACGGCTGCAGGAAGCCTTTGACGCTTACCGCTCTGACATTGACACCAAAGGGCGCAGACCTGCTGGCGATGACGCTTTCAAGAAGTTGCAACGCCAGGCCGAGAACGATCGTGCCTACATTGACGATTTAGAGAATCAGATGCAGTCTTCACGAAGCACTATCGAAGATTATGAAAAGCAGTTGGAACGCTTCAAGGCTGAGAGTGAAGCTGGTCAGAAGCTGCGCGACGATCTACAGATGCTCAAAGCCGAGAATGAGGATCTCACGCAGAAGGTGAAAGCTAACGAGAATCTCAAAAAGAAGATTCAGACGCTGCAGGAGCAGGAGAAAGCCAATGCATCACTGCGCGTGGAGCTCAAACAGGCGAATGACCGCTTGGAGGAGCTTGACAAGCTCAAGCATGTGCAGGCTGGCTTGGAAAAGGAGATTATTGAGAAAAAGGGTCTCATCCGCAATCAGGAGTACCAAATCAACGAGCTTTCCACGATGCGCAAGCATGCTGAGTATGATGCAAGAGTGCTTGCGCAAAAGCTGGATGCTGCTCGCGAAAGACATGATCGCGACCATGAAGCTCTGGAAGAATTGCGGCAGAAGTTGCAGGAGACAAGGCTTGACGAGCCTGACATTGACGACGTGCCGCCGAAAGAGGTTGCTGATGGCGACAAAGACCGCAAGCCTGCAGCTCCACGCACGGATGAGCATAAGCATTTTGCGGAGAAACTGGCTTTGATGGAGCAGCAGCTTGAAGCTGCTGACGCCCGCCTCAAACAGGCAAATCAACGGAACGCGGCACTGGAGGAAGGAGCCCGGTCGAGTCAGGCTGTCGTTGAAGCGAGAAAGACCGCCGAGAGGCAGGCAGCAGAGTATGAGAGCACAATCGCTGAGCTGCAAAGAAAGGTTGAGGTGGTGCAAATGCAGAAAGAGGCACCACCGGCTGATATCGCGATGTTGCAACGCGAGAACCATTTGATTAGTACGGCATGGTACGACCTATCGAGTCGGCTGCAGAATAACGGCGTGTCGCTGGGACGGCGAAGACCGGAGCCACGTAGCTGGATTGGGAAGCAGAGAGCGTTAGTCGGACCAAATATCACAGTAAGCATGGCTCCATTGAGAGGGGATGGCTATGAGCTAACATGATCTCGCAGCAGTCACGTTGATCAGACGTATCGGCATAAGACTTTAAGGTTTCGTAGGATTTTAAACTCATTTGATGGCGCTGATTTGATGGCGCTCATTCACAGCGATTACCAGCGTGAGTTGTGCAGTGAATGAGTGTGAATCACAAGAAAATCATGAGCTCCTCGGCACCACGTACCTATTTGCAACAACACCATGTCGTAATATCCTGCAAGAAATTGACAATTCCCGCTGATTTGATCACAAGACTCAACCAGGCATGGCCAGAACCTCCAGCAAGTTGCAGACTCGGCATGGATGCTGCAAAGCTACTGTCGCTGCGCACCAGAGACGGTCGCGCTCATCATCAGCTTCATCGATCAGCCAACGCCTAATCAAAGCATTCTGCTTGACGTTTGAAATGCTCCGCAATCTGGCAAATGAGCCGCATGTACGAGCACTGCATCCTGACGAAGATACGCCGGGGTTTCCCTTCTCGAGTGACGATGTTGTTCTCGCGCCGCACAATGTCCGGCTTGCATCTGTTTGACTGTTGAGGACGAATTGCTAAATCGGCAAGCAGTGTGCTTCAGCATTATTAAAACGCTCCTGCAGCTTCTACCGCGCGGTTTTCTCCGCGAATCGCGAGTCTTTCCAATGCTCGCATACATATGGAATGCTGATCTCTGTGAGACATTCGCGATGGTTCAGTGACAATGGAGCCACTGGAGAAGTTTCTGCGGTGATCCGCAGGCTTGCGCAAGCTTTTGCTGATAAGTACCGGGTGCCCTACGGACTTCAACCACGCTTGTCTTCTGGCCCGCATCGAGACGCTAGAGAGACCCTCTCGCTCTGTTTCGGCCAACGAGACCACACGCGAGCGTGATATGTAGATTTGGCAGACATATGAGCCGCTTTGGTCACTGATCGGCTGCGAGGGAAATCTTTGATGCAACTTCGTAACCAGAGTGCACAGCGGCACGCGCAGCAGTAATTGAAACTCGACTCGCGCAGTTCATCGAGCTCTTGAGCCAGGTACCTAGGCTCAAGAGAATGCGATTCATGACTTGGCCCAGCGCAATTGATCTTGCCTTCGAAGGACGAAGGCTGGCCTCTTGGGACGACCACAACGCTAGTTTCCAGTGGAGCGAGCTTACCAGACTGAACACGACAGCGTGCCTGCAACAGCTCGACGAATCTTCGACTGGCTTCTTGTAATAGATGAGCCAATGTGGCCAGCCTGACAAGGAGCTGCAGGCGCTCACTTTTGGCATGGTCGAGAAAGATGGACTGCACGATGGGAGCACCTACTTGGGTCTAGGTCTGCAGCACTGCTTGCCTTCCCACCAAACGATTGTCTGTGGGCATCGTGGGATGATCGCCGCACGTGTTGGCCTTCAGGCTCGATATGCTGAGCCGGCCGATGATGCGACTACGTGGAATTGTGAGGGGTGGTGGATCATGTACGGTTTAAACACAGACAAGGAGTGCCATTTCATTCAAGCAGAAGAGAACCCACTTTCTATGCCAGGAGTCATGTTGCTTTATGGTCCCACCCCTCATGCTCTTATTGACAGATAACCACAGTATCTGTGAGTCTACCCATCCCTTAAGGGCAGGCCTTGGTCAACTAATTGTCCGCAATCTCCACCACCACATGATCTTTCTTGCATGTGTGTAACGTCAGCGAATACAGCGGATCACGCTGTTGGGCTTCGCGACAGAATGAGCAATCCCTGCAGTCGTCACAATAGTCGAGATATGTGTATAGTCTTGACTGGCTAATTGATGACCAACCACGGGTCAACGCTGTACCCTGCCTGAGATATAACGTATCACTCTTACCCAAACCCTAACCCTTGCGCAGCAAATTGATGCTCTGCGGCATCCGCGGTGCATTCAGGAGCAAGATATTAGCAAGAAAGGGCGCTATAGGGCGCCAGCCGACGTTGAAAGGCGGTGTCAGAGACTAGAAACAAAGTAGAAACATCACGGAAAGGAATTGAACGCGGTGCGTTCAACTAAGAAATGGCGGCAATTTGTCAGCCCAACGTCAGTCCGGCATGACGACCTCAGAAGACTGTCGCTCATTTCGTCAAGACCGCTCGCCAGGTCGGTCAAGCTCTACCTCATCACATGGGAGCCAGCAACTTGACTGACGCAATGACCAACATATACTAGTCATTGCCACCACTAGCGATATGCCTGAGGTTGTTCAAGTCATGTCACGTTTCAAAGCCCACCACATTGTTTATCATTGCCGGCCGGACAGAAAGGCCGGTGGTTGAGCGGAACAGACTTATCATTCGGCGGTTGTATTATGACCTCCATCCATTCGATGTGTACATGTGAAAGAAAGCGGATCTCGGGATTAATTTATCCGGCGCACCAGTCCTATGTAGACGGAAGGCGCAGCAAAAGGCTGAGTCCCCTGACTGTGCCCATAGAGATCCGCGACTGGCCAAATACTATGCGTCGCAAGTTGCGGCGCAGACGTGCCCAGCGCTTGGTATGAGCGGCCACGTAGCCCAGGCTATGGTCTGCTCCACAACACCCATTTGACGCGTAGCATACCCTCATCGAACGCAAAGGCTCCTCTCAACTTTGATCAACCACACCCCTAGAACGGGAACCCCGTCCTGAGCATGCCAGACACACTGTTAGCCCTACCATCGCACCGGCCAAGGCAACAGGACCCAGGCGCTTGCACTCGCCCATCCGCACTGGCACGCAGCAGCCGCTGGGAAGACGTCGCGCGGAGGGTTTCAGCAGACTCGCCACGAGATCGACCAACGGTCCCCAAGCAAAGTATCATGACCATTGCCATACCAGCATCCGAGATTGGCGAAAGTGGCACCGTTGCACGAGCCGAAGGCCTTAGACGTAGATCTTTGTTCCCACGCCGATCCGAGCAGTCGAATCCTTCAGAACCCGCCAAGCTGTTGAGAGTGATGCTCTGGCAGTGGGAGTATGATGCGTATTTCGCCAACGACGGGAGGCCAACCAGGAGCACCCAAAGGCTCGCAGAACCGCCCGGTGGCAGACAGGCGTGGATCAAGCAGCGTCTGGCTGATCAACAGCAGTGGACGCCAGAATGGATGACCATGAAGCAGCAGTGGGAAGGCCGCTTCAGCGCCGAGCGTAAGAGTTACCTATGACGAAAAGGCGAGTTTCTCGGCGGTAAGCTGTGCAGCTGCCTGCTGCTAGCTGCAGCCCATATATCAGACTGTACGATGAGACGACGACAGGGCTTCATGAGATCAATGCATTCTCCTCTTCCCACCATCGTCTGAAATCCTGCAATCTTTGCGTACGCTCTCTCGCCATTTTCTTGCCTGTCTCGGTCTTCATCATGCCCTCCAATCTTTCCAATTTCTCCGGAAAGTGCTCGACGCTGCCTTCAAGCCCTCTGTCTGCTTTCTTGACAGCTCCAAAAGCGAAAGTCCGGGCAATACCCACCGCACCAATCGCGTCCAGACGATCGGCATCCTGGACAATGGCAAGCTCCGGGTGCGCAGACACGATGGCCTTGACTAGCTCCGGTCTCTTGATCTCGGACGAGTAGGCGACATGTTGAACGAGCAGAGCTACCTTTGCCACAAACCGAGGTGGACATCCATGCTTGGCCAAAAGCTTTTGTATGAGGTGCTCCGGGACTTCATTCGGTAGCGCGTACTTCTTGTCACCCACGTCGTGCAAAAGAGCAGCCAGAATGATTGCCTGCTTGTGAAGCTTCTTCCATGGGTTTGCCTCTAATTCCTTCACCAGTATATGCTTCGCCAGATTGAGCACGCGTAGGACATGATTGAAGTCATGTGAACAGTCATATCGCCCCATGTAATCTTTCACGTAGCCGTACACTCCTAGATAGAGATCAGAGGACTCGAAGTCCCGCTTGAGGCCAATTGAAGGTGCCCCGGCTTGAATGTCTGCGCTCATGGTATCTCCTTCTGGGAAGTCGACAGCATCTGGCAGGACATCCAGTGATGCAGCCCTTTCCATCTTATATGAGAGGGAGCGATCGACGGGCCTATCCTTAGTCTAACCGGTCCCGTGTCGAACAGAGGCAATGGATAGGAGGTACACATGTGATGATCTGCCGCTAGAACTGAATCGCCGACGCTCCGACTTTCAAGTTCCCATCACCAGCGGCAACATAGCGTACGTGCATTCATCCTCTCGCCTCTGGACGATTTGCTTGCAACGCGAAGACCTTCTCCATACAACATCGAAGATGCCGGCAACGACAGCAGAAACCCTCTCCATTGTCAACCGCACAGTCTCCGTTGCGCCGCTCGTCCTCCTCTCAGCAGCAGATCACTATGGCCGTTCGTCATTCAAAGGCACCAAGCGACGAGTAGTGGGTGTATTGTTGGGGCAGAATGATGGCAAGAGCGTGCGCGTGTCAAATAGCTTCGCGGGTGGGTGATGGAATAACGGAGATGCCTGCAAACAGGCGTAGACACAGACTGATGAGGACATGCAGTACCCTTCGAGGAAGACGACAAGGACCCTTCGGTATGGTTCTTGGACCACAACTACGTCGAGTCGATGAACGACATGTTCAAGAAAGTCAATGCGCGAGAGAAGCTCATCGGCTGGTACCACTCGGGCCCTAAGCTAAGAGCGAGTGATTTGGAGATCAATGAGCTGTTCAAGAGATACACCCCCAATCCGCTGCTAGTCATCATCGATGTGCAGCCGAAGGATGTTGGCGTGCCGACCGATGCATATTTCGCGGTGGAGGAGATTAAGGACGTAGGTAAAGGCCCTAACTGGAAGATACATGATGCTGACTTAGACTAGGACGGCACATCGACTGCCAGAACATTTGTGCATACACCTACCACGATCGAGGCCGAGGAAGCTGAAGAGATTGGCGTTGAACATCTCCTGCGCGACATCCGCGATGTAGCAGTCGGCACACTGTCCACCCGGATAACGTCTCAACTCCAATCCCTCCAAGGCCTCCATCTCCGACTGCAAGACATTGGCAACTATCTCCAGAAAGTCCTCAATGGTGACCTTCCAGTCAATCATGCAATTCTCGGCAATCTTCAAGACGTCTTCAACCTCTTGCCCAACCTTAGCACCCCCAAGGCTTTGACGAAGGATCTGCCGACACTCAACAGCCAAGTGAACAGCTCAGTTGGTATTTCAGGCGGCGCGTCGGAGAACACTGAGCTCGCAAAGGCGATGAGTGTCAAGACAAATGACCAACTCATGAGCATTTACCTGTCAAGCTTAATAAGAGCCATTACCGCATTCCACGACCTCATCGAGAACAAGATCCAAAACAAGCGGCAGCAAGAAGACGATGATGCGCGGCAAGATGAGAATGAGAAGAAAGATGAAATCAAGAAGGAGGAGAAGCTGATGTTGAACGGTACGTCGGAGAAGACGGACAAGGAGAGCAAGGAGGGCAAGGATGAGCCCAAGAAGGATGACTCCAAGGGCAAGAAGAAGGGATGAGTTTCATAATACAGGAGAGGGTATGAGAGCATGCATGGCACCTGGCGTTCTCAGATAGCGCAGCAGAATACTGCGCGCAGAGGCAGCATCATGTGTGTCCAACGATGAGTATGTAAAGTATAATGCGAGCATAGCACGCACGAAAGTGCGTAACACACGTTTAGATGCCAGATGTGACGTTCAATCGCCCCATCCGGCTGCCTGTCCCGCCAACTCCTCCATGGAGACCATCCGCTCCTCTACCATGTCAGAAAAGGCGTTTCCATGCTCGACAAGGACGCAGGCGAGCAGGTGCTTGCAGATAGGTACTTCAGAGCCTAGTGACAGACCTCCCATTTCCCACCCATGAGGATTGACATTGCTTTCGACATGATCTACCGCTTCTTGCTCGGCTGTCGTATCCGCTGATGTAGAAGGGAAGGCCGAGAAAGCAAATGCCGGACACGAGCAACTCCAGGGCTCGAGCCTGACCTCATAGTACGTCGCATGCGGATGGTCGGCGTTCCAATATCTAGAGCCGCTGTTGCCGCCGCGTGGCGTTGCTTGTCGCTGGGCAGAGCGGACGTAGTACGCGGGTGACAGACCCAGCCTGGTCGTCTCCTCGGTTGTCGATAGGTTGCGATCTGTTTGGCTACGAAGCCGAGTAACCAGGCCACGGTCTAGTAAGTCGAGTGCCGGTAGTAGCTCGTGCTGGAAGAGGATGTGGAGAGTCAAGAAGAGATCTTTGGTCTCTGCTGTCGTGGGAAGTGGATTTGCTGCTTCTGTTTGAGGTGTCGCGGGCGTTGGTATTGATGATATGAGTGAGGTGATTAGATGTCTTGGTGTAGGCAGGCTAGCCATCGTGCTTTTCGCCGTCCCATTTGCATGCTGTATGGTCGCGTCTGCTGGGAAATTGAGATGTCCGCGTTGCGCTGCTCACCTCTCGGCCTCTGGGTCAGTCCATGTGAAGTCTGGTGTCTTTTGGCGGGAGGGATGAAGTGACGTTGAAATAAGAATGACATTAGCATCTGCTCTCAGTCGCTCGAGCCCACCTTCCATTTCTGCGGTCCTCAGATCCTGGTATCGTTCAATGGACGAGCGAACATCATACTAACACATTTCAGCTTCTACTTAGGTATGGTTGCTCATGGGGCTTTTCGGGCGATGCGAGAACGACTACTCCGTGGAAGTGGCAACATCCAGCTTCACCGCCCAACGCACGCTAGGAGCGAGCGACATCGACTCGACACCTTGAGCAATCATTGACCGCCATTCCTGAGAGAGGCAAAATTATGTCCTGGCGATTGAGAGAACGTCCACTTTCGCGAAATAGCCGCGTGACAGAGTCAATTCGAGCTTGTTGCGCGTGCGCGGTTAGTGCGCCAGTCTCGGTACGCTGCCTCCTATCGCGATTCAAGCATGAGCGTTGGTGACTCGCAGCGTGCTAACTTAACAGAATATGATGAGCTTGGACTTGCATATACGTGCATAACTAAGGCAGGATAGATGCGCGGCAGTTTGTGAACCTTATCTATTCCCGCATATGGCTACCGTATGGTAAGCAGCACGCCATTGCATTGTCCTTTGTTGGTTCTTCGTGGGGGGCAAAGCGACGATCCAAGTCCAAAAGCTGTCAGCTGCGCAGGATTGGAGGCCGCCCGGATGACCAGCTCACCCGCGACTGGCATTGCACCTGAGGAACTCCACCAATGCCTCGACATCACAGCCGCCCACCCTCATTGGGTTTGCCGAGCCTTAGGACCCTTCAATCACATGCAAGAATGTTTGTTTTGTGATGCGGCGCCAGGCAGATGACACCTACACCGGGCTTCAGACCTGTTTTGAGTGTCGCACGCAGCCATTGACCCAGATCTAAGGGTAGCGTGGGACACCGCTATCGCCAATGGCCGTCATTGCAATGTCGCATGAAATCCGTGACTTCATCGGAGCAGGGACCACGGAGGTACTCATGACGATGACAGAGCTTCGTCCGGAGAACCCTCGCTTAGACGCGGTCCTCGGAGCTCGATCATGCTCGTGAAGTCCGGTGTGAGGTGTGCTGCCTTGGGTTCGCGATTGGAACAGACCTGCACCAGATGACCATTGGGCATTGGCCTATCATGTGCGATGGCATCGTGGCGCAGGTTTCAGCGGCGCAAGAGCTACGTGGATTGACGATGGCAGACTACCCTACAAGAGGATTCTGGTTTGGTGATAGTCGCGTCATTGTAATCATGGAATCAACGTGTCGTGAAGAGAGTGGCAGAAGGTTCGTCGGTTCGTCTTCGTTCGGCGCCTGGAAGTGAGGCGTCAAGTGTGGCGAATGGACAGGACACGCACCAAAATTAGCCGACGCTTTCACTTCCCACATGAGTCACATTCAGAGGATGGAAAGCTTTCGCCCACCATCACAAGGCTGACACGCTGCCTGACCATGCTTGCCCAATCGCGTCGAGCGCGCCCTCGGGCTTCCTCCAGCTTCTCTCCAGCTCACGATTTCTCAGCAACCGCTGGGCTTTGCCGCGCGAGCGCCCACGGGCACATGACAACAGGCAAGCATCCACAATCTTGGGTGCCTCCATAACCTTTTCAGCTTCCTTCTCCTTTCCATTAATGTGTCCGCCTGCATCCCACCCATTGGCCAAGTCTTATCCGGCGCGCAGTCACAGGAGTCATTCGGGCTCGTCATCTACTGCAGCCTAGCGCATTGAAACACCACTACTGACAGCCAGTCCCACGGGTCGCGTTTGCTTCGCCACGACCCGTATACATCTACTTGTGCACGCCCAACCATTATTACAATTGCTCTGGTTTCCGCTTCTTCGCACTTCGACGCCACTGCGATCGCTTTTGACCGACCTTTCAGGAACGGACTTAGCCGGATCATAACACCGCCAGAACATTCTTCATACAAGACAGGCTGACATCGGCATATTGCACGCGCGTATTTCATTCATGACATTCGCCCCCAACCCCATCTCCAGCAATCACGAAGCAATGTCTTCGTTGCGAGAAGAGACGAAGAACAAAAAGTGGCCACTGGGACTTGGTAACCTGCTATCACCAGAAGAGAACACTGCAGACAGCTTCGAGCCCGGCGTCGACTCATTGACCACCAAACTGCCACCGCTGCGGATACACTCTCCACCTACGCCGCCGCAGGAGGCTTCACTGCAAAGCTTCTCTGCGCAAACTCCTTCGCAGTGGGCGCACCGAGACGCTCCATTGTTCAGCGTTGAAAAGCGCGCCGACACGCCACATTCGCAAGCACCTTTATTTGGAAGCGACAGACCCGGGTCTTCATCTTCGACTGTACACGCCCACAGGCTCCATAGCGGATCCACTTCGACACCTACCCAACACGAGCGACTGCCTGCTGGTCAGGTCGACACCAACTGGCTCAACCGAGCTATCAAGGGTATGGGCGTGGAGCAGTACTTGAGGAAGCTTGGAGAGGAGAACGCCATGTATCGCACCCAGGTGAAGGAGAATGCTCAGGATGCGACGGACTTCTGGTCATTCCAGAGATCAGCCATCACGTTGCCTGAACCACGGCAATCGCCCGCGTTGGAACGCGACGACATCACCAAAGCACAGCTCTCGAGATTGAATTGCCGCGGTGGCGTTTCGAAACCGAAGGCCAAATCAACATTGGCAAAACCGCCCAGGCCTGCCAAGGCATCAAAGACGTCACCCGCCGAGTCGCCACTTGCTGCGCCATCTAAACCTGCCAAGACACCGGTTCGGTCGCCGAGGAAGAGAATCAGCCACGACATGGACCGTGACTCTTCTGCGGAGCCCAGAGCAAGCAGCAAAGACAAGGAGAAGGCTGAGCCAAAACACAAGCGCTCTCAGGCTACCAAGAAGACCGACGGTCCCGCTGACAAGGACTGGCGCGATATACCCGACTACTCACCGTCATTTGACCTACTACCGCCAAAAAGCTCGCTCGGCTGCACGTGGAAAGGTGGTCCGCTCGATATTCGAGGTGACGTCGACTTCGATCAACTCCATCCCATCGAGGCCGAGGCTGCCACAGTTCTCCGGCTCCCGCCGTCGACCTGGCTAGCCAACAAACGACGGCTTTTCGCTGCGAGAGTAAACGCTTTGAGAGAGGGCAAGACGGCTTTCAATCGGACGATGGCGCAGCAGGCGCTGCCGATTGATGTCAACAAGGCCAGCAGAATACAAGATGCATTCGAGAAGCTTGGCTGGTTCGACTTGGACCGGTTTACTCCATTCTTGACCCAGGAGGAACTCGAAAGGGTCAAGCGCGGGTTTGAGAGGGAGAAGAGCGTTGAGGTTAAGAAGACACCTTCACGCAACTAGCTTCGCTATGATGACACGGCATCTGGTTCAGGCGAAACGCCTCCACTACTGCGCGTCTCGATACTTTACCATTTTATTTTACGATCAATGTCGAATCGGAGCACGGACTAACCACTTTCGCGTTGATTTTTGGGCAGCGAGGCGTTCACATTCGATGATTGATATGCAACGCTCTGGCAGCGTGATGACCATACAGATTGCGATTTTAATGAGATTGAACGACTTGCATGGGACGGCGTTATGGATCTCGGGATGGACGGGACTGGATTTGCACAGATGGACGGGACGCTCGCTAGGAGAGAGCTTTGCATGTGATACCCCTCTTTCTAGATTAGCTTTACGACTACGCCCAGAATGCTGTCGACTGTTTGTATCTTCTGTCAAGTTCATCTTCTCAATAGATGTTTTCGTGTAACACGATGGCCTTCAATTCCCTTCTAGTCCTCGTCATAAACGCCCCATCAAAGATGCCTTGGATTGGGATGACTGCAGTGGTCTCGATATCGGATACTCCATCACCCATTCCAGCAGTGCTGGTAGAGACCGCCCTGTAGATCGTGGCACCCAGATCCGAACGTGCAGTCTTGCAGCTGTCTCCCTGGAGAGTTACACTGTGCACGCGCTCTCGTCAGCCGCAAGAATGATGCATCCCGTCCTTCTAACACTACTGCTGTCTCACCTGATGATGCGGAGAATCACTATAGACGGCGTCGAGACCGTACTGTTCGCATCGCTTCTTCGTGGCCCAGTCGACCTGGAGTTTCGTGGCGAAATCGTGGCATTTGCAATTGTGCCAGTGCTTGCACGCGTCCGCTTGTATGGTGAGACCTAGGAGGAGGGTTGAGAGGAAGGAGGGGCATCGCATTGTGCAGGGTGGTGCCAGTGGCTTTGCTGGGCCACAGGAGAGGGTGTTCAGGGTCAGATGGGGCAAGGGTGGGTAGGGACGACGAGCACTATGTATACACAAGGGGTCAGGGTAGGGGTCAGAGGTATCGCGGTGCTTGATTGCCGGGTGGTTTGGTAAAGCCCCACGAGCGAGACCATGGTCGGCTATTCAACGCTTTCTTGGATCTAGGATCGCGCGTTTGCACTGTTAGTTCCGTCTGGAGGAAGAATGACACATGCTTGGTCCAGTCCGAAGTTCTAGTTGTGACGGCGGTATTAGCAATGTCTTAAATTTAGTGACACTGATAAGCAGGCCTTCCTACGATCAAGATTGATCATTCGATCTTGCAGAAGGTCAGCCTAATGCCCCTTGAAATACTCGGCAGCAGATAGTCTCATCACCCGCTGCCTCCAGCGATCGGCTATGCTTGTGCCCGTGGAGTGCGAAGACCCTCGCCCAAGGTGCCGGGACTAGCGTGTCGAATCCTTGCCTAAGCACGGCGTGATGTCTGGAGAATTCGTTCCATTTGCAGAATTAGCGATGGACAAAAACCCCGAGCATGTCTCAGATAAGAACCGCACGAGGTCTCGTGGCTGCAAAGAAGTCGAGAAGCACACGCGGGCGAGCCGTCTCTCGCTCCGTCCTTTCGCATTGCGCGTTCCTGCACTGCTCTGATACAAGAATTGAATGTATCTGGCATGGAGAACTGAATGAATGCTGCGGTGTGTCGCGCAAGACGAAGTCTCAATTCCCTAGAGTATTGTCGCAGCTAACGGTTCCGCGCCAGTTCAAATTTCAAGCAGCAAAGTCCTTAGGCGGTCATACGTGCTGTAGTGATGTTGAACACGACGGCTTTTGGGACGATCAAGAGCAGGCTGAGGCGCCAAATCTCAATGTCGCTCAGCTCAGGAGAAATGCGGGCTCCGAATATAAGCTGACTGAATATATTCACACCTCAGCCACTCCTTTCATCCAGCCAGCCGTCTAAAATTTCCAGCCCGTGCTGCTATGCCTCGCTAGAATTCTTATCAGGGTACACAGCACAAACCCATAGCCCTCGTAGCGGGCTGCAATAGTCCTTGTTGATTGCCTCACTCCAGTAGCCTTTGGTCCCGAAGCTTGCGAAGACCATCCTCAAGTAGGAGCTTCGGTGCCGGCAGGTAGGAGTGCCCAGGTGCAATGAGGCATGGAATCCTCATGCGATCGAAATTGTCGCTGGGAATGGGGATGTCGTGATGACGGGTTTCGGAGCCGCCCTGAGCAACAGCACCAGAGAGTCAAGAAGAGCTGGTGCGCCATGCACCTCGCAGCCCACACTGCACCTCGATTCACTCAATCATGCCCACAAAGCATCCACAGCTCGCGCAAACAGCGCAGCTCTCTCTTCAAGCCCCTCCCCTTCCCCCACCTCCAACCCTCTCCCGAATCATCCCCACTCTCCTCCTCAAACTCTCAATGGTCTCAGCAGTACTCCTCCCCTTCTCCTTCTCCTCCCGATTGATCCTCACCACAGCCGCCATAACGCCAACGCCCATAGCGAAGAACGGGTCAATAGATCTGTTGCGCGCAGAGCGTGAGTGATGGCTGTCCATTACGCTGAAGATTGCAGTGGAGGATAAAGGACGTACCTGGATATGAGGTATGGAGCGGACATGTTGGGTCAAAGCCTTGAAAATGTTTAGGTGTTTGAGCCTTGTGTGACTGTGGACTCGAGGTCTATCGAGCTTGATCCCGAAGCTCGGCCGTCCGTGAGCGTCACGTGCATGACGTTAAGCGACGGCAACTAGGTACGAGATAATTGTGACCTGGAGCACCACACGTGCGCCTCATTGGGCAGACACGCGTAGTAATGCCAGTCACAGTCGTGGCGCCTAGCTCGGCTTTGATCAGGGTCGTGCCTGACCAGGTCACAGACAAGGCTGATCCACATGATAAGGCTCAACTCACCGGAACCACGTCATACTCGATCGCGATACATAGCAAGAAGAGAATAATGCATAGCTGTCGCGGAGAACGCAGTACAGGCGGCTATGGACCTATGCAGACATTTCGTAGAGCGGAATATCCATGTTCAGGAAATGCCCTGTCTACGTGAACATCGAGTAGCTCGCGCAGCCACCCAACTTGTCCACGCCCTCCGCATTTCTGATTCTTGTACTGATAGTAGTTCATAGCCTCAAAGCTCCCTTGCTCTGCACTCGCACACTAATCATGAAGTCATCAAATTCCCTCCTGGTATGAACGCCGGACCAACACAAGGAGAAGGGGCGGATGTGGGTTTCTCATTGCTGTGTTGGTTGGGTCTAATCGCATCTCGTAATCGCATGGTCAATTGCCGTAGGTATATGTAGGCAGAGACGCGCTATCGTACTCTTCAGCTCAGCTGCTGAGCACGTACTTAAGCCTCCTCGAAACCGAAGGTGTTCTCGCCGGAGTATCTGCCACGCCGTCAGTTTTCCATCCCACTGCACCAAATCAATCCAATGTGACCTACGTGATATACAAGAACCCATCCTCGTCCTTGTGTTCCTCGTAGATGCTGCTCATCAATGCAGCCGTCGGCGGCAACACTTCATCTACAAAAATGAAGATAGCCTTCTCCGGGCTCAACTTGATGCGCTTGCGGATCACGTAGACGAACTGGCCCACGGTCAAGTCCGCTGGGACGAGATACTTCTTCTTGTCGATGGTGGCGATGTCTGACTTCTCGACCTTCTCGCAGATGACCTATCATTCATAGTCAGCAAGCTGTCCGAAAGCGGCGGCAACTGGAGCTTGCGGCACGATGGGGATGGATTGTATACGTACCGGAATACGATCGGCATACTTCTGCCTAATCCTCTCGGCCTCGGCCTTGCGCTTCTCAAACGGGTGCTCGTCCTTGAACTTGCTGCGCATCTTGTCGTTGGGGCCGGTCACGGTCGCGGTGATGTTGCTATTGACCTTCTCTCTCTCACTGACGCTCGCCAGGATGACAGTGTCGGTGCTCTTTGCTCTTCCGCTTATCGCAAGCTTGGTGATACGTCGTGCTCGGAGTGGTTGGGGTTGTTGGTAGGTCGGTGTAGGAGTAAGGAAGCTGAAGCCCAGGTCACGACCTCAAGAAGCTGCCTTGACAAGCGGCGGTCAGCGGGGCAGTTACTGGTTGGCTCATACGCGTGATTAGCATCTGAGCTAGTCCCCGTTTAGAAGCAGCCACGCGCTCGAAACGCCGTGACTCAAGTTCACGATGTCGCTGATGGTGAGGATGACCCTTCCTTGAGAATGATGGTCAGCACGAGTAAGCGACGGAAGTGAGTGAGCTCAAAGCCACTGATCACATGGAAAGACAAAGGGCATTCCCGCTCTTTCAACGACCACAGATCCACATTTTGGAGCGATTACATGTATGCGGCCTCCTTCCCCTCCCTTCTACAACAACGTTGCCCTTTCTTCGGTACACAATGCATGGTTACTTGCCCTCGTTATCTCTGTGGGAGACACATGTTGAGACATTGCTTGGTCAACCACATGCGGTCACGTGTTGGTCAGAGACGATCGATATGATGAACACGGAGCTTGGACCGTAGCAACGCGAACGCGGTGTAGACTTTCGATGCTGACAATCCTCCGCTCCTTGACTTGGCGAGAAAGCTGCTTTGTTACACAAAATCATCGCATATTCGCTGCTTAGGTATGCTCAATCATGCTCCGCAACGCCAAATGCCTATTGCACCCTTCTGCCGTTGCTTGCCTTGCACCGAGGCTCTGCTTTTGCAATACTGTCATCCTTTTTCCTCTACGAAATCTGTTGACGTCTAGTCCGTCATCCTCCATGTGGAGAACCATTTGAGGTGCTTCCACTGCGTGTGGCTGCCCACCATACCAAAACATATCGCCCTGAACATCCAGAACAGCCCGAACACGGCGCCATAAAGTACAATGTGAATGCCCCAGTGCAGACTCTTGCGCAGATCGCGGGTGTACCAATCGACGCAGAAGCCCGCAACGAGAATGGCGAAGTACAACGCCGGGTAATAGTGATGCACGTACGTGACACGTGCCATGATGATGAAGGGAAGGTAGTGCAAGAACCAGCCGATGAAGGGATACAGACCAGAGTAGTGGATCTGGTCGATTTGGTTCCAAGTGAGCTCGTCAAAGCCACGCTGCCACCTGATGGCGTACCAGGCGATCATGCCCATGAACAAGACGAGAGAGAAGGTCGAGCCCCAGTAGACGATGGGGTTACCGAGGAGGAAATACTTGACGATGTGGTCGTCCCAGCCGCACATGCGCAGACCCACGTGAAGGAGAGGCCATTGCCATGGCTTCGAGGCAAGGTCGTCTTGCTTGTCCGGGTCCGGAACAAGGGCGTTGTTCGATGTCATCATGGCCACATTGAGGTGCACGAAGTCGCGGAGAAATGGAGATCTGTATGCTGATGCTTCGCCGGCAGGCACTACAGTCTTATTAGCACGTTGACTTCTGGTCAATTTGGTGTCTCAACTTACGTCGCTCATTTACGTGCGACTCTACGTTCCAGTGGGTGTACGGGTCGCGTGGGTAGTTCTGCTTGACACAAGTCGTCTCGATTTGCTTGAAGCCCCATTGTGGAAGATTGACGGTGCCTGCACGGAGGTAACAGCCAAGGTCGACATGCCTCAAACGGAAAGCGGTCGTGAGTGTACGGATCTTGGAGTGATCACGCGAGGCTGCATCATTGACCACCTCTACCTGCCAGTGATCCTTTGTGTCTCCAATAGTAGTGTTGCCATAGCATGACACTTCGTGGTCGGCTTTCGTGACCGGAGCAGCGACCTGGTGAGAGTGCAGGTTGCGGCCCGTCTGGGCGTGGATCAGGCGGATGATATCCTTGTCCCCAACGAACTTGATTGGTGCCTCAGGGTTGAAGTCGCTCTCAAACCGGTTCGGATAGAAGAACCAATCGTTGTTTGCATCTTTGTGGTGATAACAGGTGATTTGTTGCTGAGTTGAGCCTTCTGGGTAGGTCTGAATGTGCGAATGGAGAAGACCACCACCATAGCCCATATTCTTCAGAGTAGCCCGGGAACCGAATGCAATTTCTACCGGGCAGTCCTTGCCGACTTCAGTACCCTTAAGATTGGCCTGGAAGAGCGAAGACATTTGCGCATCACCCGGCCCGCTGTTCTCGAGTACCAGGAAGTGCACCCAGAAAGTGAACATGTAGACCAACATCGGAACAACCATCAGACCGGTCACGCGGAAACCGAGGTGCGCACCGAGCTCCACGACCGGCATCTTGGTGTTTCCAAATTTGTTCCAAAGGTCCTCGATCGTGTAGAGACCAACCAGAGCCGTGCCGAACATGCCCACCCACTTCACACTGCACACGCAGCCAATTGAGATACCTGTCAAGAGCAGCCATAGCGCCCATTCGGGCTCGAAAGAGTTGTGCCTTTGGTTGTGGAACTTGGACCAGCAGAAGACGGTGGTGATGGTGAAGAAGAGCAACATGCTGTCCAGCAAGATGAACCTAGAGATCGTGGTATAGCTGTTTTCAAACAACACCATCATGGTCACCAACCACACAGTGGCTCTCTTGAAGTGCAGCTCTTTTGCGGTGTAGTATGCCAATGGCACGCAAAGTGCGCCAAAGGCAGAGTTGAACAGGCGCATGAAAGTGTAGTCGACGTCCGCTGGGTATGTTTCGCCAGACTTGAATTCAAAGGAGCCGTTATAGCCCGCCAGGTAGCCGGAGAGGCCCACCAGCATCTTGCCAAGCGGTGGGTGTACATCGAAGTAGAATTCGCGCTTGAGGTAGTGGGAGCCGAACTTGCCAAAATGGGCTTCATCCCAAGTGACGATGGGCGAGAGACCAATCTTCCACATGCGTGTGAAGAAGGCGAGTGCCGTGAAGACAAGAGGCGCGATTAGCCATTCGTACTGGTCGAGTGTTTGGATAAAGGAGCTGGCCTGCAGAAATCACGTCAGCACTTCGTCCCAACATTTTCACAGCTTGCAATTCCCGTCTGTGGTCCTCCTACGCAACATGGCTATGCCAATCGCATGAGACAAGATACGCGGCTTGAAGACTGTGACCTCCCAGTAATCATGCAAAGCTCCAGTCTGCCACTGATGCGGCGCAGCATCTCACAGCCTTGACCGCAAGGGGTCATGGACGTACCTTCTTCTTGCTCTTCTCCTCCATCTGCTGGCCGACAGGGTATTGCTTCGAAGCATACCCATTGACCAGCTCCGGCACATTCCTCCTTTTCAAGTCTCCCGAACTGTCAGCGCCAGTCGCGACAGCCTTGCCGTCGTTCTGTTCGATCGCCATGCTGATGGCGTATCCGATGTCGCGGCCAAGCCTTTGCCAATGCCCTGTTTCTGATGTCCACCGAAAGTATCAGATTAAGGTATAGTAAAAAGGCTGATCCAAGCTCCTGTCAAGGACCCTCCTTTCCCGAAAAGTCGTAAGCTTGTGGACACGCAAAGGAGCGTCGCGAACGCGTCAAATCTGGGTCGCTCGATGAATTAAAGTAGCATGGGTATTGGAGAAGGATGAAGAGTCTTTGCCCCTGCGGCGAGGCTGTAGTTACCAGGTGTCGTGAGCTGAAATGGGTGTATGCAGGAGGGCGCCTCGCCAGTTCGACTATTCGAGCTGGAAGCCGCCGCCGCCAGGGAGGGGACCCGCGTTCAGCCAATGACAGCTGTTTGTTCCACGCGTCGCGCGGTACCAGGTCCGAGTCTGAGAAAAATCCAATGGCCGATGAATGGGTTGGAGATGGATTGATCTGGAAAGGCTGTTACGCTGCATCAGAAGAGTAGAAGAAAGACGTGACGAATATGCTAATGGCGTCGTATCCATGTTCCGCATCCCATCTAATCTCAAACCATCCCGTTATGTCTCACCAAATGTTCAGGGCTCCCGGAGCTGCATGCCGAAGAAGTACAGTTCACGTGTTACAAAGCATATGGACACAACACTGGGAAACTCCGCTGCATCACCACAACAAGCAAACAAGCACTGGATCGTTGCATCAACTCTGCTGCGATTCAATATAATGCCAACCGCAGTAACAATATTTTCCTCGATGCTCTACGGACTGGGTAGCTCGCTCCATGCCCTCGTGTCCAAGTCGTCCACCCGGGCTCCCACTTGTTGACACCGCCGAAAGAGCAATTCCAAGCAGTAGCGCCAGTAGTGGATAAATTATTAGCTTCCTCCATGTCAAGGTGGGCAGGAATTTCAGACATCGTCTCCTCATGCAGAAGTAACTACGTTCTCAGCATGCCATTGCTAACCAGATTATTCCTTCATATCGGCGTCCTCCATGGCTGTCCGAGCAGCGAAGCCATGCCATCGGCAAGATGAGCACACGCTAGCCTCGCTCTCGCTCATAATCCCGGGGATCTGTGGCATTATTGAGCGTGGCGTCGACGATACCAGCTCGGTCGATCAGTAGTGATCTCAGGTAGGGAGCAGACTTGGGACAATTGGGTTTGTTGAAGTAGGCCAGTAGGGCTTTTGAACCAAGAGCAACTGGCTGTGCGGACTAGGACCAACCAGATGCGGGCGTCGATGTATCGTATGGGAGTGCAAGCTCGAGCTCGTGTCGATCTTTCAGCTGCCAAACTTGGTCGGAGGCATTTTGCTCTGGGCGTCTTGAGAAATCTTTCGGTGCATCATTGGAAACTTCGGTTCGTAGGAAGTGCATAGGAAATGACAGCGGAGGGTCTGATACCTCGGACATTGCGTGATATCCTACACAATTATGGCATTCGCTGTCCATAGTCTGTATTGCTCAGCAGGATGTTTTGATAAAGAGGCGCTGGCGTTGCTGAGGAATTACATGCCTCTCAACACGGGCTGTGTGAACGCTGCCAATCAAGATATCAAGCTCGGCACGACCACCAGCCACAGCCGCAAACCGCCCAACATTCCAGCGGCGTGCTCCAGATTAGTGTTCTAGTGTGATACTGTACTTATGCTCACGGTCTGAAAAGAGCAAGCCGTTGGTTGCATGTCCAGAGCCAAGCGCAAGAGGGAGAAGTTCAAGGGTCCGGCGTGGCGCAGTCATGAGCGGGTCCTTGCACCACAGATCGCTGACGGCAGCGACGACCGACGATGGTACAGACAGCGCATCTTTAGCGCGACTGCTGAAAGCATCCACCATGTCGCAAACGATGGAGCAGATGGATACGGGCAGCGTGCGGGAGAGCGAGGAGGAGCCACAGAAGAAGGAGAAGAGCAGGAGACCTCCGAGTACGTGGACACCGGGCTGCCAGAGGACAGGGCGTGAAAGGACAGCATGGAACGTGGTGGGTGCTGATAGAGTGGCACAGATACGGCCTTTCGACAACAGCGACTCAAGGCATGGCAGCCGATTCTTACTCCCAAGACGGTGCTGCCGCTGTTCTTCGCAGTCGGCATCATCTTCGCACCCATCGGAGGCCTGCTACTATGGACAAGCGCAAAGGTGCAAGAGATCGCCATTGACTACTCCAATTGCAATACTACAGCGCCGGCGTGCGTCGAGATCAACGGCCGGCAGACGCCTCCGTCGTCTACAGATGCCTATGTGCCTAACAACAAGGTGACGACGTATTTCAAGAATAGTACGGACCGCGCGGACCATCCGACATGGTGTACAAGCACCACCACGGATGCGCAGACCTTTGGCGGCGCACGAACTCTCAACTCGACCATCTGCCATGTCCAATTTTACCTTCCCGACCATCTGCGCCCGCCAGTGCTGCTGTACTACCAGTTGACCAACTTCTACCAGAATCACCGACGATATGTCAAGTCCTTCGACCAAGATCAACTGAAGGGACAGGCTCGCGATGCGTCGGCCATCAATGGTAGCGACTGCTCGCCTCTGGAAGGCGAAGTGGCCAGCGACGGCACATGGAAGCCATACTATCCCTGCGGTCTGATTGCAAACTCGAGGTTCAACGACACGATCCAGAACCCGGTGCTAGTCAACTCGATCAGCAGCAGTGCAAACTACACCGAATACAATATGACCACCAAGGGAACTGCATGGGCAAGCGACGCAGATCTGTATGGCCAGACGTCATATTCTTACGGCGATGTGCTGCCTCCGCCAAACTGGAGAGAAGTGTACCAGGAATACAACTCGAGCACTGGTTGGCCGGATCTCAACGGTGACGACCACTTTCAAACATGGATGCGTACAGCGGGGTTGCCGACCTTTAGCAAGCTTTATCTGCGCAATGACAATGAGACGATGCCGATCGGCAGATATCAGATCGATATATATGACTGTAAGGCCATGGCACCCTCCAATGACCTGGTTCCTACTAACGCCACCTACTTCAGACTTTCCGGTGACGGAATACGATGGGACAAAGTCGATACTGATTTCGACTCGTACGGTAATGGGTGGCAAGAACCCTTTCCTCGGCATCGCCTACGTTGTTGTTGGCGGGCTCTGCATATTGCTGGGCGCGCTGTTCACGGTCACGCAATTAGTGAAACCCAGGTACGTCGTCACATGCTTGTCCCCAGTGCTATCTTCTCGTCCTACCGCCTTGCTTGCCGACACGACTACGCTGTTCCAAACAAAGATCTTTCGCTTGTGGCTGACAGCGCAACAATGCAGGAAACTCGGCGACCATTCATATCTCAGCTGGAACAACGACTCTCCAGCCACAGCAACTACTACCGGTCGCGCACCAAGACCTGGCGAGTCAGCCTGAATTTTCCTCTTTCGAGCACATGCGTTTACGACTATGAATGCTGTCATTAGTCTATAGTAGGGGAACTGATCAGGTATCTGGTGTTCTGGCGTCAAGGAGTCGGCCCAGGGGCACGAGGGATGGAAGGCAATGCCATCAGGAAGTAGATCAGGATGGAAAACGAGTCTGAGCCTCAGTCGCAATACGCCGTACGTATGCATCACTTTGAACTCTCTCACTGACACTTTAATCACGTGCACGCATGCTACAATCCTTGATCATGGTCTGCTTACCAATACAGTCGCGCGCAAGCGACATGTGTCAACGGACTGGCTCTGAAAATGATGCTCGGAAACTGGCTCCGTGACTCCACAACGAACCAGTTCATTCCTATCCGCCACGTCCTCAACCGCGGCGCAGTCGGCTCGTGCTGCTCATTACTGTGCCGTCGATGAACCACTCTTTGACAATACTGTCAAGAACAGACAGCCGAACTACTCCGTGCCACTCGTGAACCATTGACGGCTACTTCGCTTAACATCACCAGTCGCCCCTCCCTGGAGGGCTAGACTCCCACTCCCGACGTCGCGAATCCCTGCCCCGTAACGACCGCCTCCTTTGTTATCGACAAGCCATCTTGTCTCTCACGCAGCTTCTCAGGCTGCATAGCCGCAAGCGGTCAACCGATACCCGACCTTCTGGAGTCGAGGCCAGGGACAACAGCTGGATAAATACAACAACGGTTGATCCCCTTGATGCCAAGACCTCAAGAATCATCCTGTAGAGTCACGCCGACATCTGAGGAGGAAGTCTGTGCAGACGAAATACCTTTATCATTTTACAAGCTGGGAGAGTCTCAGCATTCCAGTGTGGCAGCATCAGCACGTGGACATACTTACATTCCTCGCGCACATCAAAGGGTCCAGAGCACTTCTTCGCTCTTGGCCGAGACATAGGAGCATTCCAATCAGTACAGTCGATCGAAGATGAAATCCCTCACTCTCGCAGGCGTGGCAATCCTGGCCGCTTTCGCCTCCGCCACTAGCTCTTCTAACACCAAGACCTCGGCCAGCAAGTATGTGCCATGGAGCAACGGCACCCACTTTACGGACCCGGCTACAAATACGACGGTGAAGCATTTCGACTGCGATGTCACGGCTGAGAAGGCTAGTGATCACTTTATGCAGAAGGTCAAGAACCTGCACTCAAAGCACAAGCGGTCTGCCGTTGGAACGAGGAGCCCAAGGGTGGTGATGAAGAAACAGACGGTGTCGTCGCCAATTACTGCCAAGCTTTACATTCATGTGATCGGCACTGAATCTGATGTCTGTAAGTCAACCCTCACATCCACCACCACGACCCAACGAGCACTCTCTAACGAAGACAACCAGCAACCATCACCAAACAAATGGCCCAAGACCAAGCGACCGAGCTCAACACCGCCTACAACCCCTACGGCATAACCTTCACCCTCCAAAACATCTCGTTCACGACCAACGACGCCTGGGCCTGGGCCAACAGCACGTCGGACCTCGACGACGCCAAAGCCGCCCTCCGCGTCGGCACCTACGCCGACCTGAACCTCTTCTTCCACACCGACCTCTCCGGCGGCATGCTCGGCACCTGCACGCTCCCCTCGCAAACCTCTACCTCCGCCTCGCCCTCGGAGTACAGCTCCGACGGCTGCAACATCAACGCCAACACGATGCCCGGCGGCAGCATGACGGGCTACAACCAGGGCAAGACGGCCGTCCACGAAACGGGCCACTGGCTCGGCCTCCTGCACACCTTCGAAGGCAACTCGTGTTCCGGCGACGGGGACTACGTGGCCGACACGCCCGCCGAGAGCACGAGCACGGATGGCTGTCCGACGAGCCCGGCTAAGAATTCCTGCGGCACCGCTGACGGCGACCCCATTCATAACTACATGGATTATTCGACCGATGCGTGTTATGAGGCGTTCTCGGCGGATCAGGTCGAGAGGATTAGTACCATGTGGAGTGAGTATCGGGAGGGGTTCTAAGATGAGGAAGGATTGACGGAGGATGGTTACAGAAATTATTAATAGACGACATGGAACGAGACGAGACGGTCATTACCACGGCAGCGGCATGGGATAAAGATGCTTGCATGATTGCATTACGGGACTTGGGTTTCTTGCATCTTTACACTCTTCTTCTCTGTAAATAGTAGACTGGAAATGTAATGTAGATAGTTGTACTGCATTCTCACGAAAAGCCTTCCATGCTTCAACATTACATCAGACATTCCATGAGCTATATACACTCGCAGAGACCCGCTCGCTGGGTTGGCATCAGAAAATACAAACTCCGCTAAATCCAACGAACATAAGGAGAAGACTACAGAGTCGCAGTAGCAAAATAATACTGATCCCAAAGGAACTCGTAATCCTCCACCACGTTGCCCACAATGTCCAACACTGCCTTGCCCTTCAACTTCCCTGCAAAGCCCTGAATCACACCCTTCGTCACATCCTCGTAAAACGCACCCCTCATGAGCCACCAACCCATCGCCCAACCCCTCCTCTTCAACTCCTCCTTCTCCAGACCCGTCAGACCCCTGCCCACACCTCCAGGTCTCCGCATCTCCAGCTCCCGCTTCGCCAACTGCCGCGCTCCATACTCGATGCTTAGACCCAGCAACCACGGTCTCCAGTCTTTCTTCCCGTCGCGCTGGGCATAGTACGCCATGGCGCTTGCGTAGAGCACAGGGCGGATGATGTATAGGATTTCGGCGGCGGATCCCAAGCCCGAGACGCGGTGCAGGAGGTTCTGAGGCGGTTTGATGTCGTCGGCCGTCAGGACTTTGGAGAGGAGGTAGGCGGAGATGTCGTCGGAGGTGGGGAGGGGTGGGAGGGTGAGGGAGGTGCGCGGCATGGTCCATTTTTCGCTGCCGGCTTCGGAGCGCTCGGAGGGCGGTGATGGGAGGACGTCCTCTTCGTTGGGTGTTGGCGGGGTTTTGTCTTCGGGGAGTTCGCGCTCGGGCAAGGGTGGGCTGAGGAGGGGGCGGGAGTTGGTGAGGCGCAACAGTATGAGTCGACATATCGCCTTGATGCCTTCGAGGAGGACGACGAGCCGCCATCGCGCTTTCTCGCCTCGTCGTTTGGCTGTCATTTCGAGGAGGAGTTCGGTGTATTGTATCACTTGCAGCGTCACGGCCGTCCGCCTGTACGTCGGACTCTTTTGGCAGTAATATCGTGTATATCGATTATGCGGGCTCTGATGGATCTTTGGGCGGTGGTGGAGGGATTGCGCCAGGGCGCGCGAGAGGAGGGAATCATGGTAGAGAGATAGCAGCTGGACGCCTGAGTTGAGGGATTCGGAGGCGATGGCGGATTCTCTGAAGCGGCCTGTCGACGATTAATCAATATGTTGTGGTGTCAATTGAATAATGGAGGAGTGATACCGGGTAATATATACGTGAGTGATCGTAGAGCGCCTTCGACTTGTCCCACTGCGCTGGCGTTGCTGGTAATGAATTCATTGTACATGTTGAACCATTTCGGCGGCAATTTGACCGCGACCCGCGTGTGCTCCGCCGCCTGCTTCAAGGTCTCCATCGTGATCCCAGACGTGGAAGAGGCATTCGGTGGACATGCGACACTGGAACCATCGCAAAGTCGAGGTGACGTGCCGCTACTTAGCGCGATCGATCCCTTGGGCCGAGGCAGACCCCCCTGCCATTTTCACATGCGAATTGCTCTTAGCATACTCCGTATGCTGGATTTACACAGGATGTCCACAGAGTACAATCCCTCCCTACACGTATACCTCCGAGAATTCGTCCAGCTCTATCACACATATGGCGCCATACGCGCCGCAGAACCACGCGCTTGAAGTGCTCTCATGTAACACAAAACTCCCTACTCGCGACCATCTCCTCCCTTCATTCCTCATCCTGCCCAATTCTTGAATACTTTCCACTCCCGCCTCCGTTCGCCCCATCCTCGCCCTTGCCCCTCTTCACCATGCTACTAATCCAGCCCTTGACACCTTCGCCCGCGCCACTCTCGCCATCTTTGCTCAGGATCGGCTTCCCATCCTGAACTTCCACATCTGGCGGCGCCAACTGATCCAGATCCTCTGGGACTGGCTCGCCTTGATCATTGAGTCGGAAGGACGGGACGGGCGATCCGCGACCGCGGCCAGAGAAGAGTGACTCGGCTTCTGCGATGGTTTGTGGGGTTGGAGCGGTGGTGGAAGCGTCGCCGAAGATCGAGTTCATGTCCTCGAGGCGGACATTGGCCGTTTCAGGGTAGATAAACCAGACTGCAAACATCTGTTAGCACCGAGACCTCACTCGCTGATCGTAGGCGTGTCTTGACTCACCAACTACGAAAGACACAGCGCAAAAGAACGCATGCACAAGATACAACCTCCACTTGATCAAATCCTGCAATATCGGCGTCATCTCACCGACCAACCAGTTGAATGCCCAGTTGCTGGCCGTGCTCAAACTCGCTCCCTTGGCTCTTATACTTAAGGGCAGGATTTCCGGAGGGTACAGCCACGGAATCGGTCCCCATGAGTAGCCGAAGGCGGCGTTATAGATCATCACGGATATGACGACCAGGCGCGGCGTCCAGCCAATGTCGATGTAAATGAAGTAGCTGATCGCCGAGAGTGAGATCACCATGACCACAGCGCCAGAGAGCAGGATGAAGCGGCGGCCGAG
Source organism: Teratosphaeria destructans (assembly GCA_010367425.1). Classification (NCBI taxonomy): domain Eukaryota; kingdom Fungi; phylum Ascomycota; class Dothideomycetes; order Mycosphaerellales; family Teratosphaeriaceae; genus Teratosphaeria; species Teratosphaeria destructans. The sequence goes on along the minus strand of WBMN01000008.1, from coordinate 809,833 downwards.
GCGGTCCACGACATACCAGGGCGGGACGGTCGAAGCCAGATAGGTAAGTCCATTAATGCCGGTCATGAGAATCGCATCTCTGCCTACCCATCCGGCTTGCTCAAAGACAAGAGGCGCGTAGTATGAGATGACGTTGATGCCGTTCAATTGCGCCAGAGCCTGTGCGGACATGGCAATGAAAACACGCTTGTAGTACCGCTTGAACATATCGGCGTAGCTCCTCTCACCCTCTTGGCGCTCGAGCAGGACGTTCATCTTGATCTCCCGGTACTCATCTCGTGCTTTCGGGTTGTGGATGTCGCCTTTGCCATACAAGTTGGCGATGACGACGATGCCTTCCTCGTCATGGTCATTATCCAAGAGCCAGCGAGGAGATTCGACGATCAGGAAGGATCCGACGGCTAGAAGAGATCCCATGACGACTTGCATGAGCAATGGCACACGCCAAGCCCAGTCACTATTAATGTAGCTACAGCCGTAGTCAACCCAGACACTGCACATGTAGCCGAAGATGTTGCCCGAAAACTCGATGCAGGCGAGTTTGCCTCTGTTGTGCGGCGGGCTGATCTCGGATTGGTAGACAGGCACAATCGTGGACAGAGCACCGACACCCAGACCGGCGACTATACGGCCTAGGAGCATCATTGGCATGCCTGTCGCGAACGTCTGAAAAGCTCCTCCCACGATGAAAACAAGGGCTCCGTACAGAATCGTTTTTCGTCGTCCAAGCAAGTCACCGATCTGTCCTACGCAGAGCGAAGCTATGAGGGCTCCAATCTCCAGGATTGCAACCATAGTCCCGATCTCCGCGGAGGACGGCTGGTTGAAGTAGTCCTTGAAGTATGGCCCGGTAATGATACCGGACATGACTCCCTGATCTGTCACGAAGTACCACACACATCAGCACACTCATCTCCAGCTTCAACACTCTCCTCCTCATTACCACGCAGGCAAAACTCACCATACCCAAACAAAAACACCCCCAACGACACAAAAATACTCAAAAAGTAAATCAACTTCTTCCCATGCAACCCGTGCATCCTGCTCGGCCCATCGCCTGGCGCCATGACTGCAGCCAACAACTTCTCGCCCCAGCTCAACTTCTGAGGCGGCGGCTCGGGGATCCGAATATCCTCTTTCCTTCTCACAACACCCTCAGCCCGACCCCTCTCACGACTGGGCTTCTCGCTCTCGTAGGCCCCGTCAGCGTAATGCACTTTCTTCTTCCGTCCCTTTTCGTGTCTGGACGGAGCCGGCGGGGAGGAAAGAGAAGGCGCGAGCGGATCTTCTTCTTCCGCTAGCTGGTCGACGAGGTCACCGGTGTCGCTCCAGAGACTGAACTCGCTGCCTGCGTCGTCGCTGTGTCGGTCCGCAGAGCTGTCTCGACTGCTCCTTCGCCGTGGCCGGTCGTAGTGCTTCTCGTCCAGGAACTCGTCCTCCTCCTCTTCCCGCTCCCCACGTCGTCCCAATCGCCCGCTCGAGCTCAGCGAGTGCAGCGGGATGTTCGCCGGTCGTCGCCCAGCAGCACCGTTTCCACTCGTATTCCCGCTGTGGTTGATATGTATCGCGGCAGCGGCCGAAGCAAATGGGTTGCTGAATGTGGAAGGAATCTTGACAAGTGCGAGGGCTGTACGAGCGGCAGCCCTGCTCCCCGCGAATGCAGTGTAGGTTGAGTTGCGAAAAAGAGGTCCAGGAAAAGTCGAGCCCTGGAATGTAGTGCGTGCGTCAAGCCGGGCCAGAGCTAAGCTGCAGCAGTCGGGTGCTGTCTGTCTGTCCAGTGTTCTGGCTAAGTCAACAGCGGAGGGATCCTCCCAGCTGACCCACACTGCCGGCGACCTATCGGCACTAGATTCTACAGTACTCCGTACGCGAATGCCTCCTGTTAAGAAACTTCCGCAATCTGAGCTCAATATGTGCAATAACGATTCATAGAAAGTGTATCGTTATAAGCAACAGTACCTTAGACACACAGGTCCAGTGTGTTTTGCTTTGTTCACGATGCTGAGGCGGGACGAGATACCCGGACCCAAGGCTTCTCGCTCAACCTAAGCTCCCGTCCTCAATCGCAGCCAGATGCCGCGGATCGACACTCGAGCGCTGCAGGTGATAGGGCGTTAGAGAGCATTGAGTTTTGCAGACTTGCTAGTTTCGACAGCACGTGTTATCTTGCTGACATGGCCGATCCCTTTTCCAAACTGCTACCTCTTAACCAGGAAACAGAGGCCAAACATCGACTGTACTAGTGTCCACAGGAGGTACATTATTTGGGCACAAACTTGAAGCGACCCGGTTCGCCCAAGTCTACAGCTGCACACCAAGACTTCCAAGCAACGCACGGCTCATCTCTTCGCACAGCTGCTCAAGGCCATGTGAGCAAGTTGAGGAGTCAGCGCATGACTGCGCCTCGTCCGGGACACCTGGAGTACATTGGACGACTGCACACCACCAGCGCGCCGCTCCGGGGCAACATCGTCTTCCCCGTGGGGCTCTACAACGATTACGTACTTGTCTTAGGCTAAGACGAGCACATGCTCTGGGCACGTGGACAGTACGTACATGTAGGCAACAAATCCAAGTTTCAACCATCTCGACATGAGTCAAGCCGCTCAAGTCCAGCAACAATGCCTCTATGTGTCCCTCTATCTGTATCGCCCTGTAGCTATGGCCTTTGTGCGACCTCTACCACTGCCCAGCCCACCGTAGCACCCGTCGAGCTCCCTCGCCTCGACCCATCTGCCCCTACTTTGAGTCCCACGTCAGATTGAACCTACCCTCCGCGTTCACATATCCCCTCAACCTTTCTAGCACCTCCTCCGCACTCCCGGCCTCCACCATAATCCTTGAATTATTCTCCTTGATGAACCCGCTGTCCACCGCCTTCACCACCCATTGTAGCAGCCCCGTCCAATACCCGTCCACGTTGAACACAACAACCGGCTTCGCATGAATGCCCAACTGATTCCACGTCACAATCTCCATCAGCTCCTCCAACGTCCCGTACCCTCCACTCAAAGCCACGAAGCCCGACCCCGGCCCACCCTCAATGACTTCGCGTGCCATTGTTTGTTTTCGGGTATGCATATCCTTCACTACCGTGGTGCGTCCATAGGTCTGTTCGTCAATCACCTTCTGTGGGTCAGGCTTCTCTGTGCCTGTTCCATTCTCTGAGTAGTTTCGCTCGAACTTGAGCAGAGCTTCGGGTATTATGCCGTGGACTGCGTCAGGTCCGGAGAGGGAGACCAGAGTCTTCGCTAGCTCGCCCATGACGCCGACAGTGCCGCCGCCGTAGACGAGGCCAAAGTTGTTCTGGTGTAGAATGCGGGCGAGCGCGTGGGCGGCTTCGACGTGGAGCGGGGATGTCCCGGGGTAGGCACCGCAGCTGGGAGGTGTTAGTTGGACTCCAAGGACGACAAAGAGGCGGTGTAGAGCTTACAATACGCAGACGATTGGTCTCTTGTTGTTGGATCGAGTCGAGGGTGCTATGTTCTCGCCCTGCTTGGGCTCATTGGCTGTTGTTGTGACCATTGTTGCGGTTGTCGCGGCGCTGTGAGGTCAAAGTGTGTATGGATTGGATTGAAAGGAAAGATGGAGGAGAGTAGGGATATTGATACTTGCACAAAACTTTGAGCTACAGGCAGAGGCTGTTCCAAGCCGTGTCCACTCGAGCGCTGGCATGAGGCATGATGACGCTTGCGGCCTGCTGACCTTCACCAATGCTCAACCACGGCACTCTCCACGCATATCCTCGATAATGTTGCTCTCGCACACTACACTTAATTGTGTGCTTCGCGCCGGGTCTCACGAGCTCGCGAGGACATATCAGCGGCGAGCGCAGAGTGCGAAGCAACACAATGACTGCAGGTGTGCACGGTACTTTGAAGCATGTTACGCTGCATATGCCGTCGCGTGCCTCTGTGGAACTCGAGATGCTCATGCTGTGACCGACGGAGATCTTGGACATATAGTTGCCGTGCGATTGATTGAAGATGGATGCGCGTGTGAATGCGATGCCATATGTACACGTGGGTAAGGTAGTAGTGGGAGGGGTGCTTGCCGCTTTCATCATCGAGCCCTGCGCAAGTCCACGCCGATGAGTTGTAAAAGCCTCTTAACTTGTAGTAGTTCTTTCCAGGGTTTCATCCAAACACGACCTCAAATCTCGAAGCTACATCTTCATTCTCACATCCACGATCCTCTTGTGTCCAAACATCAGCTGTTCATCCCGACTCCTCTCCAGCCCATTGCATGGCGCAACAGTGGGACTACATCGCCAAAATCGTCTCCTTAGGTGACTCGGGCTCTGGCAAATCCAGCGTACGTCTTCGTCATTGACTGTCACCAGCCTTCCCAGCACCACAAACGCTGATCTCATCCGACGTCCCTAGCTGACCATCCGATTATGCGAAGGCCGCTTTGTCTCCCACCACGATGTCACCATCGGCGTCGAGTTCGGCAGTCGCATAGTAGCAGTCGGTCCGCCGGCGAGTCTGGAATATGGGATTAACAATCCCGCGCCGAGACCGTCGAGTGCGGGTGCGACAGCAAAGGCAGGGAAGAAGGGAGCAGAGCCGGGACCACAGCAGAAGCATATGAAGTTGTCGTTGTGGGATACCGCAGGGCAGGAGACGTACAAGAGCATTACGCGCTCGTACTTCCGTGGAGCTTCGGGTGCTCTGCTCGTCTTCGATATTACGCGCCGGCAGACTTTTAACGCCGTGACCTCGTGGCTACACGACTTGCGGCAGATCGCTGAAGACGATATTGTGGTTGTTCTTATAGGCAACAAGAAGGATCTGGCACCGAACTCTACAATCACTGCCGGAGACGCGAGTAACAAGAGGCAAGTCACGCGAGAAGAGGCAGAGGAGTGGTGCAAGCAAAATCGGGTAATGCAGTATGTCGAGACGAGTGCGAAGAGCGGAGAGAATGTGGAGAGGGCATTTCTGGAGGTGGCAGAGAGGATCTATCAGAATATTGAGGCGGGCAAGTATGATTTGAATGATCGAAGGAGTGGTGTGAAGGGACCAGGGGCCGGTGGTGGCGCGGGAGGGAAGACAGTGGCGTTGGGCAAGAGGGACAATGGAGCTGCGAAGAAGGCGGGAATTGCTGGTGGGTGCTGTTGAAATGGAAGGCGTGCTCCCAGTACATGTGATAGGGTTGCCCGGGTGTATAGCATCGGTTCTCATGGCGAGGCGTTTGGGAGGTTGGAATTGATAAGTACACTCCCGTTCCGAATTTCTGCAATTTTCTCAATATTGAATGAAGATGTCTTTAACACGTGCGAGAGCAGTTTGATGATCTGAGGCGGATATTCGTGTTTCTACCTCGCGCGGACTACGTGGCTATCTGCGATAACTCTTCTGGAAGGGAGGACAAAAGTTCAAATCATTTGATGGCGAGCCAGAGATCGCGTGCGAAGCATATTGTGCCTTCAGAGCTCGGGGTTTTGACTGCTCCATGTGGCTTGAGCCGCATCTGCTACTGGGGGGGCATGCCTCTCTCCTCACTCAAATGCAGCCGACGGAATCCATTGGGCTTTGGCATTCCTGCTCTTATGCTTCACTCCTGCACGGGACATAGGCAAATGGTAGAGCGATGATGGGCAGTGGTGCTCGTTGAGCATCTGATCGGTGGTGCTTCATTTGCTCATTGCAGGCCGTAAGCTCACTCGGGCGTTCACATGCTTAGTTGACACTACGGCCACTACCAAAATAGCCGTCCTTGCAAGTTCTCAACCCACATTCAAGCTACGTTAAACCATAACGACTTACACCGGCGCCAAGAACAGGCAGGCCAGTGCACTCCTCAGAAACATTTACATACACCTTATGATGCCTCCACTAGGCCACGGTGGCAACAATGTCGCTGGTCACAAGCGCAAGTCCGACGACAGTGTCGACGACGCACCAAATCCTCTCACAAAGATTCCGCCGTAAGATCCGAGCACTGAGCAAGCTCCAGAGTCTGTCACCCTGAGCAGTGTGTGGCAAATATTTGTCGACGGCAAGAAGGAGATTCGACGTCTCCTGATGCAGCCAATGAAGATGTGGGAATACCGCGATCAGATTGTCGAGGGCTTGATGCAGAGGATTGATGACCGCATTACTCACTCCGCTGAGCAGAAAATCATCATTGGCTTTGCTGGAGCAATGGGCAGTGGTTCGTGCTTGTCGTTGCTGGACCAGCTCGACTGCTGACTCCTTGCAGGCAAGAGCTCGACCCTCAACTCCATTTACCAGGCGGGCATGATCGCGCGCGAGGTATGAAAACTTTTAGTATAATACCTGTCTTTCGGGTTTCCGCTAAGAAAATGTAGGGTGACTCGGGCGGCAGCTGCACGTTAGTCACGCACGTCTATCAGGACCGCAAGCCCGACCAGCAAGCCCCCTTCTTGGCAAGCGTCCATTTTCTGAGCCGTGCGGAGCGTCGTGCTATTCTGGCATCCTACATCGAATCTTATTATCGCGCCTCGACTGGTGGAGACGAGGATGAGAATGGTGCCTCGTTATCTTCTGGCGAGGATCAGGAGGATCTCGACGTCAAAAAGCATGTTGCAGATGCAATGGCTGCTCTCTTTTACGATCATGCGGAGTGCAGGAACAGCACGAGCGCCGCAAGGTTCCTCGGTCGGGCAAAATCTGAAGATGACCAAGACCTTCTCGCACAGCTATCTAGCTGGGCCGATAGTCTGATCAGACGCGCATGTGGAAGCAGCAACCATGTCGATGTTGCCGCTTCTACGCCCTCTGAACTGCTTGAGAACTTGCAGTTTTACTCGACCGATATGGAGGATGAAGATGGCCTGCCGGCATAGTCGCTTTGGCCGCTGGTCTCACATATCAGCATCCATTTCGAAGACCCGATCACCCGGCTGGGGATCAATATTGTGGACTCTCCTGGGACCACTAACTTCAATAGAGTGCGCCGTGGCGTTGCCCTCGAGCATCGCAGATTGCGGACACACGCCATCCTCGTTGCTGACGCAGCTCGTGCTAAGGACGATCAAGCGATCAAGAAGGAAATTCAGATGATGAAGGCGAAGGCTTAGGTCGGGTAGTCATTGTTCTTCCAAAAGCAGACAAGATCGGTGACACTACTACGGTCGAGGGCTCGAAGCGCAATAAGGAGACAGTCAAACGCTTGAAGGAGAAGGTCGTAAAGCTTGAACATGATCTCCATGCTACAGATTGCCAAATAGCAGCATAAAAGGCTGGAAGTGCTCGTCAAGCTGGCCCAGAACGATGTTGACGCGCAGCGCATCCGCATGCGCAGTGAGATGACACGGCGATCTCTGCGAGAATCTTACAGCAGCATTATGAAGGCGAATAGCCCAGTAGCCGTCCTCTCCGTTTCAGATGTTGCGTACAGGCAACATGTCGAAGGATTCTTGGCTAAGCAGACGCCGGTGCTTTCGGTCGAGGACAGCAACATCCCGGAGCTGCGTCGCTTCATCTACAATACCCCAAATGAGGCCCGGAAGAATGAAGCAAAGCACCAGCACAGCACAATTCTCCCTGGCCTATTCCTCCACATTGATCTCTTCCTTAACAGGACTCCCACTGCTCGCAAGGCAGATCTTGAAGTATACGTCAGGGAACCGCTCGGCAAGTACGAACGCTGCATCGACCGCGTATTTGCGGACCAGGAGGACAACATGACTGCCCAAATCACCTCGACGATCAAGGCCCAGGAAGTAGTCTGGCTGAGGATAGTTCAACATCTATGCGATAATACTTGGGACAAAGAGACGTCAGGTAGACATCTGACCCTCACGAAGCACGATGGCCGTCGTGCGGCCAGAGGGAAGTCTGCAGAGGTCAACATGAGCGCAGAGCTCGTCAACATTCTGTCCGCCCGCGTACAGGAGCACTTCCGAAAGGCCATGGCCCAGACTCAACAGCTGCACGACGATTTGCTTCCTGACATGGAGGCATTATGCAACTCCATGACTGAGCAGATAGGTGGTCAGTGTCATCCATCGCTTCGACGTGTCTCATGCTGACTTGTTTTCAGGCGATTCCAATGCCTCATTCGTGCGGTTGGGCCCCCCTTTTTTGATTATGCCGGCACCGAGAAGGGTAGACTGGACGACGCCGTCAGCAATTCGCAATCGAGCCTGCTCGAAGCCTTCGAGTGAGTTCCGTGTCCTCAATGCAAATGGCTTTCTGCTGACAGGTCGTAGCCACGTGATGGCGAAATTGGCTTTCGATTAGGAGGACTCTTACCTTGTGCAAGCTATGCTGCCAATCTATGCCGAGATAGCCACATACAAGGGTAAGCACAGCTTTCCTTAACTTCTACAACACATCGCTGACGTACTCCAGGCGGCAGCAAGGGTGCAACCACCAAGATCGCTAAGCCCAAGGTCGGCTGGCCAAAGTACCGCAAATCGTACTTCAAACAGGTCGTCTGCAAGCCGCAAGGTCTCTGGATGGAGGCCTGCGACCGCGCGGAGGCTGACCTGATTGAGGCGCTGCATAGGGAGAAACAGGCCGTGACAGCGAGCATCGGCGCGGTGTTCCAGGACTACCTCAGCGCGTTCGACACGATGTGCGCGGCCAAGGCGAATGATGACCCGGCAGAGATGCAGCTCCGCGAGCACTTGAAGAAGAACTTGCAGCTTGCGAAAGCCCATTGGGACAAGCCAATGCGCGAGGCCGTCGACAGCTTGACGAAGAATTTCAGACTTGCCTTCAGCCAAAGGTCTGGAGCGATAGGAGAGTGCGGTGAGACTCTCGGATGCAGGTGCTGATGTATGAATCATCTGCGTCGCGAGGATATGGATCCAGAGACGGCACGACCGCGATCGGTGGATAACTTTAAGCGTGCTGTTGGGTGGGCAACAGTTGCGTGAGATAGCTTATGAATCCCAAATCCTGCTTCCATAATGACGGTCCGTCTTGTTGTTGCTTTTTCGCAACCTCACACGTTCAGCAACCAGCGTGGGAAGATCTTACGAATTCCTGTCTGACCCGCCATCCAAGGAAACGACGCCACGTCACAGCAGCAATTCAACCACATGCGATCCGTTCAGGAAATGTCATGCAATGCCGTCTGCCAGACTCAGTCTTTGCAAGGTCGAGGTTCGATCGTCTGTAACAGAAATGGTCGCTGCATACTTGCGTGTAATCGGCTCGTTGTCTACAGCTGAATATACAGATCATCATTCATAACTCCAATCGGCCCGGTAGATTCAACTCGGTGGCGATGCGACGCAGCAGCCCTACTTAGCGGCCAGCACTCAACGTGTACCCTCCATCGACCGTAATGTCCTGCCCATTCAAGTACGTGTTCGTCGCCGCAAACAAAAGCACACTCGCCATATCCCTATCAGTCCCCGGCCTCTTCGCCGGCACCTTACTCTCGAATTTGTCCTTGGGCAGCTCCGACTTCTGGTTTGCGCCTGAGCTTCCTGCCGTCATCTCAGACGGGAAGACACCTGGCGAGATGGAGTTGACACGGATCTTGATCTCGTTGTTCGCGATCTCACTCGCGAGCATGCGGGACAAGTGGATGGTGCCGGCCTTGGAGGAGTTGTATTGCGGGTGGTGCTGCATTGTGAGCACTTGTCCAGAGATGGAGGCCACGTTGATGATGGTCGCGCTCCAGCCGTGCTGGTGTTCGCTGGCCTTAGCGAGGAGAGGTACGAAAGCCGTCGCCATGAAGTAGTACGCTGTGACGTTGGTCCGCCAGATTTCGTCCCAATCCAGGAAGGAATTCTTATTGTCGTCAAACATGTTCTTTCTCATTTCGTCGGCGCTCGAGGCCTCGGTCGTGACCACGTTGCCGCTCATGATCCCAGCGTTGTTGACAAGGATGTCGAGGTGCTTCTCTTTGCTGGCGATCTCCTCGTAGAGCTTCTTGATGGAGTCCTTGGATGTCACGTCTGCGGTCATGGGGATGATTTGACCTGGGATGCCTTGAGAGTAGGTCTTTGCCACGGTTTCAAGCTTCTCGGCTGTTCTGCCTACGATGTAGACTTTTGCGCCGTTCACAGCGAGGGCTTGTGTATACATGAGGCCAATGCCGGAGCCGCCACCTGTTGTCTGGGTCAGCTTGGACGATATGCCAATGGAGATAGACTTGTCACATACCAGTGATCAGGGCGACCTTGTCTTTGACATTGAACAGCTCGGACAGCTTGAACTGGTCATTGTTGTGTGCACTGGCGTTGTCGGAAGACATGTTGTAGTCGCTGGTGGTTTCCTTATTGATGATTGCAGAAGCCGTGAAGTGGCTGGAAAGGGCTTGCAGACGATTGATAACGCTGGGTGCCGTTTTGAGAGTTGATGTCTGTATAGAACTGGTGCATGAAGAGGGATTCCCAGACCTTATTAGTAGCTTGTGTATACCGCGGGTAGACATGTATGTAACACATGTAGTGGTGATGTAGCGATGCGATGACCTCACGATGAGGTGCGAACGAGAGTGAAATGTCCTACCCACAAGACTTGACATGTTGAGCAAATGTCTCTGTCAAGATCAGCATCCACCGGCTGCAGTGAAATCCAACGGATCAATGGGAGGAGCGTCTCTAGACTGCTGAAGCGTTCACGATTCCCCACCTACATACATCTACCTTACCGTGCTCTGATCTCAACCTGAGCCACATGCAACGTTGAAATGACGTTGGCATGATGGGCCAGATGTAAACTTGCGCATATGCTCAATCCCCGTATATGCCAGGCGTCGCCTCATGCAGTTCCGCCGTCGTGTATTCTTTGCGAAACATATGTCATCAGTACCTGCGTCTGTGATGAATGCCATTATCATGCGCCACGTGCAATGCGTCCGAGGCTTATTATTACCCGGCGGCAGCCCAGCCTGACGGCGCGGTGTAGGGAGCGCATTGTAGACGGTCTTTGCTGGTCACATGTCACGAGCCTCGAAACATCTTACATGTACGCCTGTATTATATAATCGAACGCATTATCGTCGGAGCCAGGAAATGGGAGTCATCAATGAAAGTTCACAAGTGGCGGCAAGCCATTTCTTGGCTTAAGCCTCCCGATCATTAATAAGGAGCCAGAATGCAGGTGGCAGAGCAAGGAAGTGGCAGGGTCACTGCCCAAGTTTCACGATCGCCCTTCGCCAGCACGACGGACTATACTCCACGGCCTCATTTCTCCATTTTTAGTCGATAAATTCGCCGATGCAAGGTCTCGATAGCATCCCAATATTGTACTTGCCCGTCTGGACTCTGGGCTCTGGAGAAGCGTAGCGCGGCAACTGTTGTGGCTCTCCCGTCGATCTTTAATTACGGGCAGCAGAGCCGCGCTAATCAATCGCGCCAACCACCGCCATTGGATTGAGGTGGCAGCACAACCGTGCGCGACAGTTGAGCTTAGATTACCCGGTTGCGCTCTGTGACAGTCTCTGCGATTTCGCGCACAGGAGAGGACTTCCCGACTGTTCACCGACTTCACACGCGACAGCGACGGAGATCTCAGCGGTGATATCCCGTATTGCGACTGGAAGCTGGTCGAGGAAAGGATCCCTGCGAGGCTGTGCTGGAGCTTGGCCCAGTGGGCCCGACAACGAGCGCCATGCCCTCGACAGCTTACGGGTAAGGACCTCGAGGACCATCTTGGACGCGATGAGAATGTACTGACGTTTTGTCGCATTCCAGCAACTTCCACAATTTCTGCCGTGACACTGGCAGCGAGTTCGCGACCTTGCCAGTCTGTAATCTGTTCAACGAGTCGCCAGCAAGAGGCGGGCAGTCACCATGGTACGGCGGGTGCAGTTTGACTGGAATACCGTTGAGCGGAGGGCGACATCTGGCCAATTTAGGCTCAATACTGCTTGCGGGCATCGCGATTCTCATATCGGCAGGTCTCTTATGGCGGACAGACCGCAAAAGAGCTGCGGTGGGCAGGAGGGAGATGCAGCTTTTCCTGATCGGCTACATAATCATCGAGATATGCGAGATCTTTACGGTCGGCGGATTCCCACTCAATGGACCGACACGACGAGCATTTTCCGCGGTGCACATCGCGGCCATCGTGGCAACACTCTGGATACTGATGATGAACGGCGCAGTAGGGTACCAGCTCATAGATGATGGCACACCGCTGAGTCTGCTCCTCGTTTTTGGCTCAGCTGCAGCACTGTTCATTGGCACAGGCTACATCGCGCTCGACACTGGATTCAGCTGGACTGGCTACTGGGACTCAACCTTGACTGCACCAAATCGAGCATACGCGCTGTATACGTTATACCAGCTAATCCCGCTCGTGTTCCTGGTCGTCTACTTCATCTTGGAAACCGTCCTGGTTATCAAGGTGCTGGGTGAGATCAAGCCAATGGCATATCTAACAGGTGGTGCCCTGTGTTTTGCAATGGGACAGATCTTCCAGTACGTCATCAGCGTGCATATATGTAATGGGACGAATGGCAAAATCAATGGTGGTCTGTTCGAGACGCTTTTCACGTTGGCGGCCGTCGTGTTGATCTGGATCTTCTGGAGTAGTATTACGGAGGACGACTGGCCGATGCCTGTCACCGGCGAAAGCACGTACGAATAGACTTTTCGTAGGTTTCAGGGCCCTCGCCCATCGACCTAGATCAGTAAAACAGAGCGTGAGGAAGATCGGACAGGCCGGGTCAGCGAACACATGTAGCGTACCATGCCCAACGACGGCAAGTGGCTGCTTCGTCGCTAGAGTTCGACTGAGGACTGCCAAAGACTGCACAGAATGCCCTGTGCATAGCCGTGGTTGACAGCAAAGGTCTTGCAGAGCAAGAGGTACAGGTCATTCAGGGAAAGAACGAGTGGCGTCGACGAAACTCGTATGCATTATACGAGTTCTGCATGAGAAGCGAAGGCGTTCAAACCGGGCTCATTGGGGAGATACCACATTTCAGACAGCGAACGTAATCACCCTAACCGTTTCCAAATAAGCACGTTCTTTGGTGTTGATTTGGTTTCCGTATGCACGTGACAGAGGGGAGGGGCAAGCACCTTCAACTTCGTTCCTTCCTACTTGAACTGAGACATCAAAACCTACATAAGCAAACAACAACATTGCGCCCCTCCATTATTTCATCCCATCACCCGCGTTGCTTCGCTGGCTGAATGATTTCGGAGCACACACGGACCACTCTCATGTTGCGAATATCTCAATACTGACCGGTTTGGATTTGAGCACCATCGCTACGCACTATTGCGCGATTGGGCGAGCAGCGAAGACTACACGACTTGGGATTGGGACAAACGCATCGGCGAAGGCAGATTCTCTTGATAGTCATGTCACGCCCTGGAAACTTGTTCGAGGAAGACTCAGACTATGACAGCGTTGCCACAGAAACTCAAGAATCCAGCGACGAAGAAGGCGACTACAACGTCGAAGAACTACTAGCGGAGAAAATTTCCAGCGAGGATGGCATGAAGTATTATCTTGTAAACTGGCAAGGCTATCCGGACTACCGCATGACCTGGGAACCAGAGGAGCACGTAGCGAGCGAAGTCTTGATACAACAATGGCAAGAAAGAAAGAAATTGATCGCCCAAGGGAAAGTGCAAGCTTTTGATGTTGATGCTTGGGAAGCCAGGAAAGACAAATGGCGAGCGGAGAGAGACGATCGTGCGCGACGACGCAAGATCAAGCTGAGAAAGCGCAGGATGCGCCAAGGCCTTCCAGTCTCGACATCTGCCGCTGATGGAGAACCTGGTGGCGGCAAGTCACGAGATTCGAGGAGGAGTCGTGGCAAGGCTTTGGACAGTGGAGATGAAGACGTTATCATGGGCGGTACGTCCCCGAAGAAGAGGGTAAAGCCGCCTGCTGTGAAGCCGCGCAAAGGTATCGCTCAAAGATTGAATGTTTCCAGACGCAGGGTCATCGAAGAGTCCGATGATGATGATTCCGAGCACCTTTCTCTGTTCGAAGAAGAAACACAACATGGACTCCCACACCTTGCGGACGAACAAAGGCCACCGGCTGCACCGGAAGAATCTAAGACACCCAGACCTCCTACCCACACTGCTCCAAGAGACACTGTTGTGCAGTCAGGACAACAGACAGGACCTGACCCCCAGAAGAAAGTGGGACCGGGGCTTATGAAAACTGGCAGGCCCACTGTCAACGCTGACCAGCCGACTGCGAAGAAGTCGAAGAAGAATGTGCTTGGACCTAATCCTTTCGCTCCCAGAGCTTCTTATAGGCAACAGACCCTTCGTGAAAAACCAAAGGATCAGCAAGGTGCACACTTCAGAAATTTGAGCCAGATGAGCAGGATGAATGCTTACGACCGGACTGAACCTCGGCCAGACATCAATCAGCTCACATTCGTTGACATAAGCAAGGGTGACTCAGTCGCAAATCAAGTGAAGCCATCGAGCACGACGTCGACAGTGATCCCCAAGGCACCCCGAGAGATAGAGATCACCGCACCAACAAGACTGTCAAAAGCACCTCCGGCGATACATAGCGCTTATAGTCGACGCACGCCTCCTCCAGAGCCGCAAGGGAGAAGCAGCAGTCCGCTTACGCGGCCTCCATCTGTAGATCCTAGGCGCAGGAAGACTGAGGTGTGCTTTTATTGGTTGGACGGCACCTGCTCTTACACAGAAGAGACATGCAACTTTGCACACCATGCTATTGACCACGCAGCAACTACTCCACAGTTCCAGCCACAACAAGAGCAAGAACAAGGCCAAGGCTCGATGCAGGGCGCTGGACCTGGGCAACCCGCACAAGGCTCAACAAGCGCTTGGCACGGACAAGACATGACCACTTGCTTCTACTGGCAAAGGGATGGAGAGTGTAATCGTGGAAACCATTGCTCATTTGCCCACGCCGATGCTGGCGTCTATTCCAAGAAGTGGCACTTGTTGTCGGAAACAGAGAAAGCTAAGTTGAGAGACAGGAAACCGAGGAATGATCATAACAAGGACGAACATCACCCCGGACAAGCGCCTGGCAAACGGAAGACGTGCTCCTTTTGGCAGAACGGCTCCTGCAGATACTCCGCCGAAGAGTGCAAGTTCGCTCATTACGACACAAGTGGCGATGTCCCCATTGCCATGGGCGAAAGGCTCACGTCTTCGAATGACGCGCAGTCACCAGCTGATGTTTCACTCCGTGTACACCAGATGCAGGGCCGCCGCATGTCCATAGGCGGTCCAGGGTCGCCAGCCCTCGAAAGTGCTAGAAGCTCCAGCAACACAGGCACCCCGATCTGCAGCCCCTTGTTGCAGCTAGACGGCGCAGGATCCCGGCTACAACATGACCAAGTGTTTGACGCATCGGATACAGCCTGTCGAGACAGTGCGCAAGGGCTCGTGGACCACGATCTGCTGAATCTCGACATGAACTATCTATTTGAAGGCGTGCACAAACCTCCTCCAGGTCAGAATGTCTTTATCTTGTGGCCCTCGAATCGGCATGCAGAGCTGCAGAAGTTGCAGCAACGCTTTCTTGATGTGGGTTGCAAGGTTCACAGCTCTGGAATTCCTGCTGCCTGGGACAACTTTCGAACAAAGCACTACAAACTGAGCCTGGTCTTAGTTCATCGCGAAATGCAGCTCTGGCGGGTACCTGGGTTGAACGAATTCCTACAGATCGCAAGTGGACATGTTCAATTCTTTCGGGTGGACACTCCAGATACGCGGGTTGTCGCAGGAGCCGAAGACGACGAGCTGGGGCAGACTCCGGGTTATACATACCAGAGAATCTTTCCAGACGGGCGCATCACATATATCACTGATGATGTGTTTATCTACCATCCGCAGAAGGCTCTCGCGATCATACAAGACGTACTGAAGAGAGGAAAAGGGAGGAATGCAAAGATCGCCACAAGGCCTGGAATCAAGGACTGGCTTTGCAAGCCCGCCCTGGATGACATAGCAGGACGAGGCACACAGCAGTCACCAGAGTACATGCACCTCTATCAAGCCATCTGCGATCTATGCCCGCCTGAAGACGAAGACCCACTCGATCCCCCGAATCCGCTGCCATCCTCGACTCTGGTCTCAGCCTCTGTCGACGAGCTCCCAAGCTTTGTCGAGATGTGGGATAGTCAGCCGCGGAAAGCCACGAGCTATATGGTTGAGTGGTTCGCGGGATGGTGTCTGATGAACGTGGAGAAGTTCCGGCGGTTTGTGGTGTGTCATGAGCCCAAGGCCGGGGGTGATGACGGTGACGTAGAGAGGTGGAGGAAGGAGTTTCAACATATCGGGGTCATGACGCCGGAGCAGGTGTTGGAGCAGGTGCGCAAGAAGTAGTGGACCCACAGTTGCAAGATCACCGTTGTCGTGATGGTATTACAGCATGTTGAGCGATGAAAGGTTTCAGACGGATGAGAGTGTGAAAGCGAAGCATTTCAAGCGTATTACATTACTCTTCACTTCTGTAGAGCCCTCCGGCTCGGTGAGAGCTGGAGCCTATGTCCTGTTCTGCCCGCCCTGTGCCTCGTAAGTCATATAGTAAAACCCCCACTGCACAGCAGCATCCGGCACCTGTCATCCATCGTAAGGTATCGTTCATCTTCTCTGCACGAGACAATCGCTTCCGTGGCTCCCGCCGCTTGCGTTCCTGTACAAACAAACCAAATCCTGCTCCGCATTGCCTCAGTACCAGGCACCGCATCCTGGAGCTCTCCTGGAGCTCAAACGTGTCATATTACGGCGCCTCAGATGGGCGTATTTCCTCCTTCTGCCCTGCATTTGTCCTGTCGGGTCTGCATGTTACGCAAGCCGAGCTCGACCTGCTTCACATCCCGTCGTTTGCTTGGGATAGATGGGAGATCTGCTTTGTTCCTTTCACATCCTGATACGTGATTCGGGCCCTGTATGCGTGATCATGAATCTACCGAGACCGAGTGGTGGGTGGTCATGGTGACTCGATGTCCAAGCCATCGAATGACGCCCATCACCTCCAGGGCTTGGCGACATTGTGGCAGGTTTTGGACGGCTTGTTCTGTTTGATCAGCCAAGGCGTAGGATGATGAGTGAAGCAGCCGGCAGCCGGCAGCCCGTGGACTACGGCCTACTTATGATCAAGTTTTGATGACACCGACAAGGCTTTTACTACCTGTGGGTCCATCTGCTCTCTCAGTCACTGCATGGTAGACTGCTTTCGTGCGACGTCGAGATCGTTGGAGGCTCTAGTGAAGCCGCGTGCATTCGCATGCTCACGACACTGCCGGTCCTGCTGCAAGTGGGAGTCGTACTTCCCGGCCGATTGCTCTGGGCAGAGTGGGGCACCCTTGGGACCAGAGCTTCTGGACTGACGACCTGGCCTGCTTGGTAGGATGCAAAAATGACGGTACCAGGTGAAGCAACTGGTGGCGGAATTGGACTCTCCGTCCTGAAGAGTGGGTGGATGTGGGATTGACCATTGCTTGGACGCCGGCTGTGGCTAGTCGGATATCCGCGAATGGAGCCCGTATCAGGTGTTGGGAGGATCGGTGAAATGAGCGGTGACTCTGTGAAAGAGAATCGTTCGGCCGCTGGGTTGGATTGGGCGGCCTTTCCGGATTTTGAGCCCTCTTCGAAGGGGCCATCTAGGACTCTCGCAGGAGACACCGGGCGGCTGCCGGGAATCGTTTCCAGTCGGGTTGAGCCCACCAGCGTCGGCGGGCGATAGACCTCGACCACGGCAGAAGTGTCCCAGCTTTCGAAGCCATCCTGACGCGGGGCGTCGAATGACGGTCGTCGCGTTGATGAGAGGACGCTGGGTGTTTCCAACGAGACGCTGGAATTTCGCATGAGCCAGGTTCTTGATGTGATCGGTCGTACGGCAGCGTAGAACGAAGTCCGAAGCGAGCTAGGACTGGACCCATAGCCAGAGTCAGCAGGAGAGAGCGGCTCCGGCCGGAGGTGCTTGTGTGGCGTTGGTGACAGTGTTCCTAATCGGATCGATATTGAGCTTTTGACGGAGCGTACGGGTGACGGTCGCTGCGCAGGTATAGCCGCGGTGCTCTCCGTGGCGGAGTGCTTTGTTTGTGGCCAGAGGAGATAGCCATGGAAGACCGTTTGTGTTGCAGTAGCCGTAATACAGAACACCAAACCAGCAATTGCCAAGTCACGAGGCCCGTCTGCCGTCGTATTCTGCAATGTCCAGCTCAGGACGATTATGGAAAGACTGACAGCTGCGAAGACAATAAGAACAGATAGCGCGCACACGGCCGTTCGTCCATCTGCGGAGGATGATCTTCTCACTCCTACAGCAGTAAGTAATGATATGAGGGCCAGCAAATCCAGGACTGAGGTTGCAAGAGCCGCCCGGTACTCTGGGGGCGTCCAGACGTCTGTCGCTGTCAAGTTGATGATGATGGCGGCTAGCACTACCTGCGAGACAAAAGCCAGCCCAGCTAGCGTCCAGAAGGCGGCTGATTGACTCGATCGTTGCTGAAATTGGGCGACCATGTTGATGTATTTGCTGCAAGCACGTGCGACGCGAGGCCCTTGTTCAGTCGTGCGTTGATGGCTGAGGCACTTGTCGTTGCAATGAAATCCAGGAGTTCTCACAATGCATACATCTTACAGATCCTGGACTGTGGGTCGGAATCTCCTATCTCTGATTGTCGGTGCCGGTCAAAAGCAGTGAATCTGGAGAATCTGGGGGGTTCAGTGAAATCTAGTAGAGCAATTGATTGTTGATCCGGGCGACGAGAGGCGCAGCTGACGCGAAAGTCGACGGCGATGTGTTTCCTCAGGGTGGATGCTGTCGGATCATGGATTAAGGATGCATCTCGGTTCCACAGACAGGCTCGCCTCGAAGGGGAAATCCTCATGCGCCCGGTGCTATCATCGATAAAGCACGAGGCGTGTTGTGCCGGGTCTTGTAAGACGGGTGCCATGGACCTCGAGTAAACAGACGCGTCCATGGAGGGCCGTCTTTCGAGAAAAACGAAACGAATGCACGGCTACTGAACCTTGAATTAGCGAACAAATGTCCCGGAAACATGGTTCTACGGCATCCTCATCGTCTGGTGGTTGGAGCAGTTGTTATTTTGTGACATTTGTGTACGTCGTGTTGGATCACAGCATGGTCCATCCATGCCCGGCACGAGCCGGATTTACTAGCGCGTAAAAATGGCGTTGTGGCGCCGGTCTCGTTTCCCTGTGGGAGCTCGATGTAGTATGATGATGATGACGATGATGATGATGCACATGCACTCAGCCCTCGCGTGTCACTTTCTCACTTCAGCTTCTCTGTCCCACACTGCAAACAGCTGACTGGGCCATTGATGGTGGCGGAGCTCGCCCACATGGGCCACACGAATACGGTACGCTTCGATCTTTCACGCGGCGAGCATAGCCTTGTCAGGCGCTTCCTCCTCCTCCCAGGACTCCGTACTCGGAAGCAAAAGTGTCGCAGGAACGGGCGGCTTGTCGTAGGCTCACAATCGCTGCGCACAGTATGCACCTATGTTCGTGGAAGGACGCGCCAAGGCCATCCGGACTCGTGCTGAATCGGAATGATTTGCTTGTTCGAGCGCTCGATCGAGAGCACAGTGGGCGGAGGCAGCTCCAGAATGACGCCCGTCGTCATGAATATACAGGCGAGACTACCACGGTAGCTTGAATTGCACAGTCTGTTGCTACAGCGACTTTGCTCAGCAGCACGCCACCGATTGTGGTTTTCCCTACGGCTCGGGGCAGGACTTTCGATGAATACGAGTCGGCTGGTCCGATCTTGCAGCGAGGATCATCCTGCAGAAGTCGCCCAAAAGTAGAGCAGCAGGATGAGCAGCCGCTGCAGTAACAATGTTCGCAGCTATATACTGCCACATGTCCATTTTGCCCTGGCAGGGACAGCATGCGTACTGCACATGCTGTTGGTTCGTACCCCAGCGCGCCGCTACACTCTGTCGCACCGTTTTCGACAGCATTGACCGCGTGGCACCGGTGTGGAGATCCGTGCGGTCCTTTTGCTGCTTCCTGAAGGACCTCTACCACGCCACGTCTTGTGCCAACGGTCGATGACGAGCGCACGCGACGATTGCACAAGGTCAGCTGACACACGATGCTCACAGCTGATGCGCTCAATCGCTGGCCACACCGTGCTCGGGCCTGCTAACGAACTACGCCGCTAACGAACTACGACAGTGACTACCTACTGCCACCGCCAAGACGCGTGGCAGGATGCAGACCTCTGACTTTACAGTGTCCCATAAGCCTGCAAACCGCCTCCTCGGAAGCCTGGCTCAGAAGATGATGACCCTCCTTGCCAGAACTGACGATATCGTTATATGGAAATCTCATGTTGTGTGCACAGCAAGACTTTAGCATGAGCTGCCTGCGAGCGGAATTGGTACCCACGAGCACATCAGAGCACGAGCCATGCAAGGACCTCTGTTGTTTGCGCCGGATACTCTGCTGGCGCCGCCTTTGCACTGTACGTATGGCCTCAGGAGAGCGGGTTTCATCATCGTTGTCTACACAGCAGACTTTGAGAATACTAGTCGCCGCCGGGCCGTCAAGAGAATTGGCGACGCAACCAAGCACTTCAGCCATATTAGATGGAAGCGAAGTGGACGAATTCGATGTGACACTAGCTTTAACGCTTGAGCGTTCCCACAAGCCGTATCCGGTGTTCTGCAAACGCACACTCACACTACCGCCATCATCTACCAAGCATCCTCTCATGCACCTTCGCCACGGCACCTAGATCTCTCACCCCGTACCTTCTCTGCATGGTCCGCATCATCCTCTCGCAAGCCCTACAGCCCCCCTCGATGCCCTCATCATGCCAGCCAAATTCCGCATGCGAGCCTGAGAAATAGACCGATGGATCGCCCTTGCCAATCGCCCGCCCGATCATTCGTCTGGCTGCGCTCGCAAGATAGGCTTTTGCGTTTGTGGAGTTTGAAGTGTGGTTGTAGAGGGCCTTGAGATGAGGTTCGGATGCTGGGAAAGGTTGCTTCTCGACGAGGCGGTCGTTGTGGATTTTCCTAAGGCACGGTTCATTGGATTGCGATACTTGGGCGTAGCCTGGTGGTGGACCCGGGCCCTGTCTCTGTTGCAGATTTGAGCCTGGTAGTGGTATAGAGACATATTTATGCTGCGAAGTAGATGCAGGTGGTTTCGCTGGTAGAAGTGCTGGTTCCTTGTGTAAATGCATCTTTCTGTCATGCTGTCGTTTTCGATCGATGTAATGTCGAGCATAAGGATACCGCCGCCAAGATCCCCATGGCGTTACGAAACGAGATATTGATGCAGCGGGAAGTGGGCGTTGTCGCTGCATGTACGCCTGACGTCTGGCTAGCAGTACTTGCCGCTGCTGGGTGTGGTAGTCCCCGGGCGTCGCGGTCCAGAAGCGATCATGCAAGGACAGTTGCCGTGGCTGCCACTTTGAGTACAAATTGCCATATTGTCGTCGCTGCTGCCAGGGTCGTGCTGCGGAGGGAAAGTCGTAGACTCGCGTCTGGCTAAACATTGGAGCTTGCGTGCTAAAGGGCGTGTTTGGACCAGGCTGGATGATTCTTGTGTGACAATCGAAACGTTGGAACTTTTGTTCTATGGCTTGTTTGCTGTCGTTCAGATGGACCAGTGAAGACAAAGCGATGGCGTCTGCACCTTGTTTGCTAGTATCCATACGGATAGGCCCGAACGAGGTCAGAACTGCCGCCAACCCTCACCACCCATAGTCTGCTTAGCAGCCATCTCCCTAATCTTCTCACTCGGCTCCACCCAGGCCTTCGTCCCGTCTTCCCACCTATCCGTGCCAAACTGCGCCTTACACCACTCCACCAACGCATCAAACTCCTTCTTACTCACCCTCGCCAGCTCCGACTCATTCCCCACCTTCTCCTTCCTGAGCCTCTCTACATCCTGGATAAAACCCTTGGCAGCCTCCACACCCTCTGGCCAACATTGCTTGAAGCACTCAGAGTCACACACATCACCATACCACGCCTCTGCATTGCGGTAGTCGCCTTCGATGCGGTGAAGAATGCCGTGGATGTACATGCCTTCCCAGGCCGGCGGGGACTGCATGTGACGCAGGAGGAAGTGGGCGCTGGTCAGGTCGCCATTGAGGATGTGCAGGATGCATTCGAGGGCGGGGTGGAGCTGGAGATTAGCGATGTGGTGGCTGAGGTCTTTTTCGTGCGGGTACGGCGAGGCGGATGCAAGGACGGGGTAGTTGTAGGTGGAGGTGAGGCGGGTGTAGATGGTGTAGAAGGAGGCGTGATTTTGAGTGGCCATGGTGACGTTGTGGTAGGAATTGCGGTGCAATGAGAGATGGAATTTTTTGGTTGTTTTGCATTACCTACTGCCACTTAGTGCTCCGATGGGTGCCAATGGCTCTGGCGTATGTCAAATCGTCATCGTCGATGGCTGGCTTGCATGTGCTAATAAGGTACCTACTACTGTGTGTGAGCATGGCTGTCTAGCGTGGGATTCGTGCCTTCCCCAGTGAGCATTTCTCTACAGAATGCACGACTCTTGCAGCCCCGATCTTGATCTGTAGAGGGACTTCATATCAGAGATGGTTGAGGAGTGTCTGCAATCGAGATCTTGCTGGCAAGACGTAATTGGCCCCGAGCTTCTCATGCACGTGCGCTAGCTCGGAATGGGCATATGGGGGAGTAGCGACGTCCAGCCATCGACGAGAAACACCTTTAGCAACGGCAGAAAGATCATTGTTGTACAGTAGAGAGCCCGTCTTGCGTGAGAGCGGCATTGAATTGGCGCGTCTGTTCTAAAGATCGAACGCGACTGTCAGGTGCCGGGAACTGAAAGCGAGACCCAGCTTACCTTATGCTGGCACCCCAGGCATCATGGCCGACAGCAGCTTGAACGACCTGAGCAGTATGCTGGAATCCACTAGAAAAGCGCGTACATTGACTGATTACATACTCAAGGCCAGGGCATCCTCAACCTGACCGAGCAGGAGAAGCGGGCCTATTCCTTCCTCTTCCAACAGGCCGACAGCGACCAGCTCGGCGTCGTCACCGGCGAGCGCGCCGTCTCCTTCTTCGAGCGTACCAAAGTCAGCCCCAACGTGCTGGGCGAGATATGGCAGATCGCCGACACCGAGAACCGGGGGCTGCTGACCAAGCCGGGATTCTGCATGGTCTTGAGATTGATCGGGCATTACCAGGCGGGCAGGGAGCCGAGCGCAGAGTTGGCCTTCAAGCCGGCGCCCATACCAAAGTTTGAAGGCCTGCAAATACCAGGTGCAAATGTTGTGCCTGTCAGTCCGACCGGAGGCGGGTTCCCGGCGAATGCGCTGCAGCCGCAATTGTCAGGGCAGGGACCTATTCGGGTGCCGCCGTTGGATGCGCAAAAGGCACAGCAGTATTCCGGCTTGTTTGAGCGGTCAGGTGCGCAAGGTGGAGTGCTGGATGGAGCGACGGCCAAGAGCATATTCGAACGAGCAGGCTTGCCAAATGAGGTGCTGGGCAAGATATGGAGTCTGGCAGACCGGGAGCAGAGGGGTGCATTGGACCAGACCGAGTTCATTGTGGCCATGCATCTGCTTACGAGCATGAAGACGAGGGCCATGACCGCTCTACCAAATACGCTGCCACCGGGTCTGTACGAGGCTGCTGCCCGGCGTGGTGTCCCTCCGAGTAGACAGGCTTCGGGCCAGGTACCTCCCCCGGTGGCGCCAAGACAGTTTGCAGGCGGCCCTATTGGCGCGCCACCCCGAACGCAGAGTCCGCTCGCGAGGGCACCGGGGTATGGCACACCTCCGTCGGCATCCGCACAGCCCGCCGGCCTACCATGGCTCATCACGCCGCAAGAAAAAGTCAAATACGACCAGTTCTTCGCCAGCATCGATACGCAGGGCCGTGGAATCCTGACCGGCGAGCAAGCTGTCAGCTTTTTCTCGGACTCGCGCCTGCCCGAGGAGACGTTGGCGCAGATCTGGGACTTGGCAGATATCAACAGCGAAGGCCAGCTCAACAAGGATGAATTCGCTGTCGCTATGTATCTGATCCGGCAGCAGCGAGCACCTAACCCATCGCCACTTCCTGCCTTCCTGCCTCCGGCTCTAATGCCGCCTAGCATGCGACAGCAACAACAATCAACGCAAAGTACAGCACCCGCATTCGACAATGCCAATAACACCCATAATTTGCCAAAGTCGGCCGCAGATGACCTGTTTGGTCTAGATGAGCCGAGTCAGCCGAGTCAGCCAGCGATCCAGCCTCAGACGACTGGCTTTCAAGCTCCGTTGCAGACTCAAACTACTGGCCAATCCACTACCCGCGATCCATTCAATGGCAGTGTACCTGGTAGTCCAAGCTCACCACAGCGATTTCCGCCAGCGCCTCAGCAGGCGCAGCAGAATACCATGTTCAAGCCTTTCATGCCCACATCTGCTTTCGGCGCAAGCTTGGCCCAACAACACACGGGCGGCTCTGCAACCTCGAGCCAGCGTGGCTTTCAGCCTCAGCAGCCTACTCAGTCATCTCACCTGCAGCAAGCGAGCATCAGTGAGGATTTGCTTGGTGACAATGACACTAACGCTACCGAGCGCAGCAGGATGACGAATGAGACGACCGAGCTTGCCAACATGTCGAACCAAATTGGCAACTTGAGAAACCAGATGGAGTCGACACAGGCAAACAAGACTCGCACGCAGGCTGACGTGACAGCCACAAATCAACAGAAACAAGCCATGGAGCAGCGATTGCAACAGTTTCGTGCTCAATACGAGCAAGAAGTGCGGACTGTCAAGGAGCTTGAGACTCAGCTGGCAGCGTCGCGTGAGAGCACCAAGAAGCTCAGTCAAGAGCTCGCGATGCTCGAAGGCACCCACCAAGATCTGCAGACTCAACACACGATCATCGCGCAGCAACTTCAAGCTGATCAGGCGGAGAATGCGAACCTCAAGATGCGACTCAGTCAGATCAATACGGAGGTTACACGATTAAAGCCTGAGATTGAGAAGATGAAGCTTGATGCGCGCCAGCAAAAGGGTCTTGTCAGCATTGGTAAGAAACAGCTAGCAACTGCCGAGGGCGAACGCGATCGCTTACAGAGTGAGAAGGTGGACCTTGAAAGGGAGGCGGCTGAGCGAGAGGAGGCTGCTAAAAACCTCTCGCAGCAGCAGCAGAGCAACCATCATGGCCGTGACGCAGCAATTGGAGCCGGTGTTGGTGCTGCGGCAGGGGCTGCTGCGTTTGGCGGATATGAGGCTATGAAAGATCGTCAGGGAAGCGGCTATGCGAGTCCGGCGGCTGGCAGTAATGTGACCAGCCCAAGTGGTTTGAGTTCGATGAACCCATTCTTCCGCAAGCCTAGCGACCAGACTGCCATGAGTCCACCTGCTACTCAGGGCAGTGGGCCCACGCCGAGCGCGTTCGACCAGCTCTTTGGACCATCAGCTGCTTTCTCACCGAGTGGACAAGACCCGTCACGATCTGGAACGCCACCTGCCACGAGCTTCATTGGACGCAACCTACCGGCTCCAATAAGTGGAGCAGCTGCTGGATCAGGCATGACGGACAGTGTTCAGAGCATGTCTTCGGTCGGGGCGCCTACGCCTTCTGCTACGCCTCCAATGAGCGAGCAGGCGAAGGACAGCCCGATGACCGCTGTTGATGCCCCACCTCCGCCTCCGGAAGACAGGCAGTTCACCCCTTCTCAGTTACCTGTTGGTGGAATCCCCGATAGAACGAGGGAGGATAGTGAGGTTGGATCGACGCAGGTCGTGCCACCGGCAAGCCGAATGGGCGATGCAGAATCATCGAGACAGATTGGTGCTGGCGGTCTGGACGCTCAGATCCCTGAACCGCCAATGCCTGGTGCTTTCGATGCGCGGACGGATCCCGAGCACGAGGAGGTTGCGGCAGCATTTCCGTCTGTAGAGCCGCAGCCCAGTACATCTGCACAAGAGATACAAGAGATGGCTGCCCCAGCAACTCAGACGTCTGTAAATGACGACTTCGAGGCGGCTTTTGCTGGATTCGGGGAGGGTGAGAAGGTAAAGGAAGGGGCAAAGGAAGAATATGACCCATTTGCGCCTCATGCCACGCAGCAGCACAGCCGAGGCTTTTCAAGCGAGTTTCCGCCTATTCGAGATATCGAGCCGGATGATGATGACGACAGTAGCGTGGAGGGCGGTATGCATCCTGCATTCGATGACAACTTCGCAACCGGTCAGCACGCGGCTGCAGAGCCGACCATGCCATTGGAGCGAGCTGCAGCTGAGTTTGGTACACATGCTGAAGAGGGTAATGTTGCCAGCGCAAGACCTGTCGCGCCTGGGGCATCATCCACCCGTAGCGAATTGCCCACCATTACGCAGCAGACCTCGCCACCATCATATGAGGAAAGCGAACAGCCATCGCACGGCGGCCACGGCGAGTGCGCTGACTCGAACGGCTTTCCACGCGAGTACGGCGGCTTGCTGCCAGCACGCGAGGATCCGACCAGCTCAACTGCCAATTTTGACTCGCCGGAGCAAGCTGTCGTTGCAAAGGACAATGAGATGCCGAGCGGGCCTGGTGGCTTGCAACGGCAGCCGACTGGAAACAGCGTGTTGTCTGTAGCACAGCCCTCTTCGACTGCAGAGGTCTTTCATGATGCATATAGTCATCCCTTGAGTAGCGCTACTGATTTGACCTCGTCAGTAACAGCAGCAGCATCAACCCAGTCAAGCGGGCCTGCAAAGAACGCGTTCGATGAATTCGACGACTTTGACGACCTCGCCGAAGCCAAAGAAGCGGACAAGACCGATTTTGACTTCAGCCATGGCACGGATGAAGGTTTCAACCCAGCGTTTGATTCACCTACAGCTTCGACGATTGCGCCTTCTCAGAGAGCTATGGACAGCAGTCAGAGTAGCAACGGTTTCGGCTTTCACCCTAGTCAGAGCACCGTATCAGCGTTCGGCGGCGCATCGAATTCTACATTGCAGTCTCCGCAAAGCGCTCAGCATGATTGGGACGCGATTTTCTCCGGCTTAGACAATGGTAAAGCGGTCGATACTTCGCTCGGCTCGGGCTCCGCAGCGGTAAGCGATGATCCATGGGGCGCACCACCGGCGACAAACGCAGCGGACCGCACACCGACGGCAACTAGCCCTGTGGCGAGCAAGGCGGCGACCGCGGCGCAGTCGGTGGGTAGGGCGGTGACGCCGGGGACGGAGCACGATGATCCGATTTTGAAGCGGCTGACGGGCATGGGGTATCCAAGGCAGGATGCGTTGACTGCGCTGGAGATGTTTGATTATGATATTAACAAGGTGAGTTCCCCTTCTTTCTTGATGGTGGTCTGTGTGAGTTGGTAACTGATGGTTGGGTTTTCTTAGGCTGTTGATCATCTGACTGAGGGGACATTTGGATAAGGGCATGGGTATTCTGGCCACGAATTTTGAGTTGGTGAGGTAATGACGAAGAGCCCTTGTGGTCGCGGAGCTGGAGATCGGGCGGAAGGGACAGGATGTAGATACCTGCTGTGTAGATAGGTGCCGAGAGTGTGGTAATGTGTTAACGGTGACCAGTTGGTGCATATGCTGATCGCGCAGCCTTGGGAGATTGAACATCTTGGCGTCCTACAGACCATTCTAGAATGCTCTCCGACCGTGCTTGTGAGAGCTCGAAGACAGTTTTGTTCATTCTCAAGAGGGAAGAGCCTAGCGCAGGCCCGTCTCAAACGACTGACACGCCAGCTATGAACGCTTCTCTGGTTGATCCGAGCTTTATTTGTATTCGTGTCCGTCCATCGATGATAGGACAACAGCGATCCTCGAGCATGACCAGCCCTGACATTTTGATCGACCTTTGGAGTGGTTGACGGCTGCTTGGCTGCGAAATCGAGCTCATCGGTGGGACAATCAATTCGCTGTGTTCTGATCAGCCGGCTAGCCATGTCCCTGGCTCACAGTTGATGTGTTACGAGGTGCTGTCGTGGTTGTTGTGACGACGGCTGATGAGGGTTGTCTCGCTTCATACGTACTCATACACCATAACCTTCAGGTGGGCAGCCTCGCAATCAATGAATGGTGCTTGCCATATGTAGACTGAATTTTCGCCCGAAGTTGGACGCCTGGAGGGAAGACGGGGCATCTCGGTCACGGGAAGGACATTTGGTGTAGCATGTTAGACGTGCTGGACTCGCTGTTTGTATTGAGGGGAGCTGGGAATAAGCCAGTTTGATTTTTTCTTTTACAACTCCACGCCGTAAATTGTCTCTGTGCATCCTTGTCAAGGAGTGCATCCAATGCCATCGAGTATGCAAAAGAATCAAAGGATATCTGTTTTGCTTCGACCACCCGAGCAACGACTTCTTTATGCCCAGGGACCAAGAACTCAAGTAGCCGGAGAGTAGTAGTCAATCCGACAACCACGAGAAGCGCCGACCACGTAGAGGACAATGTTTTAATCATGGAGTCGTTCTCGCTGGAGACCGGATCCGGCTTGTAGCCCGTTACAGTACGCCGCAGTCGGTGATAGAATCGTATTTTGATGCTTAAATGGAGGCCAAGTCTCGAATAGAGACTCTGGTCCCTGCCAACCGGATCGGACCCAGCGCCGAAGACTGTGTACTTGGCACATATGAGATCACTTCGATTGGCGATGTCAAGTCTGAGCCGTGTTCACATGTCACCCTGCCAATGAAAATCAAGGATGGTGCTGCCTCACGGCTCGTGGTCCCGCGAATGCCTGCGATGCGTGCGAAGAGTTGGTCAGCGAAGCGATCGAGACGCTCGGCGTAGCGCCGCATGTTCAACTCATCGTAGAGCTGTTTGACTTCGGGCGACTGCAAGGGAAGGGGTTGTACTAGGCCACCGGTCTCCATCAATAGGTTGCCGATGAAGTATATGAGCTTGCGCTGGCGATTCGTGACGATAGCGTCGAATGCTGCGAAGTAGGCTTGCAAGCTATCGTCTTCCGGTGCACCTACGTCAGGTAGCCGAATTAGGGGCATCGCCGTCGCAACGCAACTTAGCTTAGGAAAGCCCTTGGAGAGCGGCGCATAGCTCCTAAGAGGGAGAGGAACGCTTCCATTGATCGTGGCTGATGGATCCCAAGCGCACACTTGCAATTGTTTGAGTGTCGGCTCATGCGTAGCAAGCCAGTTCAGGTCAAAGTTGCTTCCATTGACATCGCTGCCGTAGTACAGCTTGAGGGCGCGCAGTCCACAGAAGCTTCGGAGAAAACTCGTCAGAGCCGTACAGTCCTGTGTGTCGAAGGTTGCTTTCAGGGCTTGGAGCTTGGAGCCATGTTCGCGGAAGTCTGTTGCAAGAATGTCGAGAAGCGTGCTTGTCGAGTTGCATTGTTGGAGGTCAAGTGTCACTAGCATGCTGAACTTGATCGAACTGGTGAGTATCCTTCTAGGATACCTTAGATCCTGTCTATTGAGCACGAGTCTCTTCAGCTGCATCGCACGCATCTTGTTCCCCTGTTCGTTACTTGCGAGCAGTGTCTTCAACACCAAGCTCTCCTCGTCGACACTCTCACGCAGTGGAGTGGAGTCAAGTTCGTCTGAAGTGAAGCTTTGTGTGTGGATCTCGAGCTCTTGCAGATTATGCAAACGGGCAAGGAGACTGCCGTAGGCCTCTAGATCCTGACTGCTTTCGATGAAATCCGGAATACATAAGGACTTGATCGTGCTCGGCCATGTGCCAGGAAATGTTGACGACTGCAAGTGGGTACCCAGAATCTCGCCTGGCAAACCGAGTTCAACGCTTTGCAGTTTTTGCTGATTCGTGTAGATCATCACGAAAAGGTCATCATCGAGCTTGATCTTGTTAGGAAGCCTGTCAGCGTCTGTCAGCCACGCCTCCATATGCACTGTCCACAATGTAGTGCATATACTTTAGCGACCTCAGACCGTCTTTGGCGCAAAGCAGGATCGCCATTTTGATGACCTTGACCGCGTCGATCGGATCTCTCGGGCCTGATGGGATGAAGCTAAGCTTTTTAACATGCTTAGGACCCGGGTTGCCTGCCGTGAAAAACCCATTCGGCCCTGCAGAGCTGAGATTGTCCAGGTCGAGCTTTGTGCACTCATAGAGGCGGGAGACTGCGGTAGTGTGGAACTTCTTGCTGACTCGACAGAGATTCTTGAGGTCACTAGAACGGTGGATGAAATCTGTGATGTTGAGTAAGAGCTCTGGCGGGAGTGTGCTGATGCTCGACATGATGGACCAGTGCCGGTAGTGCTTCTGTGGCGGGTGATCAGCTTGCGTACATATGAAAATGATCGGCTCGACTTGGATCGAGAGCTGAGGCAGTGGGTGTATGATCTGGTCATGCGCGCGGTCTTGCAGCCGGCTCTTGTGCAGTCAGTTCCAGGTCGAAATAAATGATGTTGGAAAGTAAAACCAGGAAGTAACAATTCAAGTATGATGTCGACTATGTATTCAAAGCCGCCGAAAGATCTTTGACCGGGCTTTCACAAATTGACGTCGAGCTTAAACCGCGTCTACCTACCGTGTTGGACGACCAATGCGCGAGCTCAAGCACTCCTCTGATGCTAATAAGACGTCGTCCGCCCGCTAACTCCGTTCAACAGGAAGAGATCTGGCTCATGTTGAGCCTCGTTGCTGTTGGCTCCTCAGGCATCTAGGGTCTTTGGCTCGACAAGCAGCTTCTGATTCTCAATCTGGCATAAGGCGATATTGACCTCGGTGATCGACAGGCTCCAATACGAGCCCATGTGGGCGTCGTGTTCGGCATGTGAATGTCGGGGCGAATGATCCTGGCACCTCATTCAAGTACGATAGCATGACACCTCATTCGAGTACGATAGCATGCTATGAGAAAGGCCTCGTTTGCTCAGGCAAACACGCCTGCAGGGGTAGATCACCCGGCGGAGTGGAGCTCGAGGTGGAGGGGAAGAGGCTGAGTGCGGTCATCGTGCTGCAAGCCTGGTAGAGATTGATTCTGACAGGCGAAGTGCGCGAGATCTGTCTTGATAATAATAAATAAAAGTGCCTCTGTACGCAACAACCTGGAGGACAGAGGACAGAGCACAATATTGAAGAATGTCGTTCGACCGGGAGCATATCGGGCTTGGCAAAAACCCGGGGAGGATTCTGGGTTCATGCATCATGATTCATGAGATGACCTGGCAACACACCGGGACAACCCTTGCACTCCACCGCATTGGATTTGAGATTGAATCTTGCCAGGGAGCCTCAACAAAACTCTGGCTGCTGCTACAGACTGCGACTGCTGCAGTGCCGACGAGCAAGATGTCGCCTCGCCACCTCGCCGAGCAGCATGTACATACAGCACACGGGAAGAGGGGTAGAGGTAGGCGGAGCGTGACCGAGCACGGCTGATATAATAACCACCGCCGGCTGATATAACCTTACTCAGCCCAGGGCACGACAGCTGATGAGATACAATACGCTGGTGAGAAGGTAAAAAGAGATCTGACATGTCCGTCTGGCTGTGGCAGACCGAGCTTTATTGAGCCCGAGCCCACGTCTTGCTTCCCACCTGATTCTTTCCAGCATCCTCAAATCCTTCTATCCTCAGCTTTGTTATTGAGACTACCGTTGGTTTGATTTGGGAGGCGTTGACACTTCGCAGAGGCTGGCCCTAGAGCTGAAGCAGCTTACCTCTCTAGCACGCAGAAGAATTACGCGAATGTCGATGAATACTCAAGGCAATGTTCAATTCAAGAGCCTTCCTAACAGCAGCCGCGCTCGTGACATGCTCCCTAGCTATTCAACAAAGTGAGCGCCCACCGCCGTCATCACCAGGGCCGGATTGGCAACCGTATGGGCCGCCTCCATGGTCGTACTCACATAACTCCAGCGTTGTGGCCCTCGACTATGCTACATATAGTGGGCAAGCCTATCGCAACGGCGTCAGCGCATGGCTAGGCATTCGCTATGCAGCGCCCCCTCTAGGACCTCTGCGCTTCGCTGCGCCTGTGGACCCTCCGCAATTTCCAGGCGTACAAAATGCATCCCAGCATGGACCAATATGCCTCCCGACTCCGGGGTCGGCAACAAATTTTACTGCTCAATCAGAGGATTGTTTGTTCTTGGACGTCTATGCACCAACAAATGCCACAGCCACCGGCCAAAGGTTGCCAGTTTACTTCTTCATACAAGGCGGCGGGTTTTCCACGAACAGCAACCCAAATTACAATGGCAGCGGACTCATCCAGGCAAGCGGATATAACATCGTGGTTGTGAGCATCAATTACCGAGTTGGTCCATACGGGTTCTTAGCGAGTAGAGAAGTCCAGGACGGCGGCAGCATCAACAACGGACTCAAAGATCAACGAAAGGCGCTGGAGTGGGTCAACAAGTACATCGAGCAATTCGGAGGCGATCCAAATCATGTGACAATTGGCGGCGACAGCGCTGGTGCACAGTCCGTGAATCTTCAAGTCACCGCATATGGCGGCCGTGACGACGGGTTGTTCCAGGCCACAGCCGCTGAATCCCAACCGTCTTCGGGACTGCGGTCAGTAGCAGAAAGCCAATACAACTACGACAACCTCGTCATACGCACCGGCTGCTCATCCTGGGAGGATACTCTGGCCTGTCTTCGCAGCCTCAACGTGACCGACCTGCAGACCCAGAATATTCTCACTCCATTCCCAAACGCAATGAAAGCGCCGCTGTACCCCTACGGCCCAACGCTCGACAACGACTTCATTCAGGATTACACGGCCGCCGCCTACGCCTCGGGCCGCTTCGTCCGCGTGCCCGCGATAGGAGGCGACGACACGAACGAAGGCACCATATTCGTGCCCCGAAACACCAGCACCGTCGGCGAAGCCAACACATTCGTCCGCGATCAGTCGCCGACCATGACGCCTGCACGACTCTGGATCTGGAATCAATACTACACCCCTCAAGCCTTCCCCAACTTCGGGTCCAACGAGAGTCTATCCAAGCAAGGAGCATATTTCCAAGCCCTGGCGGTAGGCCACGGCGAACAACGCTACATCTGCACTGGCATCTACATCTCGGCGCAACAAGCCCGATACCGCGTCCCGAACTGGAATTACCGCTGGAATGTCATTGACCCCGCTGCCCAAGCGAGCGGAAGTGGCGTCACGCATACGATTGAGATCAACGCGATCTGGGGACCTATGAACACCAACGGCGGAGCGCCAGGGAGTTACTACGCTGGGGAGGTCAACGGAGCTATCGTGCCGGTAGTGCAAGCGTATTGGACGAGCTTCATCAGGACCTACAACCCCAATACGTACCGCTTGCCGGGGACGCCACTGTGGGAAGCATGGGGCGTGGAATCCGCGGGGTATCAAAGACTGATGTTCCAGACCAATGCCACGGCCATGGAGGATGTGCCGCAGGCCCAGCAGGAGCGGTGCGCGTGGTTCGCTAGCATCGCGCCGGGTGTGGAACGATGATTTCTCAGGTGCGGCTTCGCAACGATGCAAGTCACGACTCGTACGGCAGTATCCACTACAGTAATACATCCAGTACCCTTTGCAGGACCTCTTCTTTCAACCTCCCCATCTCCCCGTAAGCCATCCTCGCGGAAAATTCCAAAGCTTGATACTTTGCCTTCCAGTCGGCAGGCCCCGCACCACCAGCGCTCTCATCATCGTGCCCCAGTCCGAGGAACCCAGCATTGGGTTCCCCGACCTCCCTCATCGCCCTCGTCAGGTGGTCGCCCGCCGCATCCCTGAGGCGTAGCGCTTTCGCGTCGGCCATGAACTTGCGAAGCATCCGGTCATGCGGATCTTCCGTGTCCGCCTCCCTCCTCTGTGACAGATTCAGGCCGTTCAGGGTGAACGATCCGGTACACCCCGCCATCGACACGGTCCAACTGAGATCGAAGATCTCCCGGACATCCTCGCCGTCGGCGTCGTGGGAGGCAGACACTATCTCCTCGTAGCCCTCAGCATCTGTGCGAAAGCGCGTGACCGTGATCTTCTTGGGCGATCCCGTGGCAGGACCCAGCGGCACGTTCAGCTGTTCGCCGAGGCCAAGCCAGGACGCAGCGGTGAGGCGCGCGATGTCGTCTTTCGGGAGGTCGGTGTCTTCCCGAGGGATTCCCAGGCGCTGCAGGATCGCATCGGCGAGTCTCTTGGCTTCCTCGCCGCTGAGACGGTTGCGACGGCCGATGAGATCGGCGCGCAGAAGGTCGGACGTGAGGATCCGTTTGAGGGCTTCGAAGGCAAAGCCGGGGATCTCGCGATCGTCCGGCTGCATCTCTTCCATGACCCGTTGGCGTGCTGGCTGAGCGATGCTGCGGCCATGGCTGTCGTCCGACTCACCGTTGACAAGCACTCGCGGGGCCGGCGGCGTCGGCAATCTGACGACTGGATTCCCTTGATGCTGTGGCACCTGCAGTGAGAGTTTCCCAGGTCGGCCTTCGCTCTGTCGCCTTAAGTCCGGCGGAGGCATCGATGCTGTAAACCTTCCATCTATCGTGTGTGCTGGCTCGGGCGTCATTGTGTTTGCCGAGGCCGACATTCTCTCGTTCGCTGGATCGGCGGGAAATGTGTTGTACGGTCCGTCCTGGACGTTGCGACTCGCAGATGGTCGGCCTTTGAGCTTACCTCCAGGCGTACTGCTAGATGGCCACGCGCTCGAGATTGCAGGATAGTGCCTACGCCTTTTCCTCGTTGAAGACTTACCGTCGTTGGCATTCAAGGCTGCGTCAATGTGTGCTGACATTGACGTTGGCAGTGCAGTCATTGGATGCGGTGTGCTCACGTCCTGTGAGCCGTCTTGAAGCTTCCATCGCAGATGTGATGGTGCAGTCGCAGCCGCAGCAGTCTGTGGTGTTTCCGCCCTGTTCGCCCACCGATCATAGTTCTGAGCCCAGGGATCCCCTCGGCGACCGTCTGGGTGAGCGCTAGCAGGGTAAGCGGACATCGACTCTCCATATACTCCTCTACGTTGACGCTTTGTCCCAGAATCTGCTTCGCTGTTTGCATTGTGATCGACGTCCGACTTTCGCTTTCGCCCGCGTTTCGGTTTGAACGATGGATCAAGTGATCTCACAGCCAAGTCCTCCTCGATCATCACGCCGTCCCTGCCGCCTTCAGGGTATGGGTCGTCTGGAGGCGGTAGGTCTGTGAAGTAAACATGCTGTCTACCAAGAAGATACTCAAAGAAAGAGTCCAGGTGCATGGCTCTCAGCCACCTCTTCAGACGTACGCTGTACTGCTGCACTTTCTGAGCGCTTTGGCCCTTGCTCACGTCAGGTGGCTCCACGCCAAGATCCAGAGCCAGTTGACTCCAGGTCTTGATCTCCTTGGCTTCAAGCTTCTGCAATAGCTCCCAGAGACGATAGGTCTCGAACTCCTTTTCCTCGCTCTTGGGCGGGCTATTGAAGGTGCTTCGTAGCAATTCGGTGTCAGTATTTGCGTCGAATTGAGGATTGCAGTACAGAATGAATTGCACATAGGCGTCAGCAATGCTGTTGGCTGTGACATCTCTCGACGGCAAGCTTCTGCCATACGGTTGACCAGAAGCACTCTGCATCGGCGTTGCTCGTCTGATCTGAGGAGAGACAGTGCTGGGAGGCTGCATCAAACCCTGCGGCTGACCGGTCGAAGCTCGTTGATCAGGCGATGGTTGTCGTAAGGTTTCATTGTGAGACGCTCGTGGCTGTTGAGGGGTGGTCTGCAAGTCTGCATCGACGGCAAACAACGGCGAGGGAAACGCTGTCTGCGAGAAGGATGAGGAGGGGGTAGTAGCGGAGAGATGGTGCGGATGCTGGGTGGCGCTTGCATTGCCGTCTTGTCGATACATTATTGTTAATGTAACGCCGTTGGCAGCAGGAGTGAGCTGGGGCGAGATAGCCTCTGGACGCGTCCAAGACCATCACAGAAACCATCAGGACTCGTGCTCGATCAGTAGAGGCATGCTGCGGCCACAATCGATCATATTCCTGGGCGTGGAGCCATTGTTTTTAGCCTGCAATTCGAACGAGAAGGGAGCATTAGTGAAGGGAGGAAGTCGACCTAATTTGCAGAATTCGTGGAGAATATGCAGCATCAACGGCAAAACTGGTGGTCCGCAGGATGAAATAGGGTTGCATGTGCCTCGGCTTTCACCATCAGTAGTACTTCATCAGACGTCAAGATACGCCATGTGAACCTGACGACCGCGGTTGGTGCATCTTCCTATAGTCCTCTTTCCTTCTCCCTCTCAACTACTTGACTGTACCATTGCCATCTTGTAATATCACCTCCACATCGCAGCCATGTCTAACCGCGTCAACGCGCCGACCCCCGCCAACCCCCTCCCCTCTCCTTCGCAACCCGCTGCTCAGGCACAGAACAACGCCTCGGGATCGCCAGCGGCGCAGCAGATTGCTGCCCAGCAGAGCGACAATGTTGCTCACGCGTTGGCCGGCGCAGGTGGCGGGCTGTTGTCCATGGCTCTCACTTATCCCTTGATCACCCTGTCCACCCGAGCCCAGGTCGAGAAGAAGAAGGCGCACACCGGCACCCTGGATGCGGCGAGACGCATCATGGAGCGCGAGGGCATCGTCGGTCTCTACGCCGGACTTGACAGTGCTCTCTTTGGCATCACTGTCACCAACTTTGTATACTACTACTGTACGTCCAGCCCAGCACATCACGCTAGTCACGTATGATCGCTTAAATCTTCCCAGGGTACGAGTTCTCCCGCGCCTTCTTCCAGCGCACAACGAACAAGGCCAACCTCAATACCCTCGAGTCGATGGCCGCCGGCGCCCTCGCCGGAAGCGCCACGGTCCTCATCACGAACCCTATCTGGGTAGTCAACACCCGTATGACTGCTCGGCAATCAGAGTCCCGCGAGCCCGCCCTGGCGACCGGGTCCACGGAGGCTACGAAGAAGCAGCGTGCACCAAGTACGCTCTCCACCCTCATGAAGATTGTGAGGGAGGAAGGAGTGGGCCGTCTGTTCGCTGGCGTGCTTCCAGCTCTGGTGCTGGTCATCAACCCGATCTTGCAGTACACTATCTTTGAGCAGTTGAAGCAGACGCTGGAGAAGCGGAGGAAAGTGACCGCAACTGACAGCTTCGTCATTGGAGCGATCGGCAAGCTGGCAGCGACCAGCATCACATACCCTTACATTACCGTCAAGTCGAGGGCGCACGTCGCCAACGTATCGGCGGGTAACAAGGAGGGTATGACCGCTACCATCAGGAGGATCTTGAAGGAGGAGGGTGTCGGTGGTCTATACGGAGGTGAGTTCTGACCGCCTGAGCGGCATCCCAGGAGACCCACTGACGTGTCTGTGAAGGTATCGGCCCGAAGGTCACGCAGTCTGTCTTGACTGCAGCATTCTTGTTCGCCTTCAAGGACGTGCTATACGAGGCCACGGTGAAAGCCA
Organism: Teratosphaeria destructans; assembly: GCA_010367425.1. Classification (NCBI taxonomy): domain Eukaryota; kingdom Fungi; phylum Ascomycota; class Dothideomycetes; order Mycosphaerellales; family Teratosphaeriaceae; genus Teratosphaeria; species Teratosphaeria destructans. The sequence goes on along the minus strand of WBMN01000008.1, from coordinate 772,643 downwards.
GGAAGGCCGTCGCCAAGAAGGCTTAAATCTATATTCGATGCTGAGATCGGGGCTGGTCAGTGATTTGGCAAGGCCCGGTGCCTAGATTGCTGGAGCTACTGTGCGAGGAGGCAGGTGGAGAGCGGAATGAATGATACCCGAATGACAGATCCTGACGTGAGAGAGATGATCTGCCGGATCACAGAGAGCAATATCTTTGATAAGTACGTAGATTGACCATTGAATGTGGACTTTCGCATCCAGGCCTCGACATGTATATGATGCTTCAGGCCATCCACAAACAGCTTCTAGATTGGGGTTGTGATACCGAGAATGCACAACATCGATGAACAGATCGAATCAGAGAGAGAGAGAGAGACGCGCACGTCACAAAATGAGATTACATGGACAAGGCAGAAGACGCTCAACAGTATATCCTTTCATCGCATATTCAACTAGAGTACAATAATGTCCATCTCACTACGGCGGGTATTCCACAAATCCCCATGCCGTCAAATGTCCCCCTTTCGATCACGAATCCTTATCGCATCATAATCCATGCTCATCATGCTCCCTCTGCTCCCGGCTAAACATGCGCTATCATAAATCATACAGCAAGAACATCGCGAAAACTCCTCTTTTACCTATACCTTAGCTGGACACAAGACAAGAATCGATCAAAAAACAAAACACCATATCCCTCACACTGTTGCTTAGTACCTGATGTCGCTCGCTTTGTAGTAGTAGTTGTGCTGGTCACTGTACGCCTCGTGCACCGTATTAAACAGAGTAAGAATGAGACGCTATGCCCCGTCATGCTTTGAAACAGGATGAACGCCGAACCGGGAATCGTGATTAGTGTATGTCGTGGAGTGTGGTAAGGCGGAGACAGATGGCAGCATCTCGCGATGGGTTGTGAGTACAGCGTGTCTAGCGCCCAGCATAGCGTGATTCGTCGTTCATGGCTTCGCTACCCTTTCTGCTGCGATCGGCACCTTCGACGGTGTCGCCATTGACGCTTGAGATGTTCGAGCTTTGCAGACTCTGCGTGTCGGAAGTAAGTGGTGGTGGAGTGGTTGCCGCGGAGCCGTAGTGGCTAGCAAATGGAGGCGTAGGCATTTGCAAGCCATATCCGCCATGGCTCTGGCCGTAGATGCTGCCGCTGCCATTGGTCCATCGGCCGGGAGACATGCGGCTTTGCATCTTCTTCTCAATCGAGAGCATCTGCTTACCGCACCCAGTGCGCTTGGCTAGGTTGACGGCAGGCTGCAGCTGGTCCATGAAGGTCGTGAAGTCGTCCGCACAGAGCGTGTCAAGTAGTTTCTCTGCAACAAATCAGCACTCATTCCACGAGCTGCCTCGCCATACTTACGAATCACATAGTTGCCAAAGTTGTCCTTGATCATGCTTACGAGCACGCCCTCGCCATCGAGACGCCTCGAGTTGCCGTCTGCTAGGGTGTATACCACTCGTCGCCTCCAGTAATCGTCGGCTTGCTCGATGCATTTCTCAACCACATTGCTTGCAAATTTGTGCTTGCTGAAGTTCTCAAGTGAGCCCAGCACAGTTTGGAGCACCCGGGCCTTTCCAAGTCCTTCGTCCTTTGACACGATATGCTGTACAACATAGTTGCCATATTGGTCGGGAATCATGTGTGGTATACCGTCCATCAGCTCTCCCATGATAGCTGTTTTTGATGGCGTGTCGCACCTCTCCAGACATCTCTGGATGACCCTACAGCCGTACCCATGAATGCTGAGCTGCTGGACTTGCCCTCTGAACGCTGCAGTGATGAATTCGATGGTCGGTGGAGGACACCGCTCGATCGCTTTCTGGATGACATGGTTTCCATTTTGGTCCTTGACGCATTTGATGACGTGCTCCTTGAGCTCGCCTACAAGCATCGCTTGCTGATCCACAAGGACATGGTCCAAAGCCTTTTGTACGACTCGACAACCATACATCGACAAGCTGAGGGTCAGGACTTGGCCACGCATCTTGTTCGCCAGAATCTTCTTGTGAGTCTGGTCACCGTGCTCAAAAAACTTCTGAATGACATAGTTGCCAAAGACATCAGTCATCAAAGGAATCGCGTTTGGCTCGATCTCGCGGAAGACGCGTTCCTTCTCGTCCGAGTTGGCAGTCTCAAGTTTGGTCTGAATGAAACGCGAGCCGTGCTGGTCGCCACTAAACTCGGCGATATGGTCGTAGATGTCCTTCAACTCGTACCGCTTCGACTTGTTGGAGTTTGACTTGAATTCGTACATGAGCGCACTCTGCACACCATCACCAGCCGGAGGATCCTGGTGGCCGTGGATGTCCATGCCATTGATCGGCATCGGAAGGAGGTATGGGAGCGTTGGCAATTGCATGGCGTTTGGCAAAGCATAAGGACTGAACATCGGCGCTCCATAGGGTGCTCGCAATTGCATTAACTGCTGAAGCCGGGGGTCAAAGTACGGCGGGTGGTCTGGAACATTCGGTGATCGTCTGTAAGGAGTCGTGGCCGGCGTAAAGGTGTGCCAGTTGGTTGGAATACGTGGAACGGATGACTGATTTAGATCGCGACTGCCCATGTTCGACGGTGTGAAAGATGGCACTTTGCGTAGATCAAGGCCACCTTGAGGATGCTGGAAGGTATTGCCGAAGGGCACAGGGACATGATCTCCATAGAGCTGCACCTGTTGAGGCGCAAAACCGTCGATGCCAAGAGACTGCATCGTACGGTCAATCTCTTCGTCCGCCTCGCTGGTCTCTTGCTGGGATGTAGATGAGTAACTCAGAGAGGGGATCGACTGAGTGCCATATCCATTACCCTGCACGTTGGGCCTATACGAAGTTTTCGATCTACCGCCGTTGGTCATGCTGAGCTGACCAAATGACGAGGCTAGAAAGTCCTGATTGAAGCCTGCATAAGTGCCACGCTGGGATGAGATCGAGGGCGCACGTGTGCTGCTGGGTGTAATCCTGCTCTGATGCACGTGCTCGCTACCAGGAAAGACCGGCTGCTCATCAGAATGGCGCGAAGGCGGCCAGCTCGGATCTCGACTGCGGGACATAGAGCGCGTAGCAAACTTGTTGCCGTAGTGTGGTCGACGCTCATCCGTGGGCGATCCGTTTTCCATAGTCATCTCGGCCCAAGAACGACCCAGAGCAGAATCCGGGCCTTTGTCGCAAGGATCCGAGGGCTTGTTCGATCTGTCGAACTTTGTGTAGACGGGCGGCGGTCCGGAGAAATCGCTGGTGAAGGTAGGTCCCAAGCCAATTCTCGGTTGACTGGCTGGAGGCTGATTAAGATTGATTGTCGGCGCTTTCGAAGCATGCAGCGGTGCGAAGGTTTGACTGGCTCCAGATAGCGACTGCGGATTATGGGATATGCTGGCTGTACTAAAGCTCCTGTTCTGAGATGGAGGTTGGTCGGCATAACGGTTCTGGGAGACTTGTTGCTGCTGTAACGAGTTGGCGTTTGGAGGTCGAAAGTTGTTCCAGCTATCCTTGAGGGCTGATGAGCCCTCCACGAGCACTTTGGACCCGCTCTTGCCCTCATGCTCCTCGGCCTGCACAGGAGTCGCGTTTTGTGGCATCTCGCGTGATGCTGAGCTGTCGCGTGCCGTGACCCGGGACGAGAAGCCGTTCGAGAGGCCGCCATTCCCCCAGATGTTCCCAGATCCCCAAGGCTTACTCGTGGCTGAATACATGGCTCTTGCAGGCGGTAGTTTGCGCTGTGGGAGACTCGTGCCTGCGTTCAACGCGCAAGCCCGTGATGGTTGATGTTGCCAGCATATAACAGATTACAGAATAGGTCGAAGGATATGATTACTGCGTATGTTCGTCGAGGCCGTGAATCGCTCAAGTCTACAGAATGGTGTACGTCGAAGTAAATGCGTATGGGTCGTGGTTATCTTGCTCTGGGCGGCAGCATGCCCAAGTGGCAGCTGAGGCAGGAATGGAGTCAGCGTCATGACACTAAGAACAACCTGTAACCTCGAGCCCAAACATGTGGAGCTCAGGCTATGGCGGAGTTTGAGGCTGATGAAAAGGTACGTACTGAGCTGGCACTTGCCAAGGATGTATGCGGCGAATGCACCGGAAGGACGCCTGAACGCCAAGGCACCGCTTCGGATCGGGCACCAGGTATAGGTCGAGAAGGAAGGTGGAAAGCAAAACTGCGTTGGGTGTGGACAAGTACACAGCTATGTGCAACGGCAGGTTTAGGTAGGTGAGTTTGCGTGCTGCAAGGCCAGGCCAGGCGGGGATTCCCTTTCCCAGGATGTTCAGTTTCGCCAGCTGGGCGTGCGCAAGGTCGCAGATGATGATGAGGTCTTCTGGTAGCAGCAATGGCCGGCCAGGGCGGTGGTCGAAGGCAACGGTGGTGCGCTCGAGGAAGGCATTCAGGACTTCAAACCATTTGAGACGGGAATGCCAGGAGCGCAGCTTGGAAGTAAGGGATCTCAAGATGGAAATGTGCAGGAATGTACGGTATGTTGTCCTCGAGACGATTTGGGGTGAATGTACAGAGCGCGATAATAAGGGCACCGGCAAGCAGACGACGAAGCCCAAGGGGGAGGCACGGCAGGATAGCTCGATGACCAAGGAGACTGTAGTCTGTGTCGAAGGAATGATGACCAAACGAGAAAGGGAGCTGCGTGATGAGGATGTAGTGCAGGGTAGGTGAGATAATCGACCCGCCCAGCAGCAGCAGCAAGCAGCAGCAGCCGCAGCCTCAGCAGCAGGCCGGCCGACCAGCAGCTTTGACGAAGGACGGACAGATGCCAGGCTTGTGCTTTGCGAGAGAGATCACCGCAGGGAAAGCATTTAGCGCGACCGTTTCGTCTGCGAAGCTAATTCCTTAGACTGAAAGAGCCACGAGCCTGAAACTTCCTATTCGTCCATCCAGACGACATCCTACCTGTCGTCGTCCACATCGTGCCGAGCCCGCGTCCAAGCATGGCGGGCAACATGTTCAGCTTCTGATCCGCCTTCGCGATGCCCTGGGAAGAATCAAATGCCACCACCTCAACAGGATATACACCGCCATTTCTGCCTCGGCGACCTTGCAGCAGACATGCCCATATTGCCGCCGTTTCGCACCTATAATTCGCGCGCGATCAAGCCATCCAGCAATCGCGCCGGTGACACCGCATATGTATCGCTCGCCAAGAAGCAGGAGACCACCCTGTGTGCGCCGTCTCGGCAGCCTCCGCGGCGCGGCTTGCTGCAACGATGATTTGCAGAAGCCTTGCTGCTGCAGCGTCGGGGAAAACCTGCTGAAGCGAGAAGCCTGTCGCACACCCGAAGTGTCCGGCTTCACACCTACCTAAATAACGTTTCTCTTCGTCCACGAGTCACGACCTCCCCAGTGTATAGCTGAAAGAACCGGGCCGATATAATGCGACGCATTCGCTGCTGGCGTGGTGGAATGCACGCTCGTCGAAGCGTCCCTGCACATCTGGCAGGGATCTGGCTGCGTGTACCCGGTACGACTGCTTTTGCGCCCCGGGCGCCATGTCCCGCGAGTCCCGCATAGCCAAATCCGCGACACCAACGTATGTAAGCGAGCGAGTTGCGCACGCATCATTACTAGGAGGGACTGCACCAGGTGTCAAGATCTTGACACATATACTGGCTCTCATCAAGCCGGCAAACTCAATCGCCACGAGATGAATGCGAACTGGCTGTCTCGTGGCGGCGAAATTTACCGACAAGAGTCGCTCGGAGTCAGCATCTGTCTCTCGGTACTCGCTCCGAGAAGAACTTCTCGAAAGGAGAGAGAAGAACTCTCGCCTCGTGATTGGTGTGACCGTGTGAGTGACCGCTCGCGGTGCCGCTGAGCTATAAGGATGCATAAAAGCATCGGCAGTCTCAAGGACGGAAAGGTGTTTTGCTGCTACCTTACTACCCATGGTAGACGAGTGCACGAATCTTGATTATTATGGATCCCCACACGTTCGATTAAGCAATGCAATGCACTATCTCGGGGGCATTGCAGAGATGCTACGGATTCACGGCAGTGCTATATCACGTCAATGGCAGCCCGACAGCCCAGTCCCATTCATCTTACATCCGTGCCAAGAAAGGATAAGCCCAGAAAAAGTCACGAAAGGACAGACAAGCAGACCAGCCTTCACCAAAGCACCACAATACACATTTCGGCAGCTCAGGTGGAGCTAGTGTCTCCGAATTTGGACTCTGGGTAATTGCCTTGGTGCTTAATGCGGGATCAAGGCCTCGTCGAAGATTCCCTCACATGCACGGCGCTCTGCAGGAGAACGAAGGCCATACGCGCAGATAATGAACAAGTCGACTGTCGTGATCATCATATCACTCATCGCTACTCTTTTCGAGCACAACGCGCGAGACATGCCACGTGCGACAGTGAGATCCGCGCAAGAGTCTATGGGCTCACCGTCGTGTGATAGCCGTGCTACTCTCTTGAGAGTTGCTGCGGCCAATCTGATATTCGTGCCAAGCAGCTAGTCGGTCGCTCTCGTAAGGAGCTCCGGCGATTTGTTGCTTGGCATGAACAGGAGTTTGATTCTCCGTCTTGATGAGCATGCCTAGTATGTTTCCAGAGAACATGAAACACGGGGCCCGAGAACTGGACCATGAGGCGATAAGTGCTTCCGCAGGACGAGCTCCTTTCCATTCGCGTTGGCGGCTTCGGAGCACTCACGAACATCTTGTTCTTTAAGATCAGTGGACCCTGAGAGCGTCTACAATGCTTCTGGCGATCTTGGCTGTATACTGTCTGCTTCCACTGCAGTTGGGGACTCTCTTGTCAATTTCCTGGACGCTGTTTGTTGTTAACATCGTCCGCCGGGGGTCGATAAGAACGCTGAGAGTGACGTATTTCGCGAACGCACTAGCATCTTCATGGCATTACACAGTCTGTGCGCCGCAGACTGCTATAGGATCCCCAAGGTGGACGCAAGCCGGGATGCGGGCTCTCAGTGGTTCTATCAGTGAATAACCAAATGGTTGACTTGTTGATAACGGATGACTAATTGACCATACGTCTGACTGCTTGTGCCGCCCTTGACTATTTGGTGATGCCATCGCTGACCGCTCAAATCAGCGGCTAATCATGTGTGGACAGGGTGACGAGCGAGAAGTCCCACCCTAATCAACTAGTAGGCCGCATGCACTTGTCTTGTGTTCGTGACAGCACAGCCTGCCCAGACAGGATCACTTCTCGTCTCAGCCGGCAAAGCAGATCATACCGAATACAGCGGCTTGTTTCCAAGCGAGCTGTCGCTGCATGGCGCGGCCCGTATGGTTCAGCGAAGTACGTCTGCGGGAAGAGACCACGCGACCACTTTCGCGCTTGCGCAATGGATCATGCTGGCGTTGAGTTCAGTCAGAGATGCCGGTATCGAAGTCTAAGGATGCTTTGCATTCGATCCTCCCAAGGGGACCTTAGAAAATGAGTCATGTTGATGATGAAGACAAAAAATGAGTCGAAAAGATGGCGCTCTTCGAAGGCCCCCACTTGCCTCTTTATATCTAGCCCCGCCATTGACGTCTTTACAACATCTTCCAACTCTTCGTCATCCACGAATATCGCACAAACCACAGTTTCAAATACAACTTTCTCCAAAGGTCCGGTTTCCAGTCGAGTCGGCCAGCCTGGCAGCAGAATCAGCAGTCTTACAAACCACAATCATGGCGGTCCGCGCGTCATTCGAGAATTCCAACGAGTACGTCTTCCCTCAAAACTCTGGACAAAATCTCCAATCTGCATTATCGAGTCACCAGACTAATACATACTCCAGAGTCGGCGTCTTCTCCACGCTGACAAACTCCTACGCGCTCGTCGCGATCGGCGCCTCCGAAAACTTCTACTCCGTCTTCGAAGCGGAACTCCAAGACGTAATCCCCATCTGCCACTGCACGATCGCCGGCACGCGTATCATTGGTCGCCTGACCGCCGGGAACCGCCACGGGCTGCTCGTACCCACCTCGACGACCGATCAAGAACTACAACACCTCCGCAACAGCATCCCAGACACCGTCAAGATCCAAAGAATAGAAGAACGGCTATCCGCGCTGGGGAACGTGATCTGCGCGAACGATCACGTGGCGCTCGTGCACCCGGACTTGGAGCGGGAGACCGAGGAGATCATCGCGGATGTGCTGGGCGTGGAGGTGTTTCGGCAGACGATCGCGGATAATGTGTTGACGGGGAGTTATATGAGCTTGTCGAATCAGGGCGGCCTCGTGCATCCGAAGACGAGTATACAGGATCAGGACGAACTGTCGAGTCTGCTGCAGGTGCCGCTTGTCGCGGGATCGGTGAATAGAGGATCGCCGGTGGTTGGGGCGGGCATGGTGGTGAACGATTGGATGGCGGTGACGGGCTTGGATACGACGGCTACGGAGCTGTCTGTGGTGGAGTCCGTATTTAAGCTGGGTGAGGGCGCGGCGCCCGGCGTGATCAACACAACGAATAAGGAGACGATGGTGGAGAGCTTTTACTAGGCATTTTTTTTGGCTAGCGAATGGCTTTGTGGCATTGTATCTTGAGCGCGGCGTTTGGGGTTGAAGCACTGATGCTGCTGTGCATGACCGTAGCCTGGCGTAGCAGCAGTAGCTCCGAAACTGAAGCTTCTTCACCAGAGCATATCATCAGAAGGAGAACGTGGCTTCATTATATATACCTGCAGGATGGTATCATCTGCACAAGATAATGCAACAACGCCGAGAAATGTGAGCCCATGCATGCCACCATCCATAACGCCGGCCTCAGCACCACTGCCGGAAAGACCCCATGAACAAGCGCCGGCTCCCATGCAAGCTGAGCAGGCTTCAACGAGACGTGCTCTCATCCGCCGGTCGAACGGCACCCACACAACGGTGTTCCTGTGTTGTCGACAGCCGCCTTCGACACGTCGACCACGTCATCCCACCCGGATCGACATGGTTCTGCAGCTCAGCCCTCTAGTTGGCAAATCCTCCTGCGTAACGCTTCGGTGATTCCAGGGCATAGACATCTTCTAGTCCGCATCCTCAGCTTGCGGCTTCTCGTCCTCAATCGTGACGCCGGCCTTTTGCGCCGCCTTCTTCCAGGCCTCGCACTCTGTCCACGCCCTGTGGCACTCCGCCTTCAGCTTATCGCAGCTCGAGCTTAGTTCAGCAATCGCTTGCTCAGTCAGAAGCTTCTCCAGCGTCCATTTCTCGATATTCTGAGTCTCATTTTCTTTGAGCTGTGTGATAAACTGGACGGCGCGTGCGAGAATGGAACCTTTGTTCTTCTCGCAGCCCGGAACGATCTTGGCGAGCTCGTTGATACCTTCGTTGATTGTTTCGCGACGGCGACGCTCGACTGAGGACAGATTAGCATGATGTATGCCCAAATTGGTATCTGACACATGGCTTACCCTCCTTATGGTTGTCTCGTCGGACCTTGTGCCACTCGTCCGAGCCTACTTGAGGCTTCGGTCCGCCGTTGGGGCCTACTGAGCCCCCATCTTTGGGCGACGCATCCCCAGCATCTCCTTCTTGCCTCTCTTTGCTCGCGTCTGGGGCGTATTCGCCAAAGCTTGCCGTCCTGTGTATGTTGCTACTTGGCTCGCCAGGCACACTGCCCTGTCTGTCACTCTGTTCCGCAGAACTCTGCACTTGCTGCATGAACGACTGCTCGGTGGTCTGTGGTACCGTCATGGTGTGATACTGTGCCATCGCTGCCGCTGCCGTGTCGCTGGCGCTTTGACCCACGTTGTCGGCATGTTGCGCGTGCGGGACGGCGTGGGGCTGCTGGTCGTGGCTGTGCATGTGATGCTGTGAATGCTCGTCCTCCATCGGCGCCTCGTGGCCGCCGTAGTGATGCTCCAGTGCCCCAGTGTCAAAGTCGACGTGCTCCGGGTTCTCTATGACCTCCGTGTTGAAGTAGTGCGGATCGAAGTCGTGGCCGCTTGGGGCGAGTCCTGGAGCGGCGCGCATGTCCGGCACGTCATGAGAGTCGCGCTTCCTCTTGGCAGCAATTGCGGCCATGCTGGTTGTTGTGCTGCAGGCGTGCTGTGTCTGGTATATCGATTATCCCGGTTGCGTTGGTTCTCGAGTCGCGACTGTCGCCTGCTCGGTACAGGTGCCTATACATATCGTTAGCTGCGTGTTAGTCGAGGAGCAGCGCGTGGGCAAGGTCATGCGCTCCACGCAAGCAAGCAAGCAGATCAGGCATCGCGCATCATCGCCGGCAAACCCAACACTTTCGCAGACGCTACGTGTATAGTTGCGATAAGCCTTCTGCAGCGTAGGATGCCAGCGGTGCGATGCCTTCGGTGCTGCAAGAGCAGTGTAAGGGCGCGATCGTGTTGTCAGCGGAGGGTCTCACCTCTTCGAAGCGGGCTTGTTAGTCTGCAAACACGTGATTGATGGTCAACATGTGATCTCTCGGTCTAAGGCGATCGGTCGGGTATGAAGTCGTCGTCGGTATCGAATTGCGGGCCGCGACTGCCGATTTCGGCGAATATCCAACAATGTGAAGCAACGCCAAGTCGGAACTCTTGAGTGTCAGATCGAATGTTGCAAGGATCAGAATTTGTTGGCATCAACCGCTTCTTGGGCGATATGTACAAGCATATACAAAGGGCACGAAGCAGGAGGAAGTCATGTGCCCTGCGATGATCAAGTGACTACCAGCCAATAGAAACCCCACGCAGCTTCCCGCTCGAAGCCTCGGCGGCGGTCACATGCAGCGAAATCCCACCCCTTTCCGTACTATCGGGGAGAATATATGTGAGATTAGTGAGCGTGATCACTTCCGAGTCATGAGATAACATCTTTTCTGTTGTCTTGAGACGCCAGCGTCAGTACGGGGCGCAAAAGACCACCCATGCCTATCGGATAAGTAAGGTAGGCAAGGTATTCGTACCTAGTAGGTAGGTAGTGTTGGGGTGAATGCGCGTTCCGAATTGACGTAAGTAGGCATGGGCTGGGCTGCATAATGTAGGTAGGATGGACCTCCTAGGAGGTAGCTTCGGAACAGTGCGTTGAGTGTTGTGAGTGTTCATACCTCCTGGGCCTAAGGCTCACGGTTTGTCAACACAGTGAGAGCGTAGTCAAGTGATCAGACATGGAACAGCCACGATGACTGCGTCTGCCGAAAGGTCCCAGCTATCGACAGTCAAGCAGCGCTACACCGCCACCCGACCGAGTCTCTGGGAAGCACACTTGAGCGCAGCGCCTGGCGCCTATCACGCGAGCAATAGCATACGCCACTTGTCTATGACACTGACCCGCCCAGCCAATGTCGGAGCCCCTGCTTTGCCAAAGCTCATGAGCAGTCTAGTCTATGCACATGTCCCCAGTCTCGCAATATACACTGTTCATAAATGCATCACCTGTCCTGTAGAACCTCTATGCTCGCTTATGCGACGGTGAAACTAATCCACAGTGCTGAAACCTAGAAGCACAGATGGCTCTTCCCCATGACGCCCCTCCCAAGTCTCTTCCAGACTCCGTCCTGCTGTACCGTATGCTGTCGTGCGTAGTTCTCCTCAACAACATTATGCTTATTTACAATGCTCAAAAATACCTGATCCAGAGTCGCTTGACTAACAGAATAGTACTGAAATCCTAATTTCTCTTTGTTGCGCTCGAGTTCGGCGAAGAGTGCCGCGATACCACTTCTCGATGTTCTCGTCGATGTCGACGTCATCTTCTTGTCGGGATCAGCGTGGACGATCTCGATGCTGTTATCTGTGGCGGATCGGTCATTAGGGACCGAGAAGCGTAGCTGGCCGTGGAAGGTCCGGTCCTCGACTACCGCGCCGGGAAACGTGCTGCGGATGAAAGACTTGATGTCGTGCATGCCCGCTTCGCTCGTGTATGGAGCATCTCTGTGTATGAGATGGACATGATACGCATCGCCATGCTTCTTCCGCAGTTGATCGCTGGTGCCAAGTGCTAACATACGCTTCGCCATAATCCCGGCGCGGTCGGCGAGAGCATCCGCCTCCTCCATCGAGTGCGTCGTCAAGACCAGAGCTCGTCCAGACGACACAGCGCTGAGCGTGCGCCACATCACCCGCTTTGAGGCTGCATCCATACCGCTTGATGGCTCGTCTAACAGCACCACAGATGGATTGCCAATCAATGAGATTCCTAATGACAGCTTCCGCTTGTTGCCGCCGGAGAGCTTCCCTGCCATTCGGGCCTTGAAAGGCGTCAAGCCGACTGCGCGCAGCACTTGCTCGACATTGTGCTCGACATCAGGCACACCGCGAGCCCGGGCGTAGAACCGTAGGTGCTCGACAGCCGTCATTTGATCCATGGCATCAAACTGAGGGCATACGCCCAAGTTGGTTCGAGCTGCTGCCCTTCTGGCGATGATCGAGACATCTTCGATGAGGATGTCACTCTGCCGACCGGTCGGTCGGGTGTCTCCTCGAATGAGTCCGATGGTGGTACTCTTTCCTGCACCGTTAGGTCCAAGCAGGGCAAACACTTCACCCTTCGGCACCGCAAAGCTCACGTCTTGAACAGCCATATTGTTCCCAAAGACCTTGCTAGCGTGCATGACGCGCAACTCGTCTTTGCACTCTTCCGTCCTCCCGGCTTCTGCATACACCTCTGGATCCACGTCGTCGACTTCTTCCACATCTTGAGGCTTATGCTTGGTACGTGTCATGAAGCCAGGCCTCCAACCGCTATCAGATGCGACCAGGACTAGCATGAGGACCACAGCTTGAATGATCAGATAGGCTATGCATGAGCCGCAGACACTCCACGCGCCTGGATATGGAGCCAGCTCAGTAGCTCGACACAGCGCTGAGAACTCGTTGAATGTCAACAACAGGCTTCGCAATAAATTTGCGGCAGGAAAGAAGGCCCCAATGGTGTATGTGACAATGTTGATATCTCGATCCGTATCGTAGGCAGGTGCATAGGTAATCGTGCAAAGATATGCGATGAAGTACAACAGGAAGAAGACGCATTGACCTCCTGCTGCGAAGGCGAACGCTGCGAGCTGGCTCGTCGTAAATAGCGAGACGACATACGACATCAAAGTCGCTGTCAGGCCGAAGAGGGTGAAGACCAGCCATAGGTAGCCTGGACCATACCAAACGCTGGACGCAGCCGTGAAGATGATGATGGCTATGGTAGCAACGACCAGCACAATAATGAAGTCGAACAACAGGTACGCTGTCCAGAGCGATGGCGCCCTGATTCCATTGCTGTAGTGTAGAGCACGAACCTTGTGCAGCCTCTCTCGATTTGGGTAGAGCGCGAAGAATCCGGGATATGCGCACATGGCAAGACCAAAGTAGAGAATCAGCTGCAAGCTCTTGCCGGCAGATGGTGCCCAGGGAAGATCGAAAGTCTGAAAGTTTGTAATCACCGGCACCTTGGTCAAGCTCATGTCAATGAGATTCTGTATTGCAACAGCGTAGTACATGTCGTAGTTGCCTCGCCACGCAAAAGTCGGAGTGTCGCCTAGGAAGAAGCCACCCGGCTCAACTCTGCTATAGTTGCGCGCAATGTAGGCGTTGAGCGCATCGAGCGTGGTGACATTGCGAAAAGGTGGTGGAGTGAGCAGCGGATAGACCTCGTTGATCAGATTCAGTGGAACCTGTCCCGGCGGGCCTTGTGGTATTCTTGCCCGGACGCGTAAGAAATTGTCCAAGCCTGCAGCCGTAGAGTTGGACACTTGGTCCGATGGCGAGCACGAAAGTGCAGCGAAATTCTTGAGGAACAAAGTAACCAGTCCTGCTGTTATGATGGGAATGAGGAAGGCTGCAAGATATGGCCAGGCGTTGCGGCGTCCAACAGTCGCACGCTTTCGGAAGAGGACCCACGTCTGGCCTAAGTACGAAAGATTTCTTCCAGTCACAAGTTGTAGTCCTTCTTGATGGGGTTTGCTCCCAGAGGCATCTGAGACAGGGCTTGGTGCTCGATCCTCAGCAAGCTCCTGCTTGACCTCCTCTGCCAATTTCAGGAACACATCCTCAATGGTAGGACCATTGACCTGATAATCGCGCACGCCAACCTGCTCCAACTCAGCCACGAATCGTGCTGCCGCCGCAGAATCTGCCAGCTGATACACCGTCTGATCATGATAGACCTGCTTCGGGGTGTCTTCAAGTTGAGTTGGCAGGTCTTTCTTGTTCTCGTGGTAGATTCGCACGCGATAGCCACCGCCAAGTTCGTGTTTCAAAGCGACTGCAGAGCCATTGGCCACCCGCTTGCCTTTTGACAAGATTGAGATATCGTCAGACAGCAAGTCGGCCTCGTCCAAGAAATGCGTCGTCAAGATCATAGAACGCTTGCCCCTTTCCGCGAGAAGGATGTCCCAAATCTTTCGTCTTGAGAGCGGGTCTAGACCAGAACTGACCTCGTCTAACATGCACAATGTAGATCCACCTGTGAGCATCATGGCGAGCTGACATTTTCGTTTTTGTCCTCCGGACAATGTTCCGGACATCGCGTTGAACTTTTGCTCGAGATCGCATCCTGCTACGAGCTGCTGCATCTCAGCCATGGAATCCAGCTTGGTCGCTTTAAGCCGGTTGAATATCCTGACGTGTTCGTACACTGTCAGCTCGTCCCAAAGCACATTCTTCTGCGGACATAGACCTATGCCGCCAGTTGCGTCCATCTCGATTGTGCCACTTGTCGGCTTTTGTAGGCCGGCTAGCATGTCCAGTGTGGTGCTCTTACCACTGCCGTTGGCGCCTAGCAGTACCAAGATCTGCCCCCGAAGCACTGACAAGTCTACGTCATCAACAGCACGCACTGTCTGTCTTGGAGTCTTCGAGAACCTTGAACCGACACGCCTGTGCCACCAGTCGGGCGGATAAAGCTTGGAGACTCCAGTAATCTTGACTGCCTCTGCGCTTTGATCTCCATACCGTAGTTTCCGAGCTTTCGATGCCGTGCCATACAATGAGCGCTCGATGTAGGCGCCAATCAACGGGAAGACAATGATCTGAAGGATACTCCACAGGAAAAACAGCCAGCCTGGCATGCGCCACGGTGCGGTCGGTGCAGCAAGAGCCAAGTTTGCGGGTAAGCTCTTCTGCTGCCAGTATGCCATATAGATGATGAACAAGGTGAAGTTCATCGGCGGGAAGAGCAGGGTCAACACGATTGCGGCACCCGTGGAGACCGGAGGGATGACTTGGATGATGATCGCGAGCACGATAGATACGATCGTCACAGTGATACCCGACAGTTGTGCTCGCCTGAAGAGACTAGCAAATGCAACGCTCCAGCTCGAAAGTGCCAGACCAGAGAGTATGAAGTATCCGACCATAATGCCCACATTCGAGAATGTGTAGTTCTGCACGCCGACAATGACTGCCATGATGATCCAGCTTGGGAGGTACAAAATGTCGAAGGCAAGATGAATCGACAAAATACGAGCAGCCTGCGGTACCCATCGTCGTTTGTTTGGCATCATGGCTTCGATGAGCTGTGACATCCCGAGTTCCCGCTCCTTGGCCATCTCACCAGTGAGCTGATAGCAGATGCCGACAATGCCGACAAAGTAAGCAACAGCCAATATGCTGATGAGACTGCCCATGTACAGGCGGGTGATGTTGCGTTGGCGCTGTGCCGCAGTCTCGGAGGTATAAGGATACTCCATGATGTTGTCTGTCAATGTGGTGCCATTCAAGCCCGCAATAGCACTGTCGACAGCATGCTGGATCGGGATCACGTAGATCTCACCGTCATTGCTGTTGCTGTCGACGTATATCCTTTCACTCAGTGCGCCATCAGCTCGGATGGTATAGTTCCAAATCCCGCCGATGCCTTCAGTCGGAGAACTGACAAACTCCACGGCAGCGAAGCAAGGAGACACGCCCCGGATGGAGCTGCGGCATGTTGTCAAAAGCCCACTTTCTGATTCCAAGACCTGTACAGTCTTGCCTTGCGCCTCGATGGGTGTCGTCAGCTGGCTGATTACGCTCGAGATTGCGCCTCCTGTATAGCCATTATTGACGAAGACCACCGTATCACGTCCACCTGCTGACGCCGCCACAGCGTCGCTTAGGCTACGGACCTGAGCTGGTGAGCCAATGCCGAATGTCGATGGTGGCACAAAGAAGTTCTTAGCATATGAGATGAAGAACATGAAGATGACGGGCCTGTGTGCTTGTCAGGATCTGCAACCTCTACTTGGAAGCTGTATTGAGGACATACGCTATCAGTGCCCGTACCAAAGTGCCCAGGAGGTGCCGCCATAGCACAATCCGCAAAGTCTTTTCAGTAAGCGTCCACGTCTGCCGTATGAACGCCATGGATGGCAGCTCAAAGCCTTAAGCCGAGACAAGTGACCTCTCCTTGGCATCAAGAGCCTTGCAAAGGGAGCAGCCTGGAAGACTGGAATGTCCAAGCGCGTCTATGATGATCGTCCGAGAAAGCGTGACATATCGTCCAGCCTGTGCGCCAAAGAACAATGTAATAACGAGTGACCAGGTCAACAAGGAATCCAACTCAAGTAAACGACACTCATTGACAAGCGCATAGAGCGACCTATGGGTGTAGACATGGTGGCGAATCAATACTAGACCAAATGTGAGATGCACTACGCAATCGAAGTGCGGCAGGCATGCCGGCTTCCGACCGCTTGTGGCTGCTACATGTAGCCTTCAGTGACATGGTTTTCAGGAGGCGATATGGCCTTGCAAACACCAGTATCTTTCAAAAAGGACAGTGACTTAGCATGGGACTGGTAAGTCGACTCCAACGATTTCAAGTCTTGATGAAGTGAAGGTTGACCGGGTTCTTGGAACGTCTAATCCAATGGTCCGTGCTTTGGTTGATGTGCAGGGGAGTAAACAACCTTGGCAGTTCCTCTGTTCGCTGTCCACGTTGCGAAACAACCAAGGAAGCCTCGCCCAACTCGACCAAATGCCGAGCTCATTGCGAAATTGCCGTGAACAGAGGATAGTCGGCCATGGGCCTGGAGAGCTGGCGCAGCATTTTGAACAACGAGACCGGACAGATCGAACGGACAGCTGGCAGGGCGGAACGCATGTCAGACTTCTTTAATAAAGGCTCGTGTGCTGGTCTGACCCATGTGATGGCTGACTATGCATCACGACTCTAACGATGTAACGAAGCTATAGAGTCGTCTCTCACGACCTCGCGCATAGCCACCTGTATGGTGTATGCCTGCAACGACTAAGTCTTGACGGCTGCGAGTGCAGTGGAGCCAATCCCGAGGTGATTGCTGAACATCAAAGCCGCGAATGTGCTAACTGCTGCCTATGTGGAGCTGTCCGATGTGCCACGTTGCCGGCTTCCTCCTCGTTCCCTGCCATCCATGGAAGGCAATTTGGGCCAAGGAAGCATCAAGACATCTCATTCGCATAGCTATCAAGGCTTACTTCGTGACTTCAACTCCATTGCCTTCATGCCATCTCACGTGATTGAGACCTCATCATTCAGACGCCTTGAACGCCTCTGCCTGCTCGACTCCATGACATAAGACCCGCTCGTGCTCGTGTGCTCCCGGCCGACCCACCAGTTCCCATCTCATTTACTACCGCCTAACAGCATTGGCCCTTCTTCGCGGCGTCGCCGGCAGCTACGCTGGGTCCGAGGGGGATGGATTGGCCTTGTCCTGGGCCTGGGGCTGATTCGCCTTGGTCCAACGCCTTGCTCGACACGATGCGGTAGATCTCTGTGCTTTGATCAGTGCCAAAATCACATAATGTCCGAATGTTGCCTAGACGCACCCGTCAACTCGTTCTGGAACGCCAACTCCACGTTACTCGCATCCAATGCCGACGTCTCAATGAAGCTCAGCCCATGTTGGCTGGCAAACTCCTTCGCCTCTTCCGTCGGCACTGCCCTCAAATGCCTCAAATCGCTCTTGTTACCGACCAACATAATCACAATGTTCGTATCCGCATGGTCCCGGAGCTCCTTCAGCCACCGCGTCACGTTCTCATATGTCTGGTGTTTGCTGATGTCGTAGACGAGCAGCGCACCCACAGCGCCGCGGTAGTATGCGGAGGTAATGGCCCGGTAGCGCTCTTGCCCTGCGGTATCCCAGATCTGTGCCTTGATGGTTTTGGCGTCAACCTGAATGCTGCGGGTCGCGAACTCGACGCCGATGGTGGATTTGCTGTCGAGGTTGAATTCGTTGCGGGTGAACCGCGAGAGCAGATTGGATTTACCGACGCCAGAGTCGCCTATCAGGACAACCTTGAAGAGATACTGGATACGTCGCTCGTACGTTAGCTACCGCCTGTGCCCACCATCTCTCTTCCTGGAGGATCGCTCTTGCTTACGTCGTACTCATCGTTCGCCATGCTGGGCGCAACTCGACTGAGGAGATACTGCTAAACCAAGCGATCGACAGGGGATGTTTGGTAGAAGGTCAGACTCCTTATGGTTGTTACGTTGCTTCGTGATCAAGGGGCTTGCAGTTGCTTGCGGTCGCTACTCGCCCGCTTTCAGGGCGCTTGGCGGAGCGTCCTTGTCTTATCTAATCGTGGCGTGTCTAGCTTCAACCTCCGACCTAGCCACAAGGCGAGCGCGTGCTTAGGTGATCACTGACATTCTTCACTAGGTACGTACGATTCACGAGCAAATTCCTCATCACTGACCCCTGGCATGTTATTAGACACGTGCCATTTCCTCAGCAATATCAGCTGCGATATGCGACAGATCTCATAAGGTGAATGATATTGCTACGCAGCTGGACGGACGCCACGCCGACCTAGCGGTCCGACAGGCCTCCATCTGTCGTCAAATGGTCTAGAAACCGCGGATCTTGCCTCCGACATACTTGATCTCAGGCTTCGCGAACAGTTGGAGACCCGTGGGTGTGTGACTGCAAACCGGTTGATCGGTCACTATGGCCAGCTCGGATCCGGAGTACGACCATGACGAGGACGATGACATGCCAACCACGCGGGGCCGGCGGAACATGACCTCGAGGCCCAAACAGCAAAAGGCGGCTGCGTGGGAAGCGGCAGCATCATCGAGTAAATGGGAGCTTCAAGGAGCAGCAGAAGGCAGTATCGAGGATGCCCTAGGCGGACTTGAGGAAGCAGGGAAGCGACAGCGGTCAGTCATGGCCACTATCACTTCCCTCGACAATGTTACTAATCAGTATGTAGACTGCTCAAAGACACAACTCCACTGCAGCGGGGTATCATCAGGCACACTCTCCTCGTTCTTGATCTTTCATCTGCCATGACGGAGAAGGATTTGAAACCTACCCGCCACTTACTAACGATCAACTACTGCATCATGTTCGTACGCGAGTACTTTGAGCAGAATCCAATATCTCAGCTCGGAATCCTGGGCATGCGAGAAGGATTGGCTATCCGCGTTTCCGATGTCTCCGGCAATCCCAACGCTCACATCGAGGCACTGAAGCAATTGCGAGGCACCGAGCCTAAAGGCAACCCATCGTTACAGAATGCACTCGAGATGGCTCGGGCAGCGTTGTACCACACTCCATCTCACGGCACGCGAGAGGTTGTCATTATCCTTGGTGCGCTTCTCTCTTCAGACCCAGGAGATATCCACGACACGATTAAAGCATGTATACGCGACCGCATCCATGTCCGCATCATCGGACTAGCTGCCCAAATGCACATCTGCGCTGAGATTGCTCGGAAGACGAATGGCGGCGATGACACGTTCTACGACGTAGCCATCGATGAGGTTGACTACAAACAGCAGCTCATGGATATTACAACCCCGCCAGTCCTTCACAAGACGGACGCTGAAACGCAAAAGGCAAATCAAGCCGCTTTGCTGATGATGGGCTTTCCATCAAGGATCGTGGAGGACAAAGCAACAGTTTGTGCCTGTCACGGCAACTTGTCCCGAGGCGGCTACCTTTGTAGTCGATGCAAAGCCAAAGTGTGCAATCTGCCCGCTTCCTGTCCGACCTGTGATCTGACACTCATCCTGTCAACGCATCTGGCACGATCATACCACCATCTGTTCCCGTTGAGGAATTGGGCAGAAGTGTCTTGGGACCGTGCACGGAAGACAGGCTCGACGCAGTGCTTTGGCTGTTTGTCCGCCTTTCCACCAGTGCGCGCGGAACATGGTGCACACGTGAACGGGAAGGAAAGTGGAAAGAGGAGGGCAGAGGGAGCAAGCGAGTCGAGCAGGTATGAGTGCGAGACTTGTCAGAACCACTTTTGCATTGACTGCGATGTGTTCTGCCACGAGATCGTGCACAACTGTCCTGGATGTCAGAGTAATGCACATTTGCCTGAAATCGAGGGGCAAATTGGATGACGGGTGGGTGTGCGCGGAGATCGCTATGTGGATCCCAAGTGGCATGGCTTTTAGCCTACACTGTCATGGCGAGTCTAGATGAGGATTTTGGTCTCCTTGCGGCGTATAGAATCCCCTGCGGTGGGCTAGAAAATCTGGATGAAGATCAATGACGACCGTCGCTGTCTCCAACAACGCAACTTTGCACATTCGCAGCAGCTTCTCGGCATTCACGAGCTGCAATGTACGAAACGAATAGTCGGGCTTACCGAGATGTGGCGGCGCATTCACTATTGGTCTCGATTATACGCACCGATAGCCCGCGCGGGTCAAACACCGCGGTGACAAGCATGAAGGTCGCCTCCTCTCACGACGGATGAAAAAGGGACTGCCGTTCAAGGCGCACAAATGGATTGTCATGACTATCAGAATCCAAGGTTTGGCCTTGAGGCCAACGAAAATTCTGCGCTGGATTTCGTCGATTTGATGGTCACCATACTAGTACCTGACCTGCACAACTTTTTTGCGAAGCATGTCAATCGGGATATAGCTAAACATACCGATGCTTGACGCGATATACGGGTCGTGTAGTAATGACACTCGTCTGCCGCATCAATGCCATTGCTCAAAAAGGACCTGGAATGCATTGACGCACCCAACGTCCTAATATTCGATGACACATTTGTGCTGATGTAGTATCGAATACGCAAGTATGCCCAAGCTTCGTGAAAATGAGACAAACCGATGCGCGAACCTCGACCTATACCGAGAATAAGACTTGGGAAACCTGTAATCATACGCCCACTAGACCTTTACTTCACCGCCTTGACGATAAATCCAACAACCTGCGAAACTTCTACGCCTCGTTACTCCCACCGTCATACCCGTCCCCGACTCCACCCGATCCACGAAAAGCCATGCCTGCCTACCCAAGCATATTGTCTTATGTGATTCAGGTTGGCGGGCTCGTTCTCCAGGCGTTACGTACCGTGTAGCGGTGAACGAGACCTGGTCGAGCATTGACGACGCTTGAGGCGCCACCAGAGCTGGATGGGTGCACTCATGCTGCTATGGTTCTGTGACGCGTTGTTCTGGCTGGAGCGGTGCTGATCATTCACTCTGTTCCGGAACGACGGAAGTTTAGCAAGGCCGATGAAGGTTGTGAGGGATGCGGCGTAGAGCTGGTCTGCAGTCGGGTCGAGGACGCACTATTCGATCGGGAGGCATCTGCGGCTCTGAAAAGTGCTGGGATCACGGTATTGCCATGTCATTCTGATGGTGTCTCGGTCTAGTGATACAAATGCTCACCAGGCCAGCTGAAACCCCACGGTAAGTCTCAGCAGCTCTCGCAATCCTGTCGTCTTCTCCGGAACTCGTCACGTCTTTACATGCCCGAGCGTCAAGCCTGATGCCCTGACGCCTCACTCATTGGCCAGTCGCTGCTTAGCCGCATAGCCAGCCTTCAGCGCCGCCAGCCTCTCCTTGATGCTCTCGAACTTCGGCTCCATCTCGTCCAGAAATGCCCTGAATTCCTTCCGCAATTTGTCCTCCTCCTTGTCGTCAATCTTCTCGTCAAGCATGTCATCGAACTGGCGGTAGATCTCCCGCAGGATGTCCTCGTTCTTGCGCGCCAGCGGCTTCGACTTGCTCTTGGCCTCTCTGGCGATGGCGGCCTTGAATTTGACGCACATCGTGGCGAAAGGAGATTTGTCGTCACACGGCTTCGGGTTGAGGGTCTCTTGAAATGCGTCCAGCACGCGCTTTTTGACACCAGTACCTGCGAGAGTATCAGCAATGTCCTGCGGTGGTGTAGAGAGAGATAGGCCCCACCGGAGTCATTCTTGCATTTTTCATAAAGGCTAGACATAGCCTCGGTGAAATACGCGCCATGCCTGTCTTGCATAAGATCGAGCTCAATGTTGCTGCAATTGTTAGTATGAACCTACGGATGGACATCAGCACTTACCGCAGCCCCTTCTTCAGCACCTGATGGTGCTCGTTGTATGCCTGCTGGATGCCCGCAAATTGTGCTTCGAATATCTCGTTCAGCCGATCCATAGGTAACACAGTGCTTGCTGGGTCGTTCTTCACAACTGCCGCAATTGTCCTCACAAGATCCGAAAGCTGAGTTTTCATCTTAACGCCCAATTTGTCCTTCTCCTGCGTAAGATGTCCCAAGTTCTGGCGGTTGAGTTTGTTAGCGGCCTCAAGGAATTGCTCGTTCCAGCACTGCTTCGGAACGACCGACGTGCGATGGGTGCCGTCGCGCCGAATGAACGCCCGCATAGTACTCCAGTGCCATTTTTGCTTCTCGTCAAGGACTTCAAAGGCACCTTTGATTAGGTCTTGCTGAGCAGCCATGAGGGGAGCGATGACGAGCGCTGTGCTGGCATTGGTAAGTTCTTCCACGTAGTTGTTAACAATGTCTTGTGCCATGCCTTGTGGCTTCTT
The DNA here is from genome assembly GCA_010367425.1 of Teratosphaeria destructans. Taxonomy (NCBI): domain Eukaryota; kingdom Fungi; phylum Ascomycota; class Dothideomycetes; order Mycosphaerellales; family Teratosphaeriaceae; genus Teratosphaeria; species Teratosphaeria destructans. The sequence goes on along the minus strand of WBMN01000008.1, from coordinate 750,017 downwards.
GACCGCTTTCAACAGCTGTGCAGCGCCTTGCACTGAGTATGATCGCGCCCACATAGCCAGACCTTTCATGAATGTGGTAAACTTGTGGCCGATGTAGTTTTCCAAGGCAGCGAATTGGGCTGGCGCGGCTGACTTGAGAATGTAGGCGCGCAAAGCGGGAACGCCGGTTGCTTCGGCATCCAGACGGGGGCCATTTATGGTTTTCGCGCCCTTCAATGCTAAGTAATGCAGGTTCGAGACGCAGAATACTTCCAGCGTAGTACCGGGCGTCAGTTGGTCAGTCTTCTCCGCCTTGAGGCGCCTCATAGCATTGGCATTACGGGCGTCGACAAGAAGCTCGAACCGCTGCTGCGCGACGTCCCGGTGTTCTTGCTCAGTGGCTTTCAACTTTTCCTGCAGCTGCAAAATATCGCCGCGGAGCTTCTCTTTGGTGGTTTCAGTCAGCGGTCTCTTTGCTTTCTTCTTGGCCGCGGTGTGGCCCTCCAGCTTGTCTTTCCTAGTCATGATCTTTCGGGCCAACCCCCTCACCCGCTTAAATAGCTCCTTCTCCCGTACGAGCAAAGTTTCGTGGTCACCAATGCTTTGTCCTTCGTCTACGAGATGTTCGGCGAGGCCCTTATCATCAATGTTATCGTCGATGCCCGTGCAGATGATCATCATTTTGTAAGACTTGCCAAATCTCATGACGAGGCTGTCTACCATGGTCTCGGTGATGGCGCGATCGATCTTGGTCACGACCCAGATAGTATCGCAGTCACGCATGATCTCGATGCTGGTGTCGACCCGGATTTTGTTGATGTCGTCGAGTCCGGGAAGATCAACGAGCGTTATGTGCTTCAGAATTCTCGGCCTCTCCAGGCCAACGCGGACTTTGCGGACCAGAGGCCATAGGGCAGGATCTTCGTAGCGCGAGGTCGATGACACCAGTGGTTCAAGCTGCTCCAAGAGCTCATCTTGCGTATCGGCCTCCAGATACAGGGACTGAATATGACCGCCCTCGACGTCTTCATCCTCCTCGAGTAGGTCTTCGCACCATTCCACCATCAAATCTAGAGCTTCTAGGCCATTGTCTTCATCCTCCCGAAATAACGTTTCCAGGTGCTCTTGAGCGGCTCGAGGTGATTCAAACTCAGCTCTGTCGCAGAACAATGAGCGAAACGTAGAGAATGCGGTCTTAGATAAGCGACTAAGCTCTTGCTTTTCGTCTTGATCACAGTCTTCTGGGAGCTGAAAGTTGAAAGTGTTGTAATCCACGAGCAAGCGGCTGAGCAGATCTCGAATGCGATCGATGTCGAAGTACTCTACTTGAGCGGCAAATGCTTTCGTCTGGTCTGGGAAGGGGGATTCATATTCCGTGCCGACGTACGTGCAACTCTGACCAGCAGCCATCTATCACAGTTAGCAAGTCAACCGCGCCAGCGAACGGGCTAGACTTACCGCCTTTGCCAATCCTGGCATATCGAGGAGAGAATTCAACAAAGAACTCTTGCCTACGCAATGTCAGTCCGAATTTGATCATTCAGGTCTCATGCTGACTAACCTGCTCCAGTACTTCCAAGCATCGCAACCTTCTCCTTCTGCACCTGAGGGATAGTAGTAAGAGTTCCTGCGTTATGCTGGCAGCTCTGAACACGCTTGTTGTTGCAGCTGCTCTTTTGTAAAATCTTCAAAGCCGACAGAGGAATGTCGATCAGGTCCTGGCTCAGCTGACGAAACTCGGAATCGTAGGCCACGCAATTGGGAAGCGGCTCCGCATGTTCATAGTACTCGACCACACCAGTGCCCTCACCACCTCCAACGTCGGAGTCTCCCTCGCTGTCATCATCAAGGTCGCTGTCGTCGCTGTCTGAAATCACTGGCTTCACATCTTCTTCCTCCTGATCATGATCATCAAGATGCTTGCGTTTGCCCCGAGGCTGATAGATGTGGCGTGGCAGAGCCATGAGGGAACTCGTGAGCAGTAAATGCTGTCTGTCCTTCTGTATTGTGCCTGTACCTGTACTTGGTGGGAATACTGCTGGTGTAAAAATCAAGGATGAGAGAATGGTTGGAATGTCAGGGGCGAGAGGATGAAGCTGCAATGGAGCTCAGAGATATAGATTTGGCCAGGCGCCAACATTGCAAAGGCATGTATCTGACACGTGCAAATATGTCCGCTCCTTCACGATTCAGGACTGACGGCAATGTTGTGATGCTACAAAGGCCTCGAATGAAGGCAATTCGACATATGTGACGGTGCGCCTGAGCTTCACTGCAAATGGCATTGACGCCGGAAGCCATACCTCCACCGTGACTATCGACAAGGACCCGGCGCACCTAGTACTGCTGAGAGACCGCCTGCTGCAGCAGCACGTGCAAGAAACATTGGCCACCCGTTTCAACTCAAAGTGGTAGGTCTTGTTGATAAATCGCCAGCTCAGAATCGGCCTTGATGGTTCCCGGGCTCCAGACGTACTCCTGTGGCCCCCTGGCACGTGCAAGTGATGTATCGCTTTCATCGTCACATCATGATCATGTGCATTTTGCAGGCCGACTCCTCTCGCTGCTTCGTCCGTGGAAAGGTCTACAACGATGTCAGTGTGTACGGTCTTGGCTAACCAGCAGAATCAGCCATAAGTGACATTCTCCAAGGCTCTCTTCTCAGAAAACGCCATCGTGACCACGCAAGGCTCAAACGCAGCATTGGTCTTGACCAGCTATTGGCATGGACACCCAACGAGAAGCCAGACTGCGATGAGAAAGACAGGCATGGGCCCTCAAAGGAATTACCTGGTGGAGGAAATGGAAGAGAGTTGGAGCCCAGGAGCCCGGGTGAAGTCGGCGACGCGTCGGCGAATCTTCCACGCCGACCCCCGATCTTCACATGCGCCTGCCCTTCGTCCTCCGTCTTCGAAAGCGAAGGCACACGACCATATCACCTCGGAGCCGATAGCCTCCCTGCAGCATCCCCAGCGCCTCACGATGCGCTAAGTCCCCACGGCGCAGCGCATATAATTCGCGATTTTACAGCAGCCCGGCGCAAAGAGCCAGATAATGTTCTGCCTCCGGTCCTGGATCCCCCTTCTCATCTTCCTGTCCGTCTAACACCACACACAACAATTCAAAACACCACACTAACAAAGTCCAGAACAAACGCTTCACCCTTCTACATCCTGCTCTTCCTGACCGCAACCTACGCCCTCCAACGCCCCTGCGTCTACTGCAGCATCCTGCTCTTCGTCCTCGTCTTCTCCCTCTTCGACTTCCACGCCGATTGGTTCGCTCCGCGCCTGCAGCAAAACGCTAAAGCGCCTCTCACATCCGTCACTGAAGCTTTGTCTGGATTTATAAGCGGGAATGCGACGATCACGGACGCGGTTTTGGAGAGTGCGAGTTTGGCTATTAGCGCCGTGAATGGAACGCGCGGGAGTCTGGCGAGTGCGGCTATGGAGGCTGTGAGGAGGAGAGGGGGTGGGAGTGGGACCGTGGTGGGTGGGGAGGGGAATAATACGACGGCCTCGGGATTTGAGGCGCTGAGGGGTTTATTGGAGAAGAAGCAGGTTCGGATACCTTGTGTGGATGTTATTGTGCGGTTATGAGTATTGACTTCTGCGTGACGCATCATATTTATGATGGCACATTGCTGGATGAAAGCATGGATGGCGTTTCGTGAAAGACAAATAGTCCGCAACAGTATATGGGCACAGAGCTGGACCGCAACAGCATACCTTTCGCGCGACCTCACGTACTTTCCTAACGCATCATCCGACGACTGTGCGAAGTGTCGTTGGCTCTATCCGACGTCCAACATAGGACTTGACATTGCCTCGCAGAGCCCAGTGAGCCTGGGTGCCGTTGATCGAATAACAATCAATCGCTCCCAACTATCGTCCAGCCCCCTTACAGTATTCGCACACATTCCCTCTATTCTATTTTCAGTACAATGCGCGCATCTTTGCAGGCCATCCTAGCCTCTCATTATCAGATCTATCTTGAAGTCACGTGCTCTGGCGTCAGAGAACAAGCTACAGTTGTGGAGCTCGGTAGAGACAGGCGCGCTTTGTTGCTCTTCCTCCATAAGTACATTACATAACAGAATATTATAGCGGTACCGCCGTGCTTGCATGTGCGCACCTTCCCCTTTCGTAAGACCGCAGCTACCCGAACGCCGTATGCGGTAGCTCATGCACGGCCTCGCAGTCCGCAACGCGGGTTCCTGGATAGTGGAGTCTGGCGGGGCTGGAATCGTCTACTCGAGCTGTTTCGTTCCTGCGAGACGACAAACCAGTTTTCCAAAACTGATCAGTCCTCCCGGTCACATACGCAGCTACTGCTTGTCGTCACGAACAACGCCAAGGATTCAGCCAGAGGCTTTTTCAATTGCACAACCACGAAGAGGAAGACCCGTAAGCGCTGCCAACATCTGGACAACTCGTCACTGCTCTAGTCAGGCTTCGAGCCAGCTCGTCAAGATGGCGACAGATCGTGATATCCTTCCCGACACTGTCAAGCCGACTAATTACGCCATTTCCCTGTATGACCTCCAGAACGGAGAGCCATGGACCTACCAAGGCACGGTTGCTATCGACCTTGAGATCAAAAAAGAGACGCACACCATCACATTGAACACACACGAGCTCAAAGTGCATACTGTACACATTGAAACGGAAGCAGGCAAGGAGGCGGCAACCATCAAGGCGTCGAAGATCGACTACGATGCAAAAAATCAGCGGGCAACATTCTCCTTCGACCAGGCATTGCCAGTCTCCAAAAAGGCAGTATTGAGCATAGCGTTCGAGGGCACTATGAACAACACCATGGCCGGCTTCTACCGCTCCAAATACACTCCGACCGTCCCGGCATCGAAGGGAGTAGCAAAGGACAACGAACACCACTACATGTTCTCCACCCAGTTCGAGTCATCTGATGCTCGCCGTGCCTTCCCATGCTTCGACGAGCCAAATCTCAAGGCGACATTCGATTTCGAGATTGAGATTCCTGAGGATCTCGTGGCATTGAGCAATATGGGGGAGCAGGCCAGCAAGCCGAGCAAGAAGCCTGGTCACAAGGTGGTCAGCTTCGATCGGACGCCTGTGATGAGTACATATCTTCTGGCCTGGGCGTTTGGAGATTTTGAGTATGTGGAGGACTTCACCAGGAGGAAGTACAATGGGAAGAGCTTGCCGGTGCGGGTGTACACGACGAAAGGATTGAAGGATCAGGGCAAGCTGGCGCTGGAGAGCGCGCACCAGATTGTTGATTACTTTTCTGAAGTACGTTATTGTGCCCGTAGACGAGTCTTCGGTGGTCATTGGCTGATACTTTGCAGATCTTCGACATCGACTATCCATTACCTAAAGTCGACCTCCTGGCTGTTCATGAATTTGTAGGTCTTCCTTCCCTGCCTCGGAGTACTCTGAGTTGTGTCGTGGTTGACAATGGCCCCAGGCCATCATAAGTCTCACCTGCTGGTTAAAGCACTATGGGTAACCGATGGGATACACAAGCTGACCAGCGTTTTGCAGTCACACGGCGCCATGGAGAACTGGGGCCTCATCACCTACCGCACAACCGCTGTCCTATTCGACGAGTACAACTCCGACCAGCGCTACCGCAACCGTGTCGTCTACGTCGTTGCTCACGAGCTGGCTCATCAATGGTTTGGCAATCTTGTCACCATGGATTGGTGGAACGAGCTGTGGCTCAACGAAGGTTTCGCTACATGGGTTGGATGGTATGCGGTTGACCATCTTCACCCAGACTGGAATGTCTGGGGTCAATTCGTTACGGAAGGCATGCAGATGGCGTTCAACCTTGACAGTTTGAGAACATCTCATCCGATCGAGGTACCTGTCCGCAATGCGCTGGAGGTAGATCAGATCTTCGACCATATCAGCTACCTGAAAGGCAGTTCAGTCATCCGCATGCTGGCTTCCTACCTCGGCGTTGAGACCTTCCTGAGGGGTGTCAGTGCTTATCTGAAGGCAAATACATACAGCAACGCACGCACCAATGATCTGTGGTCCGCTCTGAGCAAAGCATCCGGCCAGGACGTCAATGCCTTCATGGACCCGTGGATCAAGAAGATCGGCTTTCCCGTCGTCACGGTAGCAGAAGAGCCAGGTCAGATTAGCGTCAAGCAGAATCGCTTCTTGAGCGCCGGCGATGTCAAGCCTGAGGAAGACGAGACTGTGTGGTGGATTCCGCTCAACCTCAAGACTGGCCCACAAGCTACTGACGCTAAGCGTGAGGCTCTTACTGCAAAAGAAGACACTTACCGCGACATTGATACCAGCTTCTACAAGCCCAATGCAGACCAGACTGGCTTCTACCGCACCAATCTGCCTCCACAGCGGCTACAGGAGCTCAGCAAGAGCCTCGAACAGTTATCTGTGCAAGACAAGATTGGGCTTGTCGGAGATGCTGCAGCTATGGCCAAAGCAGGCTTGGGCCATACGAGTGCTGTCCTCTCGTTTGTGGAGGGTTTCTCGACAGAGACGAACTACCTGGTGTGGTCAGAAGTTTTGTCTACGTTGGGAAGCATCCGCCAAGTCTTCTCCTCAGATGAAGAAGTCTCCGCTGGTCTCCGCACCTTCACACTGAAGCTCGTTGCAGCCGCCGCCGACAAGATTGGCTGGGACTTTGCCCCCGGAGAAGACTATCTCACCGGTCAGCTTCGCGCCCTTCTGATCTCAATAGCAGGTCTGATGGGCCACGAGAAGATCATCACAGAAGCCCAGAAGCGATTCCAAGCCTTCGTCGGCGGCGACAAAAAGGCTATCCATCCCTCATTGCGCAACGCTGTTTTCAAGATCTCGGTCAAAACCGGCGGCGGGCAAGCATACAAAGCAGTCCAAAACGAATTCCTCACCACGACCTCCGTCGACGGCAAAGAAATCGCGCTCCAATCTCTCGGCCAAGTCCAAACCCACGAGCTCGCGAACGACTACCTGAACTTCGCCTTCAGCGGCAAAGTGGCCACGCAAGACCTGCACTCCGTCGGCAACTCCCTCGCAGCTAACAGCAGGACTCGCGCCGTCGTTTGGCAATATGTGAAGGCGAACTGGCCGATGGTGCGGGAGAAGCTGGGAGGCAATATGGTGGTTCTGGAGCGATTCCTGAGGCTGGTGTTGAGCAAGTTTGCGGACTTGGAGGTAGAGAGGGATATCAAGGGATTTTTTGAGGGCAAGGATAATCAGGGGTATGACAGGGGACTGGCAGTGGCGTTGGATACGGTGTTGGGGAATGCAAAGTACCGACAGAGGGACGTGGAAGTTGTGAGGGAGTGGTTGGGGGCGAATGGGTATTTGAAGTGAGGGTGAGGGCGTGCGTCAGGGGAGGTGTGGAGGAAAGGAGTTGCGGGCATTGCGAAAAGGCTCAATCATGCGTTCAATCGGTCCGAATGGTGTCTGACATGCCGGAGGCTTGAGTTACAGACTGCAGTCCTGCGAGGCTTCGGAACTTGCATGCTACAGATACGAACAAAGACGCATTGACCACTAGTGCATGGTCTCATCGGCTGCATCCGATCGTCAGTCGTTCGGCCCGAACTGCTGTCAATTTCCATCTTAGCGCCGACACGTGGATCACGACGTCATCGTGGTTCCTGCCCGAGTTCCAGGTTTCACACGCATTAGCGAAGCTTAAGTGGAGGATAGTTCGCAGTGCCTGAGCTGCGCATCGGTCCTCCCTGCTGTCCACATCCAATAATACACACTTACTTCCCTTAGTAATAATCATGGTCGGCAAGCGGGAGCTCTTCCGTATCTCCAGCAAGACTGCCAAGCCCGGCCAACGACAGCACGACGCCCGGGGCACCGCCGACGACGACATCGAGTCCGGGATCCAGCACGCGACCGGCAATGGCTTTGCCAACGGGAACGGGAATGCACGGCCGAGACCGGAACTGTGGCGGTTCAAGGACGCGGCGAGGACGGCGTTGCACGACAAGCGGCGGGAGGAGTTGAAGAAGGCGTTGCTGGAGGGCATGCAGGATCGCGATGCGCTGGAGCGGTATCGGAAGAGCGATGAGGAGCTCAAGGCTATCAAGAACAAGAAAGTGCGCAAGTTTTATGAGGATCAGAACGATCATCTGAACGATTGGTTGGAGGTCGATGCTATCGTCAAGGCGGTCGCGGACGATGTGCTGGAGTCGATGGATCCCGATCCGGATCGTGATGGCGAGAGGGAGAGGGGCGGCGGGTTGCAGACGGCGGGGGGCAACGTGTGGGATTTCTTGCCGGAGGAAGAGAAGGCGAAACGGGCCAAGGCGCAGACGAGGGCCAAGTGGGCTATTAATATCAATGTGCTGGCCAATATTGCGTTGCTGATCGGGAAGATTGTGGCAAGATTCTCGTCTGGTTCGTTGTCGCTGACTGCTTCGCTGGTGGATTCAGCGTTGGATCTCCTCTGCACGCTGATTGTTTGGTCGACGAACCGTCTGGTCCAATGGCGTCTGAACGCTCTGCAGAAAAGGTTTCCCGTGGGTCGAAAGCGCCTGGAGCCTTTGGGCATCCTCGTCTTTTCCATCATCATGGTCATCTCCTTCCTGCAAATCCTCAAAGAGTCCGTCGAGAAAATCATGCCCTTGAAAGGCACAGCGGAAGAACTGCCCGCCATAGCTGTGGGTGCACTTCTCGCGACGATTATCGTAAAAGGGATTATTTGGTTTGGCTGCATCCCGATCAAGACGACGCAAGTGCAGGCTCTAGCCCAAGACTGCAAGACGGACGTCGTGTTCAACACCCTGTCCCTGCTCTTTCCCTTCATAGGCGCCAAAGCTAACATCTGGTGGCTCGACCCAGCGGGCGCAGGCCTCCTCTCCCTCTTCATCATCTACGACTGGGGCGAGACCTGCTTCGACAACATCATCCGCCTGTCAGGGCAAGCCGCGTCCCTCAAGCTCACGGAGAAACTTCTGTATCTCGGCTACCGCTTCAGTCCCGTCGTAGAGGGTTTCAAGAGCGTGACGGCCTATCACGCGGGCGACGGCATCTGGGTCGAGTATGATCTGCTGATGGACCAGAATTCGCGGCTGCATACCGCGCACGATGTGGCCGAGACGCTACAGTATTGTGCGGAAGGGCTGGATGAGGTGGATCGCGCGTTTGTGACGACGGATTATAGCGTCATGGGGCCTACGGGGCACGCGGTGGATGCTGAGAGGGCGTGAGGGATGGGGTGGGTACAGGGAGGTGGTATGCATTGCTAGTCATGGGATCAAAAGGGTTGCTATTAAGAAGGGTTGGGTTTGCATTGGCACAGCGAAGCTTTGGTGTTGGTTGATTGTTTACTTTCCCTATAGGACTAGCTGGTTACGACCTGTGTCCTGTCTCTGGCTTGGATCCAGCTGTGAATCAATGTATCTGTCTGCTCATCATCCGGCTTTTCATTCGCGATTTGCAATATTGCACCCGAGATTACCTAGCAGCGATGCCTAAGAATCCCCATATGACTCTTGCCTTGGACATCTCAGCATTTCTCCTGCCCATTCCCACTTGCTACTGCACCATCCTCCTCAGACTCTCATCCTCCTCAAATGCCCTCACCAATCTCTCCTTCATCAACCTCGCTCTCCGATCGGATGTCACCTCCAACTTCGCCCCCGCCATTTTTTGCGCCATTTCCACCGCATCATCATCCCGAAATTCCTCTGTCAGATAGTTGGCGCACACCACGTCCTGCCTGTTCACGAAAATGCCGGCCGGACCAAGCGCAATGGCGTCGAGTCGCGCTCGGCGCTTGGCAGCGACGCAGGGACACGTCCTCGTGCCTGCGCCGCAGTCGCAGGAGGCTGCGCGGATGAAGTCGCGCAGCTGGTGCCATATGACTGAGAAATGGATCGCACTGTGGCAGCTACCCTCGAGGTGCACGCTGAGGCGCGAAATACGCTGCAGCGACGCCAGCGTCGGCGACAAAAGCTTGTGGTCGCGGCCTGGGCGGAACTGCAAGACCTGAACCTCCCGCAGCAGATGGTGCTGATCCCCGATCCATTCCATGAAGTCTGCGGCTGCGAACGGCGTCTGGAACGAGAAGCGATTGCCTCCGTACAGCGCGGCCGTCGCCTCCTGGTTGATGCTCCGGTTCGCGAGCAAGAGGTTGGCGCTCATGACGGCGTGGATCGGGACCCTCTTGTCCTTGTACTCCGCCACGTCGGGAGTCTTTTGCGTCTTCTTGGGGACTTTGATCACAGGCGTGGCTTCGAGGTAGCAGCTCCGCAGACGGCGAGTGATGCCATTGGCCCTGTCTTCCTGCCACTTCTTCTTTTTCGCCTTCATCCGGGGGCCCCATTGTGCGTGTCGGGAGATGTCGATGCGGCTGCCCGGTGGTAAGGGGAGGGTGAGACTGTAGATGTGGTTGCGGAGTTCTGGTGGCAAGCCTGCGAATTCGAAGGTTGTTTTGCTGCGCTCGCGGCCTGTGTTTGATGTGGTCGATCCCGAGGCTTGGATGGTGGTTGTGTTCCTCGCCTGATCGATCAGCTCGGCGACTTTGGTCGCGATGGTGGCATAACCGAGACTTTCATTGGTGGTCCCTTGACTTGTAGAGTCGGTCACAAGTTTGACGATCCTCGCACCAACCGTGGCGTCCATGCTGGCTTGTTGCAATGAGATGTATTGGTAGTTTGGCAAACAGAAGATGTAGCACGTGCCCTGTATGGCAAGTGAAGTTGGCAGGAGCTAGCTACCTGCGAGGCTCGTGAAAAACGAAAGAAGTAGAGCCTTGCTCAGCAGCAAGTCGTACCCTCATCACAATTTATGCTTCTTCGCTCCCGACGCCAACTTCCTAAATTCCTCCTGCGGAATGCCTGCCATGAATCTCTCCAAGCCTCCAAAAACCTCCTGCACGCCCTGCGCATCCAACAGCTCCCTCTCCGGCCTCTGAATCAAAGCTTTGATCTTCGTCATACTATCACTGACCAGATGATCTCCCAATCGCTCCCTCACCTCCTCCAACACCAATTCCAGAAACCCGTCACTATCTCCGACCTTCACATCAAAAACCTTATTCACAAAGCCGACCTGCACGAGTTCCTCGCAGGTAATACGCTTACTCATGATGAGTGCTTCATTGGCTTTCGCGATACCTAAGCGCCGAACGAAGCCGCGGGAGGCACCACCTTCGGCGACGAGGCCGAGGCTGGAGAAGGGCGTGAGCAGGTATGCGTGTGGAGCTGCGTAGACGAAGTCGGCGAAACCTAGGAGCGCGGCCGAGAGGCCTACGGCGGGGCCATTGAGGCCCACGACCAGGATTTTGGGGTGTGTGTAGAAGGCTTGGGTGGTGTTGATGTTGCTTGCCACGAGGGAGTGCAGCCAGCGGCGGTAGGGGTCTTCGCCTGCCTGGACGTCACGGGAGACAGTTACATCAGCGCCGCTGCTTCATTATTAGCATTGGAGCTCGATCTCGTGGAGTGATTGAGGGGGGCGTACGCGGAGAAGAAGCGGCCTTTGGCTGTGAGGACGGTGATAAAGATGCTATCTTCGTTTCCTATGGCGCGGAGGTACTGGGAGATGGTAAAGTAGTCGTCTTGAGTCAAGGCGTTGAGTTTCTTTTCGTTGCTGATGGTTATGATGGCAACTTTCCCACGCTGTTCCACAGTGATTCGGGGGTTGCTAAGGTCGGGGAGGGTCATGGTAGAAACGAAAGGGCTGTGTGATCAGAAGAGGGCCAAAGATATATCAGGGAATTGAATGAAATTGATGGTATCTTACAATAGGATGGTACAGAATACAAAATATTCTGGAGGTGTTGGTCGAGTACATGTATTATCGATGAGGACAGAGTTGCCGAGGCTTCGTCTATCTGTCGATCTGCCGAGATGGGTCGCGCGTCACGCCACGTGCTTCTAGCGTGACACTGCATGAATCATGCTCATTCCACCTTCTTCCATCCTCTCCATTTCATCTGATGTACACGACACACTGTGTCTCATGATAATAATACATCAAACATGTCAATGATTCTACGTCGCCTCCGCGGCGGCAATCTCGAGGTCGCAAAAGCACGTCTTCCTCCATCATCCAGCAGGTCTACCGGCTAACACTGTGACAGTTCGGCATGTACATCATGTTCCCCATCGGCATCATGTATTACTTCGGTACCAACCTGGACTCGCGCTTCTCCGTCCCCGATTTCTGGCCCAAGGAAGGCCAGACCCACACCATTCCGTTCGAGAAGGAAGACATCAACGCAGAATTGGAGAGATTAAGACAGAGACGATTGGCGGCGAGGGCGGCAAGGTTGGCGGCCGAGGCCAAGGGTGCCAGTACGGAACACACGGAGCATAGGGATGAGGAATTGAGGAATCCGCGGCCCGAGATTCTGGAGGCGACGAAGGTGGTGGCGCCGGGGCTGAGCGCCGTGGCGAGGGAGGGTGGAGAAGGTGGGAGTGGGTGGGGATGGTTTGGGTGGTGGAGGGGTTGAGGTGATCTCGTGAGCAGAGAAGCAAGGACATCGCCACTCTATAAGAAAACGCATGCTGTCTGCATATCCTACTCCTCGCCTTCAACATGATTGATAATGTGGTCGAGGCTCCACGAGGTGTCGTGTGGATTTGCCACGTAGAAGCACGTCGCAACCGCTGGCAACCTCACAGCCTTGAGGATCAGGCGATGCCAGGGCTCCACCAAGCACGTGTTACGATTGCACAGATCTGGGTGGACCTTTATGGCCAGCAATAGCAGACGAAGGAAAATGCTACGGACGCAAGGATGTGAACGCTGTGTGTGAGATATCAAAACCAAGGCAAACTCGACTGCTCAAATCTGGCTTCAGGAAATTATGCAAATATTATCCTTGCATTCTCGCTGCGATCAACCAAATCGACAATGCCAGAGAGGCAGTTACACCGATTTCTTTATCGTGTGCGATGGTCAGGAGTTCAATGTCGACATTTCCATCATCTGCACCGCATTTCAAGTCATCGAGAAGGACTCAGATCCAGGTGTCGGACGCCAGTAGAATCCTGCACGAAGAATTCGGTGCTACGACTTTCGATCGCATGCTTGACTTCCTCTCCAAAGGTACTTATGGTTCCCGGAGGATTGTGAGGTTTGGACTGTGGCGTGCTGGACTTGAATGAGTTTGAGCATGACTTTGTTGAGCCTGTCGAAAATATGCCCGCATGAACTCGTCGCCCAGATCCGCGGCCAAGGATTCAGTGGGCATGCCATCTGAAGCTGAGCTCAAGCCCTGGGAACGAAAGAAGCCGAGCTATGTCGTCCCTTCTCGGAGGACACCGTCGAAATCATGACTTCTGTCGGAACGAAGAATTCTACTGTGGCGCGGGTCATGCAAGCACTCCAGCAGAAGAGCGAGACCAACAGTGCACAGCTCGAACGTATCAATGCCAACATCGTGCGCGTTAGCCCTGCAACCGACACTGTTGTGGATGAGCTTGAGCACGGCACGGATCCTGAGGCGAAGCTGGACCCGGGGCTCAAGCGGATCGAAAAGATGGAGGACGATGTCGAGAAGCAGTGCCAGACTGATCTGGCTGACCTGAAGAAGCAGGAGCAGGAGGACAAGGCTGCGTGGGAGCGTTGGAAAAGGCCATGGCTCGCTGCCGCTCCATTGTGACACGATTTTGTCTCTTTGCCGAACTGCGACCGATGTCGACCGCGGACGCAAGCATGGAGTCTAGGAGCGCTCGCGTTGGATTTTTAAACCAGGGCGGCGTGCTACTGCTGTCGTGTCAGGGCTTGAGTTAGCCAAGCACTCGGCTGCGCTCGAATGGTTCAAGGTGAAATGGGAAGCAGCGAGGAACATTGCTCGTCACCATGCTCGGTTTACAGCAATAGCTCAGAGTGAAGCATCACGCCTTCCCAGCGCTCTAGTCGAACGAGAACTCAGCGGCAACCTACGAACAAGGTGAGGACGAGTCTGTGACATTACGTTTCTGTCTCACGCTCGCACAAAGCAGAGATCTTATCATGACGAAAATGTCCCACCAAGTCTGCCAAGTAGTAGGCTAGAGAGAAAAGGCGAGGCGCCTCCGCCGATGCGAAGGGCAGGATTCCAATCGCCGCGTTCGCGAATACGCTGCAGATGTCTAGCACAGATTGGGTGGACAGCGACGGTGGAGTGAACGTGGATGCGGTGGAATGTCTTATTTATCAGACGGGGCTTCTACAAGAGACGTCGACCATCGCGCATCTGCAGTCGATCTGCGCGCCGGAAGCTGATAACGCATTGTGCCACCCTCAGCCAAGAAAATTCGGCTCAATCGTAAAGATCCAACTGGTCCTATCTGTTGTACGAACCTTGCAAAACAGACCCACGTTGTTAATGACCTCTACACCTGAGCCCTATAAATTGATGAAGGGCTACACACGTACCCTGCCACTTGTGTACGATCATGACATCTGCTTGTACATCGCGCGCGAGCGAAGGCATGGGATGCTTTGCGACATTTCCTCATTTTCGCCGTTCGAAAGTATCGTGCTGTGTTATCAGTATTCTGGAGGTTCTTCGGCGGCTGCGTCATGCACTCCGACCGACTGCTGCGTGGATGTACTTGATTCCTTGCACCTCATCTATGATGCTCGGACGGCCAATCGATGGAAAGCCGCATCCTTCCTGTGTCAGATTTACGACGGGCATTGCTTTTTGTCTGAAGAACTGGAGGCTATCGACCGACATGAACACGGTGCATTGAAGAGGGAAGAACCACGTTCGAGATAACATTACGCGGTGCTGGGTTTGATCAGGCAAGAGTTGTATAAAGAACCCGATGTATGCCACCCAAATCTTGATGCCTAGCACTCTTCTTCATCGCACGCGACACCAGATCATCTTCGCCTCCGATCCATCTGCCTAGCATGAAAGCCGTCTCTTTTCTCCTCGGACTCCTCTTGCACCAAGCTACCTGCACCCCACTGCCTGGAGATATCTTGTATGCACGACCAACCCCTAGCCCACAGACACCCTTTACATCGACTGACCCCCTTTCCTCCCTCCCCTCCGCAGGAAGCACTGCGAACTCCAGGGCTGCAAAGATTGCTATGGAATCTGCACCGAGAACTTTGCCAATTGCATCGACGCTTCGCCTCTGGTACGGGTCAAGATGATTCTGACGGCGACAAGCGGCCTGCTGATCTGTCGAGGGTAGATTATCGGGCCGGCGATCTGCTCCATACCTTGGAACAATTGCAATAGGGATTGTTTCGACGTTTATGGGCCACCCCCAGGACGCTAGTCGAGGGGCGGGGGGGGGGGGCTGGCCGGGGACTGTTTTGCTCAGCGGTGTCGGGCGGTCGGGTCGGTCAAATCACTGCTGGCAGGATGTTGATGGCGGTCAAGCAGCACCGCCGGCTCAGGCCGTTGATCGCAGTGGTAGACAGCGACATGAGGAGGTCAGCCACGTCAACCGTTCGTTATCTACCAGCTGGCCACTCTATCGAAAGGTCACAACTCACTGCTAGCACTACCGCGACCACCAACCATCGAAATTCTTCTTGATGCAAGCCTTGCATGACTGTCCCCAAGTGTCAGGGGGTTTCAGAAAATCTGTAGTTCTAAACCATTTGTCAAAGCCACACCAATTCGTATCACCTCTCACCATGCACAAACCAACCACGCGGTTGACGCCTTGGGTGGTTGGTTGTTTGTTGCGAAACGCGCTGGCTGGTTGTTGGTTAGTCGATGGCTGGTTGATGGTTAGTTGATGGTCGGTTGAGGGTTGGTTGAGGGTTGGTTGAGGGATGGTAGATGCAATTCTGAGCCCCGTGCAATGGGTGAGATGTAGGACTGTAGCCGGGGCTGTCAACACCCTTGTCGGGGAGTGTAGTGGAAGCATGGGAGTGACTGCGGCTCATCCTGGCACACCCCGTGCTGCCTGCCCTGTCTGCTATAGCGGGTTGGCGACTCGTGGGCCCGAACTCGAAACGTGCAGCGGTGGGGGATCCCTCCGTCGTCACCTCTCGTAGCGGAGGGAAGGAGGCGCCTCCATGGACACAGCCACGTTACGTGGTTCATAGGTCACCACACACGAACCTGCCGGATCCCCCCTTTGACGTGGACCAGGTTGGATCGCAGCCCGGGGCTCGCGATAGTAGCGAGACCGACCGGTCGGTGTATGACTGAGAGAGCCCTGCAGCACACAGTCTATTTCTATCTTGCGAGCACGACTCCCCTGAAGCGTCTGTGATCACGAGCTTCCGTTGCCTCGTCCATGGCCAGACGTGCTCAACTCGTTCGCCTTTCGCAGGACAAACCCATAGTACTCGAAGGAATCACCGCCCGCGGACAACGCTTCGTGGGTCAGATCCCACAGCCCGTCCTGATTCAACAAGGGCTTCACGAAATGGGGCTGGCGGTATGTCACATATAGGAAGACCCCATCGTCCTTGAGCGCCCGTGACACCTGAACTCGATCAGCTCCAGCGGACGTCGACGTTCGCACCCATCCCTGACCTCGTGCATGTACCGCCTCGTATTCTCCTTGACTTCCTCAGGAGGACTCCACGGGCTCCCGTAGATCATCGCGTCGAGGGTCCCTTTGTCGAAAGCGACATCGATCGACCGACTCGCCACGTGGGGCATGCGGCGGACGTCCTCGCGAGCCCAAGTCACCCCGTCCACGGCCCTGGCCGCCATGGATCGGACGAGGACCGCCGAGAAGTCCACGCAGGACTGGTTCCGATATCCGAGCTCGGCCAAGTCATGCGGGAAGGTCTGCGCGGCGAACTCCATCAGTCCCCGGTATGTCAGATGTTCGGCAGACTCGGTCGGCACCTACGCTGTCCCCGGCTCCGAGGTGGAGGATGCGCGGGTCCTGCGCGGGTCGGAAGGACTGGAAGAGATGTCTCTCGAGGAAGGGCTGGAGGTCCTTGAAGGTCCGGAACCACTCGTGCGTGGGAGCGGCCCCGTCGGATCGGGCATATCTCTCGTCCCAGAATGCGGCGCGGCCCAGGGCGTGACCTGCCTCGTCCTCAGAAGACATGATGGATGATGATCGTCCGTGATGGCTGCTCGATATCGACTTGGACGGCTTGAGGACATGCGTCGGGAAAGGGGATCAGGGCGACAGATGCTATATCGTTGGTGCGACTTCGGCACACACGGAGCGTCTGTCTGGAGATTTCCTGCCCGATCCCCTGCCAGCTTTTCTGGCCTCTGCAGCGCCGCCGCGCATTGATCACGCTCGGATCGGCTTCAGACATGTGTTTGCGCCTAGAGCATATACGCCGCAAGAGCCTGAAGATGAGATAAACATAGGTGAAACTGCCCAACGTGCAGCGGTAGGGAAGTTCAATCGTAGTAGGCAGCGCAGCTTGAACTAGGATCTTTATATTGCTATTCTGGGAATCAGGAACCTAGGGTCTTAAATACAATCCATGACTGCCCTGCAGCCGGCCATGAATCAATGCCTGCAAAACTTCGACCACCCTCGAACCCGCGCACCATAACACATCATGAGGACGGGAAACGGCGCGAGCAACAGACACAGGCCCGCCAGCAAGATCCCTGACCACTCGACCTCGAGCGCCGAGAGCATGTGTCCCGAGAGCACGGGGAAGCACGCCGCGATGATGCTCCGCACGCAGGTGTTGATGGCCAGCGCGCTGTTGGCGTGGAGGAGGTACACCTCCACCAGGTAGTGCAGAGAGCTCATGAAGACCAAGATGATGCCGAACCCGATGAAGACCCCGGACGCGGCTTGCAGGTGCCAGGCGATGTCTCCATCACACGTGCACGCGAACCAGAGGAGACCCGACGGGAGGAAGAGCGATCCGAGGATGACGGGGGGGAGACGGTGCTCCGGGGTCAGCGGCTTCGTGGCAGCCTGGCGTCGTCCGATATAGTAGACGCTGTAGAGAGCCAGGACGATGCACGCGAGGACGATGCCGAGCAAGAGGTAGAGGAAGGGCAGGCTCGCCTGGACGGCAGACATGCCGCGCCCCTTCCCGAAGGCGTACGGGTACAGCATCAGCGTCAGGTAGAGGATCCCGTAGACCAGTGACATGTAGACGGTGAAGATGGCGAGCACGGGCTCCGCGGACAGCATCTTCACGGGCTTCGTCAAGTACCTCTCCCGGAAGGCGCGCATGTCGACCGGAGTCTCCTCGCACCTCGCATGCAACGCCCAGTCCGCCGTCTTCAGCCGCAGCGCGTGCGCCCGGCGTCGAAGCAGGACGTGCTCCGCGGTCTCGGGCGTAGACAGGACACACAGGAGACCGAGCCCCAGACCCATGAAGAGTGTCATCCACACCGTCCATCGCCAGCCGAACCGGTCGGTGACCATGGTGCCGAGGACAGGACCGGTGACGGGACCGCAAAAGACGCCGAGACTGAACACGCTGGTCGCGATGCCGCGCTCGGGGGGATTGAGGAAATCCACGTACATGCCCGCCACGATCGCTAGTGGGGCGGAGCCGCTGAGGCCGGCGGCAAATCGAGAAGCGAGGATGACGTGGATGTGTTCACTGTCTGCCAGTGGGACCTGGAAGAGGAGGAAGGCGGCGTAGCCTAGCCAGAGAGGTGACGTGCGTCCATAGAGTTCCGATGCCGGGCCCTAGAGATCGGTCAGCACGGTGTCGACGTTGACATGGGCATCGATCGGCTGGATACCCAGATCATCGGTCCGAGAGCGAATCCCGCGACGTACAAGCTGATCCCCAAGACCGCGACATGTTGCGGTATATCGAGCTCGTCCTCCAGGTCGTGCAGCGCCGCTGAAAAGATGCTACTGCCGAAGGAGACGACAAACGTGATCGACGTGGTCGTGACCACGATCGCCCATTTCCGCCAGGTCGGCCAATTCTGCGGCCGCGCCGGATCCTGTTCACCAGTCCAGTCCACGATGATGGAGGAGGCGGAGGAGGCGGAGGAGGCGGAGGAGGTGGTGGTGGTGGTGGAGGAGACGTCAGAAATGTCGGCGGGCTTCATGGCTCAGGTGTGATGGGAGATATGCAGCAGCGGGTCCATCGTCGATGGTCGCGGACGCCATGATCAATCATTCCTACCTTTATGAGAAGGTGCTCATCCCCTTGATCATAGCACAGCCGCTCGATGGCCATGGCGAAACATGTGTTTCACCATCCGGGGTCGTGGGCAGAAAGTCCGGCAAAGAATCCGATCCAGCGACCAGTACGAGACGACCTCTCTCGATGGCCACACCGCCAAGGGAGCCAAGAAGATCGACGACGGTGCACCAACGCGGAAACCCCCAGCGTTGCATTGTCAGGCATTGGAAGAGCATTCGATGATGGAGGTTGCGTCGGTCAGTCAGCCTCATGTCACTCAGGCAGAAACGCCACGACGGGCGGGAGAGACGGTGTGGCGGGCGCCATGGTGGGAAGGGAAAGGGCGATGCTGGGAAGCGTCGGGGTCCAGCATCCGGGGGCCAGGGACGTCGGGTCGGTCAAATCGGGCCTGGCCGGTCCGAGGCCGCCAGAAGCCGCTCGTCTTGGTGGCTTGGTCGCCGACGGATGCCTCGGGCGGGCCAGGCATGCCCGCTCCCCGCAAGGCTGAAGACATGACATGGCATCACGGCTGAATCCGTGCCCGTGCGTGACGTCATTGCCGACAGAGGCCCCCCGAGAGGTTCTGTCCCAAGGAGGACTGCCCTGGAACGTCATCGCGGTCGCCGCTGCGGCATCGAGCCACACCGTCTCCGATGACGGGTGGGGGGATCACTGCGCCTCCCCCCAACGCCCCTCGAATCCCGTGAGTGCATCATCGGACACCTGACGGCTGAGTCATCAGGCTTGGTCAGCCGGTTCCGCCGTCGACCCGGGTCATCCGACACGGAGCACGCCGTCGGTTAAATGTCTGGTGGAACCACTGAGTCAGCTTTCACCCTTCATCTTAACTGAAGCTCATATCATCACATCCGGCACACACATCACATCCGGCACGACACCCCTCCAGGGGCCGGATGAGAGAGACACGAGACGCCGCACCAACCTCCATTGGTCGCTTCGGATCTGCGACGGCTGGCTCCGCCTCCAAGGGTGTGCCCAGGGACGGGTCTTTCCAACAGACCCTGAAGCACCGATTGAACCTCCGGGCTGCATGTGCGATGACACAGCCAATTGCCACAGAGTGCCAGAGACAGACATGCCTTGGATGATGTCGTGACGGGACGACCACGACCAATTTCCGGCCCAGGGTCTGCGGAGTTCACCAAGTACGACTCGCGGACCCTGATGCCAAGCGCACCGAGCACCCCAATGCATGGAGAAGGCAGAAGGACGCTGCGTATATATTGCGGGCGGATCGCGTGCCAATGACCAGTGATCAAGGACAGTCCGTTGCGAGAGCCGGCGGGATATCAAGCGAGGTCGTTGATTGTGGCCACAAGAACTCAAAACTCCCCACCCGGTGGACCGACGGCATGTTCATCAAGTCTTACTCGGAGGACATGACGTCCCTCTCTCTTTTGTCCTGGGCCCTCGTCATCGTCGTCGGGACACTCCTATGGAGGCCTCGAAGGAGCGCGCTGCACCACATCCCATGTCCCGACCAGGGCTTCTTCCTGTACCGATTGTTCCACGAGCCGACCGTTCGTGAGCTCGAACAATGGTCGGACGAGGTCCCACATCAAGGTCTGATCCGCTACTATGGGCTTTGGAACCAGGAACGCATCTTTGCTGCGAGCCCTGAAGCCGCCCGGGACCTCCTCGTGGTCGACGCATACAAGACCGTCAAGCCAGAGCTGCAGCACATCTTGGCCGACAACATCTCATCCAAAGGGTTGCTCATCCTGGAGGGTCAGCCACACAAAGCCGCCCGGAAGGCGTTCCAGCCAGTGTTCTATGCGGATCAGATCCAACGGATGTATCCGATCATGTGGGAGAGTGCCTTCGACCTGGTCAATGCCGTCACAGGACAACCACACCGAGGGCTTCAGAGGTGGATCGCTGCGGCCAGCATCGACATCATCGGCCGGTGGGGATTTTCGCGACGCTTCGATGCGCTCAAGGATCCCGCGGCCGGGCTCCCGCGCGCCTACCTCGGCATGTTCAAGAGCACCAAGCGAGGTCAGCACACCTTGTATGCCGCGGCCATCATCGGACCGAAGCTGGCCCTTCGATTGCCCCTCCAGGCCGTCAAGACCATCAGGAGAGCGATGGCCTTGGTGCACAGGACCGCCGACCAGATCGTGACCGAGCATGAGCGAGGCGTGCCCGGGACAGATATGCTCAATGTGCTCATGAAGGGAGAGCGCTTTTCCCACGACGAGCTGGTGACGCACTCGGTGCACATGCTCGCCGCGGCCACCGAGACTGTCGCGGGGACGATTGCGTGGGCCATCCATCTGCTCTCGCGGCATCCGGACATGCAGAAACGCCTTCGGGACGAGATCAGACAACGTCTCCCGTCGCCGCGCCCGATGGATGGCCGGGTCGACCTCCAGGAGGCGGACTTTGCGGACATGAAGTATCTCGACGCCGTGATCCAGGAGGTCCTCCGCTTCCATTCCATCAACACCATCTTGTGGCGGGAGTGCGTGACTCCCGCTCGCATCTGTGACACCGTGATGCCAGCTGGCACCAAGGTCGTGTACTCGCCCTGGACCCTGGGGCGCGACAGGAAGCACTGGGGCGCAGATGCCAGAGTCTTCAGGCCAGAGAGATGGCTGGAGAAGCGACGGGGGGGTGCGGATGATGCCTATTCGTTCCTCACCTTCGGCGCCGGACCCCGGAGATGTCTGGGCGAGACGTACGCGCGCGCTCAGATGCGGTGCCTGATCGCCGGGTTGGTCGGCCGGTTGGAGTTTCGGCCTGTCGAGCCGGGGAGAGGATCGGATGAAGGCCAGGAGATCGGCGACCAGGCTGCTCTGACGCTCTTCAAGATCCTCGAAGGGTGGAGGATCAACGCCACCGTGTTGGAGGGCTGGTAGGTGGGATGCCAAGGGGCGAGCGTGAGAGGGAGCCTGGCGGTCGGCATCGGAGAGCCCTTCTCCAGGCGTGGTGGGTGCTGGACCCAGCGACAGTCTGGAGGGGGAGGATGGGAGACAGTGGACCGATTCATGCACGAGCCGGCGGGGGGGGAGGGAGGATGGGAACTAGACGGAGTCGTGGGAAGATACATGTAGTCGCCCAGACCGCGCTACCCCTTCCGCATCGAGTTAGTGTTGTCGACCGCGGGAGTTACATATAAATAGACCGATAGACTACAAGGGTTTCAGCGCGGAGAAGCTCAAGCGCCGAGGCTCATCACATGCATCGATGGAGTTCACCGGGCATCCACCCATATATGTAGGTACAGGTCCATGGAGGGGGGCGTTCATAGGACCACACGCACGTGGAGACAGAGCGTGATGATCAGTGGACAGGGATGACACCACCAATCATGCCGTCCCCATCCCTCCACCATCAGCTTCCTCCCAGTCCTCTCTGATTGATCAGAAATGCCGGGGCAAAGCGATGAGGGGTAGGGACTGACTGCTCGGTCCCCGTGGCAAACGAGCGTTGGAACGCCATCCTCCTTGCCGTGCGCCAACCGCGATCAGCAATGGCGATGCACACGGCTGGACGCTCAGATCATCCGATTGCCCACACGCAAGGCACTCAACGGCGACGGCAAGCGTGGCCCCCGGCATCAATCTATCAGAGGACCTCGGTCACCACGTCTTGGAAGGGGGCCAGCACCGACGCCCCAAATGTCCCCCCATCCGATGAGACCGGCTATATCATCCCAGAGACTCTCCTGGGACAAGAACGTCGAGTGGGGATCCTCGTGATCGGGTTCGGAGCTGCCGCCGTCCATCTCGTCCATGTCTTGGGGACAGACCCTTCGAATGATATCGACATCCAGTGCTATGAGAAGGATCCCGAGTACTGACTATGCAGTGGGCTGCCGGCGACCAGACGCCGGGGAATGGATATCTGGAATGCTTGACGGACGAGGAGAAGGGCCAGGTCAGCTTTTCACCCATCCAAGAGATCACCGAAAACGCGGTATGCACCCAAGACGGCCGAGTCCACGAGGTTGATGTCCTGATATGCGCCACTGGCTCCGATGTCTCCTTCCAACCACGATTCCCGGTCGTGGGCCGGCACGGCAGAGCCCTCGCGGCGGCATGGGACAAGACCCCTGAGACGTATCTGAGCGCCACGGCGCCGGGCGTCCCGAAGTACTTCCGCGAGTCACCTCGCGTGGACCACGACGACCGCTGACGGACCGTGCGTGGCCGTGATCAATGGTCCCTTTGGTCCCTCCGGCCACGGGGCGATCCTCCCCGTGATCGAGATCATCCCCCCGGTACATCGAGCAGCTCATCGTCAAGATGCAGACGCAGGACATCATGGCCTTTGAGCCGAGACAAAGAGGCTGTGGACGATTTCAAGCGACATCGCGAGCTGTTCTTGCTGCGGACCGCCTGGAGCTCACCCTGTCGGTCGTGGTTCAAAGGTGGGACCGTGGACGGGCCGATCATGATGTGGCCGGGTCGCCGCCGGCACTGCTTCGAAGCCCTGAAGGATCCTCGTTTCGAGGTGAGTGGTGGCCCCCTCTCCTTCTCGTCCCGCATGACCAGATGTGTCCTGACGAGAGGGTTCGGGTGACAGGATTACAATCGGACATGTCACGCTCACAACAGGTTTTCGTATCGGGGGAATGGCTTCAGCCAGCGAGGGTTTGAGGATGACCATGCGTGGGACATGGCCGGGGGTTGATCCGACCTGAAGCGGCGGCGTAGGAAAGGGGTCAGAGCCTCGGAGAGACCGAGGCGATGCGCCATGTCGGGGTCCAGTTCACTACATGTAGCATAGGTATAGGCGAACCGACTCCATGCCATAGCAACGGGCGGAATTGACGAGAGATGGGGACCCCTCCTCAGCCGAGAATGGGTACACCAGTCGTCATTCCTGGTTCTCTAAAAAGCCCCCCCCCCCCAAAATCCAAGAACCCATCACACGGTCATTAGCATCCAGACGCCCTCAGCATCCCAGCAGACCACCATTAGTCACACTCGTCCACCAAGCCCGCTGTGCCCACAATCCTCCGACGCCGTCGAGGCGGCAATACAACACCGCAGAAGAAAAAGACCCTCCCCACGAGCTAGTAGCAAGCACGCCCGCCCAATCCTTCAAAAAGTCCTGCCTCGACCACGACAGCCCTCGCCTCGGCGGCAGTCGCCCTTCCGCGCGCGCGACCACACCGGGCCCTGTGCGGCGCGCGCCCNCCCCCCCCAGCTCGCGACCCAACTCTAGCCGCGGCAGAAATAGCCCCTCTCGAGCCAAGGCCCAAGATAGCTCATAGGCAGCTTCCGCCTGCCCAAGTAGATCCCCTCGTTGCAACTGGTGAAGAAAGTCTTGTCCTTGTCGCAATTCTTGAACTGCTTCAGACTCTGCTCGAGCTCGCCACCACTGTAATCTATTCGCCAGAACAGAAAGAGTTCAAAGGTCAGCAAAAAAAAAAAAAAAAAAAAAACAACGCCGGCTCCAGGGAATGTTGTGAAGCAGGGGGGGGGGGCAACTCACAAGCCTCGCATATCTTGGTCGTGACCAGACACATCTGACTCGGATCCGGGTTGTCCAGCTCGAAGGCCGGCGGCATGGACTTGCCTTGGCAGTCCTCGGTCTTGAAGATCACCGACATGTCCTTCACGAGCTTCTGCGCCCAGATGTAATCGATGAGCTCGGTGAAGTCCCTCGATCCCTTCTTGGGGTCGTGGAACGAGTACGTGTTCCCGTTCTTCTCGTCGTACCACCACGTGTAGCAATTGCCCGCCGGACCGAACCCGGGGCAGTAGATCCCCGGCACGCTGCGGGGGTCGATGCCGATGGACTTCACGATGAAGACGCCGCTGGCGGCCAGGGCCTCGGAGAGGACGAAGAGCTCGAAGGAGCGGTAGATGTTGGCCGACTGGTCGGTGAGGGGGAGGGTGATGCGTTGGCTGAAGCCGCCGGGCCCGCAGACGGCGAGGAAGGTCTCCACGTTGTCCTGGATGATCTGGACCTCGTTCAGGACTTTCTTCTGGTAGTCGGCGACGATGTCGGCGAGGTCGGCGCCGATGTTCGCGAGGGAGGTGAACCGTGCTTGGGCGGTTTCCGTGTAGCCTGCCTTGGGGTGGTCGAGGGGCGGAGTCTTGTAGCCGGCGTAGATGCCGCCCAGGAGCAGGTTTACGGGGAAGGTGATCGCCTTCAGATCGATGAAGGTGGAGCCGGTCCAGAAGAACTGGAGGAGGGGTGTTTAGTAATTTCTTTTGGCGGATTCCGACTAGGGGGGGGGGGTGATGGACTGACCCAGGTATACAGGAGGGTCGTGGTCAAGATCGTCTGCCACTTGGGAGTTGACACTTGGTGCTCGACGGGCGGATCGACCTGGTGGAAACGGCGGGGAGGGGGCCAAGGTCAGCATGATCGCTCACCGTCACCTCGTGCCCTGCAGATGGAGATACCATGTTGACAATCTGACCCATCTTCGCCGCGGCCAGTCCCTGGCTAGCTGTCAGGGCGGTGGAGTACTGATTGTAGACCTGGTAAATGGCGAAGATGTTCCATAAGGTCTGGGAGCACAGACGGTCAGGCACGGTTCGTGTCGTCAAGAGCCTGAGGAGGGGAGGGGGGGGTCCGCTACGTACGTAATATTGCTGTGGGTTCTTATACTTCGTGTCGTCGGCCTCCGGCGCAGAGCACGTATCGCTGGTGATCAAGTTGCAGGTCTTCTCATTCTCACCCTGCATCATTGAAACCATCATCAGCATGCCCCTTCCACCACCCACCAAAAGACTCAACATTCGACTCACACTCCACCTTAAGTAAGCTTGGGCGAAGCCGACCGTGTCTATACCAGACTCAGTCCCGTGCTCCGCGACCCAATTCTTGATGTAGCCGTTCATGTCCAAGAAGGCCCAGCATTCCGGCTGCAATCCTTTCTTCGAGCTGGGCGAGCAGTCCCTTGTAGAGGCGAAGAATCAGTCAGCATATCTGGCCTCGAGGGGGTCGAGAGCGAATGCTCACATCGGACACCCTTGGGCGCTCGCAGAACATGCCCTCGACGGATCGACAAAGGCCCCCTCGACGGCGGCCAAAGAGGCTGATAGCGCGACGGTCTGCCACAACATCTTGACGTAGAGCCACACAGCTTGACAGTGAGTGCCCGAAACCACGCAACATCGAGGAGGATGTGAGTACATATATCATCCCTCCCCCACGCCCGTGCTGGCAGGCACCACGCCGCGCCACTACATAATACACGAGGGCAGAGGGCCATCATGGTCTCTGTCCAAGACTCCATCGCGCCTCCATCGTGCCGTCGATTGACCCTCCCCCCGTCCCAAAGCGCCTCCACCAGCCCCAAACAGCTAGCCCAACCCGGGAAAGACCCAAAGGCTCGTACGGGTCCCTCCAATGGGCACCGCAACTGTTATCCGGCACCATCGCTCCCTGAAGCGACGGTGACAGCAATCATGTGGGCGACAGAGACAGTCGGTATCAGT
Source organism: Teratosphaeria destructans (assembly GCA_010367425.1). Taxonomy (NCBI): domain Eukaryota; kingdom Fungi; phylum Ascomycota; class Dothideomycetes; order Mycosphaerellales; family Teratosphaeriaceae; genus Teratosphaeria; species Teratosphaeria destructans. Next base: position 723,649 of record WBMN01000008.1, on the reverse strand, counting down.
GCAGAAGATCGAGATGAGACCCCTGTATGAGACCGTCCGTGAGCGCCGCGGCTTGAAACATCCCTTGCGCTTGCATCGGCGCAGGTCCCAGCCCGGAGAGTGTTGGACCCTAATGGACCGAATATCCTACACGTGACCGTCGCCCTCCAGCTCCGTGTGCCCTGCTGGGTCGACAGACTGACAGTGCGCGACAGTGGAGGCCCCAGAAGTGAACAATTCCCAGGCTGTCGTGGGATGATGGTGTACCAACACATCACATCGGGTCCGGTCGTGCAATCCAACGAGCCCAAGCTGGAATCTCCAAGCAATGCCTCGGTCTCCCTTCCCTCATTCCTCATATCGAACACGAACTCCCGATGTCTCACCCTCCGTCGTCCATATCTATCCGCCTGTGCCCTTCGATGGTAAGCAGGGGGTCCAAGCCATCAATCGCACGTCTGTGGGAGCATCGTGGCTAATCGGCGACGACGGCGGAGAAGAACATACGCTATGTATCGCCGTGCATCCAGGAGGGCGATTTGGGGGGATGCCACTAGGGTGCTTCGTCGAGTCCATATTGCTGACGATGAATATGCTCAGACACAAAGATTAGTCACGGAACCATCCGAGCCCACGGTCCGACAGAGGTCTCTCGTCCCTCAGCCTGACCAACGATCGCACGTCGGATTAAGCTTTGTAGGTGAGATCGATTGGTGAGCGATCGACTGGTGTCTCGGAATTCCTGGCATCTTCGTGGTGGACGGCGGTATTGTGAGGGACCCCCCAGCGATTCGTGCGCGACATCCCAGTCTCGCCATGCGCCACAACTCCGAGCGCTTATCTTTGGGTCAAAGATAGATCGAGTACCCTACTCTCTCTATATTGCCCCTGCTGCCACCGACGAGGGATTGAAGGCAGACTCCCCCTTCTATCGTGCGAGCCCCAGCGACTGGACGATTCGCAGGCCGAAGCCGAAGCCTCCGAACATGTCTGCGCCAGTGACCTGCAAAAGAGAGCGCCCCCATCTTCAATCAAGATTGAATGCACTCATCATCAATCACCAACCGTGCTATAAAAGCTTGCGGCAGGAGACATGTAGCTAGTAGGCTGGACGCCGCTAACAAATCGCTGATCAGGGGGTCCCCCTGACAAGACGGTGATGGCAGCCGAGCTTTTACTTGGTGAGGTGAGCCGGATCGACTTCTGCACTATACGGGTGGGGAAGTAGGGTGGCATGCCCTTGTGCGGCGGCCCTTGAGGTAGTTAGATGCCGCTAAGTACCGAAGGACAGATCCCGGCGACCTCGTCTCTGCGATTGCGGATGGCACGACTTCAGGCTTTCGTCGCATGTCGATATCGGGACTGTAATTTTCTAAGATCGCGGCTAGAAGCTGTTACTTGCTCCATGATAGTGTAGTAGGCCTAGTGCCGCGCTGCAGGCCAGTCTTCGGTACATCCGACTCTCCCCCGCGCTCATCAAACAAGCCGTCTTCCTCTGCTTATCAGGTCCTCCGTCGACAAAAAAACGCCGGAACACCACCGAGCCAGGGAATGGCGTCATCAGCAGGGAGATGAAAAAGTCATCTAAGCCGCATCCTCCCTCAAATGCTTGACCGGATGCAGCAGCATAGGTGGCAAACACATCCTCCCCATCCCACCCACCCTCAGTCTCTGCTCCTCCTCCTCCTCCTCCTCCTCCTCCTCCCCAACCGTCCCATCACTCTCATCAACCATATCCACCTCAAACCCGGTCTCCTCAAACTCCTCCCTCCCAACGCCTTGCAACCACCCGGGTGCATCCCTCGTCTCCCACCCCAACCACCGCCTGTAGAGCGCCCTGGCAAAAGCATTCTCGTAGTAGAACCCCCAGCCCCAGAAGTTCTTCTCCCGGTCGTGCAGCCACACGCTGTCGCTCTCCTCGCTCCACCTCGCCACTTTGCCGCCTCCGGCGTTGAAGATGGCGTCCATGTACCAGCCCTCCCATTTGCGGTCCGTCCAGATGGGGTGGGGAGCGAACGCGGCCTTGAGGCCGTGGTGCAGCGCGACGGTCGCGGGGAACATCTCGGACGCCATGCCGCGGCCGCGCAGGTTCTCGAGGTGCATGGCGTGCAGTTGGCGGCGGGAGAGGCGCGCATTGCTGTTGATGCAGGCTTTCATGGGGACGTCGGCATAGTCGGCGTCGTGGAGGGAGTCGGTCCAGGTGAATTGGGGACGGATGCTATGTGCGTTCGTACAGTGTCAGTGAGGTGGTGGAGCATCTGGACTGAGTGGAATGCTATGCTTACCCGACCTTGTAATTCCACACCTTGTCCTTCTGCGCCCATTCTGTGCTATGCGGGTCGAAGATGGGCATGAAGGTGATCAGATCCGCATCTTCACCGACGCCCCACTCGAAATTGTCTCTCTTTGCGCTCGTCGGCGGCGTCGGGCCGAGGATCTCCTCCTGATCGTACGGTCGTGGGCCCCAGACACTGCCTTGCGTGCTGTCCTCGATGGCTTTGTCCGTGCTCTCCAAGAACTGGCCCCACGTGCCGTGTTCGGAGGGGATGTAGAAGCGTTGCGAGCGCTCCCAGAGGTGCTTGCGGGGCATGTGTCGCGCGTACTTGGCCGCAGACTCGAAGAATTGGTAGTAGTTGCCAAAGTAGCGGGTGTCCAATTCCCAGTTCCACAAGTAGGCGAATTCTGGATGGGTTTCGCTGAACCATTGCAAGGCCATGAAGCGGTGGTAGAACTCGCTCCAGTTCGTCAGGCGAGGATACCATTCCTCCATCACCTGCTCGCTCCACAAGATGGTGATGTCCCGGAATTCGCGCGGGACGCTGTTGACGAGGATCTCGTTGCGAAGCTGCGCGTCGTTCCAGATGTCTGCACTCTTGTCCTTGACCTCGACGAGCAGGAAGACGTGATATTCACCCCCGGACAAGAGGGAGAGCTCGGTGATCAAGGCGCGCATATAGGCGAGATCATCATCGGAGTACTGGTAGGAATCGTAGCTTCGGATCAGGACAGCGGAGCGCGGCTTGTGCCTAGGTTTCTTGGTGTTGGTGCTTTCGTGATGATAGGCGAGCGGCTTGGGCAGCTCCTTTCCAGACAGCAGATTGACCATCTGACGGGCTGCAGGTGGATAGCGCTCCTTATTCGCAAGCAGACATTGATCTTGCAACTTGCCCCAACGTACGTTGCTCCATTCGGGTCGCGAGATGGGCCGTTGCCAGCCGAAGATGGACTGCCATTCATCCTGGCCGTAGCCGTAGGCGCCATACCGGTTGTAGCGGTCGAAACAGAACTGACCTGCATCGCCACTCAGGTTCGCCATGCCCACGGCAGGTTCTGGAAACCCTTCGGGCAGCTTCGGGAAGGCCTTCACCATGTCCTCATCGCTGTTGTCCAGTGTTCGGCCTCGCGGGCCTTTGCAAGGCACATACGTGCCTTTCCAGTCCTCCCTCCACTCCGGTGAATTGTAGTCGGGGTATGGGAGATAGTTTCTTGGCGTCGCCGCCGAATTCTCTTGTAACCTCTTCACTCCATTGGCAGTATAGATCTCGTGCTGCTCAGGGAAACCCTCCCAGCGATTTGGATCGTAGTCTCTATGCTCGTAATCCTCATAGCTCGGCCAGTGGCCTATCGCCTCCACCCCTGACGGTCGGACCCACTGACTGATGAAATCCTTGACCTTGGCTTGCACGACATCATATGCCACCCGCGCTTCCTCCTGCGCCTGTCTCTGGGCGGCCGTCAAGCCCACGACCGGCTCTTGGGAGGCTGCGCCCTGCCACAAGTGCTTGCCCGGGGTGAATTTGGGGACATATCTTGCAGGATTTCCAGTTTGAGAGTAGACGAGAAACACAGATAGGAAGACAGCGACAGCCCACAAGCCTACTCGCCGTGGATTCGCAGGCGAGAAACGCTGGCCTTGCAACCAAGCGGGCACAGCCGTCATCCTGCTCCTACTCCTGCTCCTGCTTCTTCTGCTTCTGCCAGGGGACAGCAAGGGAACGATGGAGGAGATGAATGATGATGATAGCTACATACCGCGGGTGGGTTGATCCAATGCAGGAGTCATGCAGTGGGCCAAACTTACCTTATTAGCCTTATCAATATCATTTTTGATCATCAAGTCGATTTACAGTTGGAGCCGCTGCAGCCACGACAGGACCCGGAGCCGTTGCATCGACAGATCCGCACGTGGTGGCGGAGCTGGAGGAGGAGGAGGAGGAGGAGGAGGAGGATCGGGAGCGGCTGATTCCGTCAGGGGCCAGCCATATGATGATCCATCCTCATGTTGACATGTCACATGACGTTGAATCCATCATCATGTTGACATGTCACATGACGTTGGGTCCCTCATCACATGTTGAAGTTGTGCATGCGGTCGGACAAGATGTTCATTCATATGTAGGGTTTAATCGGGTGAGGGACATGTATCATCATCTGTAGGTCGATGTATCATCCGATCCCGGGGAAGATCCCGCCCTCACATGCAGTCAGGACTCGGCCGGCATCACGTTTTTCCTCCCGTCCTGGACAGACCGTGGACTTTGACTGCCGCTAGCGTCCGCTTGAGCCGACCACTGACCGGCGAGAGATCCAACACTTCAGATCCGTTCCGGAGCCATCCATCGATCACCAGACATCTGATATCCATCAATCACGAGTCTATGCGGGTCCGATGGTTGAACGCAAGACCCTCCTATGCCACCCCGAGGCTCCCGCAAGGTTCAGGAGATTCAGGGCGGAGGCGGAATAGGAGACTGGCTTCGGTCCTCCCACCACTTCTTCATCAGGAACGTCGACGGACCCACGTCCGCCCGGCGTCGACTTGGTCATCATCACCATCACATGCTCCGACCATCTACGCCCTCTCCACGGCTCCGGGACGCGCCGCCATAGCCGTCATCAGAGTCTCAGGCCCGGCATGGCGGGACATCTATCGCGCTCTGTGTCCAGGCAAAGCTGAACCGAAGCCGAGATATGCCACGCTTCGCTCTCTCTATGCGCCAGGTCTCCCTCCCACTCCGAACACGGTGCTGGACTCCAGCGCCTTGATCCTCCACTTCCCAGCGCCACGCACGGTCACAGGCGAGGATGTCTTGGAGCTGCACGTCCACGGTGGTCCAGCTGTCGTCAAAGCCGTCCTCGCCGCCGTCTCGAAATGTGGGAACGGCGGGCCTGGGTCAGGCATCCGCTATGCGGAGCCCGGGGAATTCACCAGGAGAGCGTTCATGAACGACAAGCTCGATCTGACGCGCGTCGAGGCGCTAGGTGACATGTTGGCCGCTATGACGGAACAGCAGCGGTGGATCTCGATGAGAGGAAACACGAATGGTCTTGCTAAGCGCTATGAAGGCTGGAGACAGCAGCTACTGTATGCCAGGGGAGAGCTTGAAGCTTTGATTGATTTCAGTGAGGATCAGCATTTCGACGAAAGTCCTGCTGAGCTCTGCGCTTCTGTTGCGGAACAGGTACGCGCCTTGAAAGCGGTGCTGCAGGTGCACGAGCAGAACGCGGTTCGAGGCGAGCTGCTGAGGAACGGCATCTCCATCTCCTTGCTTGGCGCACCTAACGCTGGGAAGAGCTCTCTGCTGAATCGCATTGTGGGACGAGATGCCGCGATCGTAAGCCAGGAAGCTGGAACGACCCGAGACGTCGTGGAGGTCGGGCTCGATCTGGGTGGATACTTCTGTCGGCTTGGCGATACCGCCGGCCTGCGAAAAGCGAGAGAGGAAGCCATGCAAGCTGTCCAGCCGCACGAGATGGTCGGGCAGATCGAGCGTGAGGGCATGAGGAGAGCGAAGGCGAGGGCCGCGGAGAGTGATGTTGTGATCGTTGTGCTCAGCTTCGAGGCTGTCGGTGGCGAGGTCAAGTTGCAGCTCGATCCTGAAGTCGTGGCCACTGCTGCCGGTCTGGTGAAGACGAAGAACAACGTTCTCGTGGTGGTCAACAAGACGGACATGTCACTCAACCCTCGCTCGGCCATCGAAGACGTCACAACAGCCATACCTGGCTTGTGTCAAGACAGGATCCACCTCATATCCTGCAGAAACGCCGCCCTCTCGCCCACGCACACGAACGGGCCCACCTCCGACCCAGGCAACATCCAAGCCTTCCTGCACCGCCTCATCCAGCACTTCAGCTCACTCACCACCGCTCTCGTCCCCTCCGACGACCCAACCACCCCTGACGCCTCCGTCTGGCAGGAGTCGCTCGGCGCCACAGAACGTCATCGCTTGCTGCTCGAGGAGAGCATCACATATCTCGACTCATTCCTTTCGGAAGTTCAGTCGACAGGAGAGGACGCGGATGTTGTGTTGGCGGCCGAGCACCTGCGCGGCGCGGCGGAATGTCTCGCGAAGATCACCGGGAAGGGAGAGGCAGGGGATGTGGAGGAGGTGCTAGGGGTGGTATTCGAGAAGTTTTGTGTGGGGAAGTAGACTGATGATCCTCATCTTCAATATCTAGTCTAGACAATGCCAGCTTCCAACCTTCCTCTCTGCAACTGCACATCACGACGCCAAGCGGCTCTGCACCTCCTTCCAGATCTTCCCATCCAACGCCTCCCCCCGCTTGACATTCATGACCACGCCCCTCACACTCGCATCCTCCAGCAACTCATCCAACACCTTGATCAGCTCCTCCGCGTGCTTCTCATCCCGCACCTCGACCCTCGTCTCCTCATTCGCCTCCCACACCACCTCCTCCCTCACGACCTCCACCCCCAACGCCCTCCCCACCCCCTCCCCGACCGCCTTGACATCCCTCGTCTCACACGCCAGCACCACCCTCCCCTCCCCATCGACCCGGACATCCGTCGCGCCGGCCTCGAGCGCCGGCTCCAACACGCCCTCCACATCCACCCCGTCCCGCCGCCCCAACACGACCCGCCCCCGCTTCGTGAACAGGTATGCGCTCGGCGCCGCCATGCCCCCATGGTCCTTCAACACGGCCCGCACATCCATCAGACTCCGCGCCTTACCCTCCGTCTCGCACAAGACCAACACGCCCACGTTCCCCGGCAGGATGCCCTCGACCGTCAACGCGGCGCGCGGCGTCGCGCCCGCGCCCGGGGGCCCCCGGCCCTGGCCGCGCGCGATGGCGGCCGCGATGGAGGACTTGGCGAAGCCGTCGCGGGAGGCGCGGGCGACGAGGTCGGCGAGGCGCGGGTTGGCGGTCGGGTCGGGGCCGAGGGTCTTGGAGGCGAGGGCGATCTCGTGGGCGAAGAGGGCGTGTTGGCGGGTCTTGGCGGCGTCGGTCTTGAGCTTGTCGTGTTTGATCTTGGACCAGCGGTTGTGGCCGGAGGGGGGGGTGGGGGTGGTCGTGAAGGGGCGGGGGTGGTGGGGAGGGAGGTGGGGGCGGAGGGGGTGGGGTCGGGGGAGGCCTCTGCTTGGTGCCATGGTTGTGTTGTGTGGTAGAGAGAGTGAGGAGGTACTAGTTGGGAATGGAAGGTACATGTAGAATTTTAGTGTTGATGGATTGCCGTTTTGGGATCCTCCCGCCCCTCCACATCGCGGAGGTGGGAGTGGTCTCGTGCTTTTTGTTACTACGAATATGAGAATCATGGACACGAGGGTGCATTAAACAGGCGATGATTGGGACAGCAGAGACGAATCGATGAGGATGAATCAATACGATTAATCAATGACGACGAGACGAGGCCATGACCGACCCGGAGCCCCCCAAGCCGCTGCCGCCGGCGTCGAATGGCGACAGACCGCCGTCGGCCGTCCAGCTCGACGTGACGCGACTGCACTCGCTGCCGTCGGAGCAGCAGAGCCTCTACCTCCTCACCTTCACCGCCGACCTGCTGCGACACGTCGACGCCCTCGATGACGACGCCGCCGCCGCGCAGCAAACGACGCTGCGGAAGGAGCTGTCCCAGCTCATCGCCCTGTCCTCGCCCGCCCCTGCCCGCGTCGTCCGCAACAACATTGGCAGGTGCTGGGCCGGCATCTTCGGCAGGAGCCACCGGAAGGGGCTCGATGAGTCGATCCACGAGTTGGTGGCCATCGTCCAGGCGGGGAAGGAGCGGGATCTGCGCGCGAAACATGCGGCCGCCTCGAGTCTGGGCGCGGTGTTCGAGGCGGCGGGCGACAGCGCCGTGAGCCTGTCGCCGCTGGCCTGCCACGCCCTGTGCAAGGCGGTCAAGGCGGCGTCCACCGACACGGGCTACCGCGGGGCCATCTTCACGGCGATGGGCAAGATCGCCGTCGGCATCAAGACGGCGCTGGACGAGGACGTCGCCCGCAGTGTGTGGAAGTTGGCGCGCACCACGGCCGCCGGGGACAAGTCGTGGTTGGTGCAGGCCAGCGCGTGCCATTGTCTGCAGCAGCTGGTGCGATCCACCTCGTACTTTGACAACTCGAATGACTTTGAGAGGCTGCAGGCGGCGTTGTGGAAGTGCATGGAGAGCGCGGCGGCGTCGGTGCGACACGCGGCCGCCTCGTGCCTCACGCTGGTGCTGTTCAAGAGCTACATGAGCTATACCGACTCGCCCGACGCCCACCACGCCAACGCCCATGCCGTGCCCCGCCTCAAGAAACCCAAGGCGAAGAGGACGGTGAAGTCGGCCAAGGGCGAGGAGCCGGAGGACGAGATGGATCGCACGGCGTCTCCGGCGCCCGAGAAGCCGGCGACGGCCTTGTCCTACAGCCTGCTGGACGCCCTGCGGGTCTTGTCGACCCATTACTGCCGCCCCACGACCACGAACAAGGCTCGGGCGGGCGTGGCCGTCTGCTACGTGCGACTCCTCAAGGCCCTCGGCGAGAGCGTGATCGAGAAGAACTATGGAGACATTGCGCGCCACTGCTTTCACGACATCCTGAGCCACCCGAGCATGCAGTCGAACCGCTATCGTCAACTCATGGGCCGTAAATTCGTGCGCGTCATCCTCGAGCGCGTCATGGGCAAGATGCTGGGCGAGACGGCGCAACTCAACGCGTGTCGATACCTGTTGAACGACATCATCAAGGACTACCCGCCGGCGATCAAGGAACGGCCGGAGCCGAGCAAGCAGACGCTGACCGGCGCCATCAGTGCCCTCACGTCGATGATGGAGTCTCTCGACGCTGCCGTCCACGCCATCGCGGAGCAGGTGCGCGAAGGGCTCTTGCAGGTCCTGCAGCATCCCAACTTCACCGTGCAGATACACACGGCGCGTGCGCTGCGGGCGTTCGTGCTCGCGTGTCCGCAGCAGCTCTTGCCGACGGTGACGATCTGCATGAACAGCGTCAGTCGTGAACTCACGCTGCTGGCTGGCCCACGTCAGGCACCGAAAAGATGTGTGGGCTATGCGCACGGGTTGGCCGCGGTGCTGAGCACATCGAGCCTCCATCCCCTGTACGGCTCGGTGGACGTCTACGCGCGCGTGCTGCAGCAAGCGACCTCGCTCCTCAAGTCGAGCGGGAGCTCGGATCTGCGCATCTCGAGCTGCCAGCTGCAGGTCGCGTGGATCATGATCGGCGGTCTCATGTCCCTGGGACCGAACTTTGTCAAGATCCATCTCTCGCAGCTCATGCTGCTGTGGCGGAACGCTCTGCCCAAGCCGGTGCCGAAGGAGAACATGTCCCAGCGGAACATGATCGAGCTGAGCTATCTTGCGCACGTCCGTGAATGTGCGCTGGGCTCCGTCAAGGCGTTCCTGACCTTCAATCAGCGGCTGCTGACGGTCGACGTCTCCAAACGGCTATCTGCTATGTTGGAGAACACAGTCACGTTCATTCAAGCTCTGCCCGAGAAAAAGACCAGTGATGACCCTGCCAACCGTCTATCGCCCGCGCTCCAACTACAAGACTACGAGATCATGGTCCGAAGACGCGTCTTCCAGTGTTTCTCGCAACTGCTCACGCTGACGCCCCTCGGCAGCATCGAGAGCACCGCCCATTCCACGATCCTACCGCTGGCGGTGGCGTCGTTCTCCGACGTCGAGTACTACTCGCCCAGCTCTCTGAGTGCTGCAATCGCAAGTGCTGCAGCGGCATTTGAGAGTATCTGGGATGTTGGGGATAATAATGGCTTCGGGCTCTCGGGCTTGATTCATGGGAGGGATGTCATGGATCCGGTGACGAGAAAAGTTCACAAGCACTGGTCCAGTCGACAGGAGGACGAAGCTGAGATCGATCGGGTGGTCCTCTCCCCGATCGGAGATGCTCCAGAGCATGATCCGACGTGCTGTTACCTGCCAGCTGACTCGAGCCTCGAGGAGCCGAACCCACCTGGGACCGAAGCCGTCAATGCGGCCATCGCGGCGTTTGGACTCTGTCTGCCGTTGCAAGCACCACGCGTTCAGGAAAGCGCACTCGAACAGATCACTTCTTCGCTGGGCAGCGCTTCGTTACAGAAAGATCCGGCGCGGAGGGCAGCGATTGCAGTCAACGTGGCCCTGGCGCTGAATACCGTCTGCAATGTGAGCATCGGTGAGTCTGGCTCAGCCAAGGGAGACTTGAAGCGGGATGCGACCGAGAATGCATTGGTGGATCTGCTGCACACTTGCATCAAGGACCCTGAAGAGTGTGTACGGCAGCTCGCCGCGGATGCGCTGGGAGCCCTCTGCTGTAGCTCGGGCAATCTGTTGACGACGAACGAGATCACATGGTTGACAGAGACGATCGTCAAGAACCGCGAGCCGCATGTTCGGGCTGGATGTGCCCTCGCGCTCGCGAGCATCCATTCGCAGCTTGGTGGCATGGCTGCCGGGTATCACATGAAGCAGATTGTGGGGATCCTGATGTCGCTGGCTGCCGACACGCACCCGTTGGTGCATTGTTGGGCATTGGACGCCCTGGCCCGAGTCGCCGAGTCTGCCGGCCTGGGCTATTCGGCCTACGTGACGACGACGATCGGGATGCTCAGTCAGCTGTACGTATCTGACAGCCATACTTCCGAGACGGCCGTGCTGGCAAGCTCCAATATGTCGCTGGAGTTGCCGGTCACTGCTGCCATTGCGAGAGGCGTCGACTCCATCATCAATGTGCTGGGGCCAGACTTGCAAGACATGACGAAGGCTCGAGATATGATCTTGACACTCGTGCGCTTGATGCTCCACGAGGCCACGGTCGGGGTACGGTTAGAAGGCCTGCGGTGCATGGAGCATCTCTCGTTGTACGCTCCCGGACATTTGGAGTTCGCCAGATACGTCCGGTACTTGCAGAGACATGTTGAATCGGACGACAAGGAAATATCACGGGCCACACTCCATGGCTTGTCAGTCCTGATGCGGCGGGACGCCAGTGAAATTGTCCGGACTGCGCATCCTGGGCTGGAAGACAAGCTATGGGACTACCTCAACTCCTCTCCTCACCAGCAAGATGTGCTCAACATCTTCCGCAATTGGCTCACCCAGACCGGGTCGATCGATCCTGCGGAATGGATTCAGCGCTGCAACACCGTGCTCACCAAGTCTAAATCCAAGATCGAAGCACCGAAGACGGCGCATACAAAGTCTGCGGTCACCGCGGGCCCTGAAGTCCAGGATGAAGAGGTTGCAGGGTTCGCCGTCGCTGCTGGGGCGACGAGGGAAGACGATGCGCAGGCTCCTACCTCGACACAAGAGCTCATGCGGTGGCAGGTCAGGCTGTTTGCCATGGAGTTGCTGCAGGAGCTCATTGCCGTCATCTCCAAAGAAGCTGCTGTTTCCGATGACAGCCCGGGCGAAGCGGCACTGCAGAGCAAAGTCGCGGATGTGGTCCGCATCGCTTTCTCGGCTTCCACGGCGGGAGTCGCAGCTTTGCGCGTCGTCGGCATGAGGATCATCGACCAGATCCTGAAGCTGTTCGGACGAACACCAGATCCGGACTTCCCCGAAGCAATGTTGTTAGAGCAGTATCAAGCTCAGATCTCGTCAGCCCTCACGCCCGCCTTTGCGGCGGACTCGAGTCCCGAGCTGGCGGCCGCGGCGGTGAGTGTGTGCGCGACCTTCATCGCCACCGGCATCGTGACGGACATCGACCGCATGGGTCGTATCCTCAAGGTCCTCGTCTCGGCCTTGGACAGTTTCTCCAAAGACGCCGAGTCGGCGAGCATCGGTGACCTGAGGGCTCTGAGCTCGAATGCGTTGGTCATGGTGCGCATGGCGGTCTTCTCTGCATGGGCGAAGCTACAGATCGCCAGTGCCGAACAGTCTTACCTGGTCGAGGTCGTGAGACCGCACATCGCGCAGCTGGTGCCGCTGTGGCTGTCGAGCCTCCGGGAATTCTCACGCCTGAGATTCGAGCCGGACATCTCGGCAAGCATGGGCACGCCGGTGTCTGGAGACCTGGATATGGTGTACGCTGCTCTGAATCGAGAGACGCTGTTGACGTTCTACCAAGATTCCTGGCTCAGCCTGGTGGATGCCATTGCGAGTCTGATTGATGAGGACAGTGAGTTTGTATTCGATGCGCTGGACAACAAGCATGCGAGCACGACGGGTGCTGGGGAGGGCGAGAGCGAGTCATCGCCGCCGAACGGGGTCCATGGGGTCGCGAGGAAGAACACGGGCATCAACTACCGTGAAGAGCCCGTGGCATTCTTCTTCGTGCTATTCGGCCTCGCCTTTGAGTCGCTCGCCGTACGCAGCGCAGACGACAGTGTCGTGACCACACAGCGCAACACAGACATCCTCCAGGCACTGAAGAAGATTCTGCGCCCCTCCGTCTCTGGTAATGCCGTCTACCAAGAAGTCGTCTTCTCCGAGACCGTCGACCTCCTCTCCCGCATGGTCCTGACAGAGAGCCTCGGCGTCCAGGCCCTGGTCGTGGACATCGCACGAAACCTCTGCATCGTGCATCCGTCATCTCGACAAGGACTGCAGACACCAGTCAATGGTGAGGCCCTTTCCGACGACATCGAACAGCTCTTCGAACTCACGCGCATCATCGTCCTCGTCCTCGGCAACCTCATCCCCGGACTCGCGGACAGCCCGGCTGCATCGCCCGCACGTCTCGAGTCCTCCGAAGAGACCATCAGCCTCGTGCGCACATCCCTGCAGGCCCTCGTCGACGTCTCGGACGTCTTCCCCTCGATCATCAAAACCGACCTCGACGCCAGCATCCTGCACGTCTTTGTCACGATCCTCGGCACCGCCGCGTGCCAGGCGAGCGTCGTACCCCAGTCCCTCCCCATCTTCCGCCGCTTCATCGTCAGCATCGCAGAAACCGACCATCCCCGGCAAGAGACCTCTGCGCAACTCCGCAACGCCCTCTCCCGCATGCTCATCATCCTCAAGAACGCGCAAAAACGCGAATCCGATGCCAGCCTGCCCTGCGAACGCAACTGCCTCCTGGCCATCACCGTCCTCCTCTCCGCCGCGCCTCAAACCTTCACCCCCACCGACCCCCTCCTCGCCCGCTTCATCTCCGAACTCGCCGACAGCCTCTCCGGCCCCAAAACCTCCCGCGTCGCCGCCGGCTGCCTCCGCACCCTCCTCCTCGCCCACATCGCCCCCGCCGCCCTCCTCGCCCACGCCATCACCTTCGTCCTCCACCCGGTCGACCTCGACGGCGTCACCGAGACCCGACCCCTCATGGCGCAGACCCTGACGGCCTTCGCCGCGAAGCTCGCCGGGAATCCAGACCAGCACGCCGCGACCGTGGCCCTCGTCTTGAACGTGCTCCTCGACCGCGCGGCGAAAGAGGGCGAGGGCGTGTACGCGGAGACGGCGGGGCGGGTGCTGGAATTGGTCGGGGAGGGCGCGGTGTTTCGGAGCGTGGTGGCCGGGTTCGGGGCGGAGAGGAAGGCGTTGATGGAGAGGGTGTTGAGGAGTGCGGGTGGGGGGTCGAGGGGTGGTGGGGTGGGGAAAGGCGATGCGGAGGGGGAGAGGGAGCCGAGGATTGCGTTGAGGTTGGATTTTGGGGGTGGGTAGGGTATCTTTGTGGTCGAGGGGGATGTAGTTGGGGAAGGAGGGTCAAGCGTGCTGTATTGTTTTGGGCGCGTATGTGGGATCACTGCAAGTGAGTGAGTCGGAGAGCAAGCAGGGACATTGATGTCCCGTTTCTACTAGAATAGCTTCGCATCTCCTATTATTAACAGGAGAAAAATCAATTATTATCTAGTATCAAACTACCTACTACTCCTACTCTTACTCCTACTCTACGTACCTCTGAACCTAACTAACTATCAAAGCCGCAAGTAAATTCAATCCTTACTCTCTCTCTCTCTCTCTCTCTCTCTCTCTCTCTCTCTCTCTCTCTCTCTCTCTCTCTCTCTCTCTCTCTCTCTCTCTCTCTCTCTCTCTCTCTCTCTCTCTCTCTCTCTCTCTCTCTCTCTCTCTCTCTCTCTCTCTCTCTCTCTCTCTCTCTCTCTCTCTCTCTCTCTCTCTCTCTCTCTCTCTCTCTCTCTCTCTCTCTCTCTCTCTCTCTCTCTCTCTCTCTCTCTCTCTCTCTCTCTCTCTCTCTCTCTCTCTCTCTCTCTCTCTCTCTCTCTCTCTCTCTCTCTCTCTCTCTCTCTCTCTCTCTCTCTCTCTCTCTCTCTCTCTCTCTCTCTCTCTCTCTCTCTCTCTCTCTCTCTCTCTCTCTCTCTCTCTCTCTCTCTCTCTCTCTCTCTCTCTCTCTCTCTCTCTCTCTCTCTCTCTCTCTCTCTCTCTCTCTCTCTCTCTCTCTCTCTCTCTCTCTCTCTCTCTCTCTCTCTCTCTCTCTCTCTCTCTCTCTCTCTCTCTCTCTCTCTCTCTCTCTCTCTCTCTCTCTCTCTCTCTCTCTCTCTCTCTCTCTCTCTTTCAAACTCTCTCGTTTATATACACGTACATAGCTTGTTACTTCCCCAGGTACATATAATCGGTAAGTAGGAGAGAATTCTATCTATAGAGCTATATACTATATACTCATTCTATATCATATTGGAAGAGAGAGGATTGGACTATATAAAAAAAAAACAGAAGATATACCTATGATACGATTTACTCGTCCTAACCAAAGAGTTACGCATACAGCCTATATTATAATAGAACAAGAGAGGAAAGAGGGGGAGAGAGAGAGAGAGTAGTTATCCCGCTTTTTAGTAAGAGGGTCTTTGCTCCTCGGGGGTGGATTGAAGTGGTGATGTATACTTATTAACTATATACCATAGTCGAAGAAAAGACCAGGCCGGGCTAGACGGGGCGCGGGGCGGCGGAGGGAGGGAGTGGTGGAGAGATGAAAGGATGGAGAGGGGATGGAGTGGACATCTGGGTTCTCCTTGCCTTGCCTATTGCATTCTCGATAGAACCAAGACAATTCTCCTTGCCTTGCCTATTGCATTCTCGATGGAACCAAGACAAATCTCGTCCGATCATCATTGCATGGCCCCATGATCATCATCCATACGACTACTGTACAACAGGCTCATCCTCATACCGATACGATACAACAGGCTCATGCTCATACGGATACGGTGCAACAGGCTCATCCTCAGACGAATACGGTACAACAGGCTCAGATGCCATTCTCGCCTCCCCTGCTAATCCCCCCAGCCCACCCCCTCCTCCTGGATCCCCTCGTGCCAATCCTCGTCCTCCTCGCTCTCAAACACGACGGCGGCATCGCGGAAATCCGCCTCGGTGAACTGGTGCTCGCGCGGCCTCTGGTTATCGATCCTGACGTCCACCACGGCGCAACGACCCTGGATGAAGTTCTCGGGCTTCTTGCGGCAGTAGTCGTCGTCGGCCGAGTCGTCGTCGTCGTCGTCGGATGAAGGCGTCGTGGAGTCGGAGGGGGACGGGGCGGACTGGCTCTCGGCGACGCGGGCGGAGCGTCGGGGTCTCGTGGTTTCTTCCGGCGAGGAGTCGGAGAAGATGTCGGTGTGTCCGGAGTGAGATTTGGCGGGCGAGATGGCGATGTGCGACACGCGGTGGCCCGTGACGACTTCGTCCCCGCTGTCGAAACCACCGGCGATTTCGGTGGGGTTCGACGGGAGTGCGCGGCCGCTCGCGAGGGCTTGCTTGTAGAGGCGGTATTGTCGCTTGGAACCGAGATAGGGGTTGGGAGGGTCGGAGTGCTGGAGGTAGACGCGCTGCAATCGCTCGATCCACTGGTCGCGGAAGCCCGCGCGCTCGCGCCAGGCGACGTTGATGTGGGTCTGGAGGATGAGGGTGCGCAGGTCGGGGAGGTCTCGGGCGCGGTCGACGAGGGAGCGGAAGAGGTTTCCCGCGGCGGTCTGGGTCCAGCGTTGGGGGTGCTCGATCTGGATGTGCTGGAGCGACGCCGGCCAGGTGGGCGCGTCGTCTTCGGCGAGGACGGCGTCGTAGAGCGGCTCGGCGTCGTTGGAGTTCATGCGCTCGCTGTAGTATCGCAGGTCGACCTTGAGCACCTCCAGTCGGGGACACGTGGCCTGGAGACCGGTCAAGAAGCTGAGGTTGAGGGCGGTGTTGTGGTTGAGGACCAGCTCGCGCAGGTGGGCGCCTCCCCCGGCCAGGTATGCGAGCAGCATGGCGCTGGTCAGCTCCAGGCAGTTGGTGATCTCCAGACGCTCCAAGGTGGTCGGGAGTCGCTCGAGGAAGGTATCCATGAGGACGTCGCAGGAGATGAAGGTCAGGTCCTTGAGGGACGGGAGGAGGGCGATGGACGTGGCGAGGCCCGGCGCGGGCCCGGCGCGGGTCTCGTCGGACGGGTCGGCGTCGGGCTCGGCGCTGTCGTTGTCGTGGTTGAAGCGGGCGATGGTGAGCTTGGTCAGGTAGGAGAAGGCGGTGCCGGAGTGGACCTGGGCCATGTGGGTGTACAGGGCGGTCGGGTCGCGGGTGGCGACCATGTCGCGATGCCAGCGCCAGGTCTTCAGCTTGTGGCCATGCTGCTCGAGGGTGGAGAAGAGGTCGGGCGGATGGTGCCAGGAGCGGGCCAAGTGGTAACCCCGGAACGGGGGCTGGTCGAGGGGGTGGAGGAGCTCGAGGTGGTGCAGCAGCGGCAGTTCGGCCACCAGGCGGCTGAGGTCGAAGAGGGGGCGGCCGTGGGCGGTGTAGGCCACACGGTTGACGTCGATGATGAGGGCCTTGATCTTGACGCGGTGGTCGAGGGCGCGCGAGTCGGGGGGGGTGTGGAGCAGGGCGAGCAGGTCGTGGGGATGGACCTGGTTGTGGATGGGCGGGGCGCGGTAGAAGGCCTCGAGGGCGGGGCGGGCGAAGGCGCGACAGGTGCGGGCGGCGGTGATGAGCCAGACGGCATTCTGACTGGCGGTGCGGGTGTTGTCGTGGAGGGGGTGGGAGGCGTAGTGGAAGACGAGCTGCAGGATGTCAAGGGGCAGCTCGGTCCACGGCGGGAACCGGGCGTCGGTGGGGCCGGCAAAGGCGGGCGTCTTCTGCTCCGCCTGCTCGCTGCTCTCCGCGGGCGCCTTCCGAGTCGGCTTCTTCTTCCTCTCCGCCGCGCCCAGAGGCTTCGGCTTCAGCTTCAGCTTCAGCTTGTCCCTGCTCTTCTTGCGGCTCGGGGCGCCATCGCTCTTGCCTACTACGCTGTTCCTGCTGCGGGTCTGGGGCCGCGCCTGCCTCGGGGCCCCCTTGCGACGCTTCGGTGGGGGCGGGGCTTCCTCGACGCGGGGCTCATCGGCGTCGGGGCCAAAGTCGTGGTCGTGGTCGGTGGCGGTGGCGGCGTCAAAGTCGTCGTCGGAGTCGGGCTCGTAGTAGATGGAGCGTTTGCGGGTGGCGGCTTGACGGGAGGAGCGTCGCTTGGGGGGCGGCATGATGATACGATGATGATGAGATTGACCGTCTACTCGTCCACGTGACTCGATGAAGGCAGAGCGAGGGAACATCCAAAGTCGCATCGCATTCAATCATCGTGCACGTGGAAGGCGCGAGTCGCGACCTGAAGATGACGGGATTAAGGTGCACCGACCGGCAGGGATCATCCGCGCCACGATCGGCGCTAGTGGCCTAGTCTCTCCGCCGATCCGGCACCAGGCCCGTGCACACCTGCCAACTCAACTTTCTATATATATAATATATATATATCTTGTTTCGTCGAATGCGCGAAGCCGTCGAGGCAATGGGGGAAGGAGCGGCTCAGACCTCTCGATCGTCATCTCATCACGACATACATAGAGTCCTGAGGCAGGTAATACTCATGCCACCTCCCCCTCTTCACCACCTCAGGCATCCGTCGTCGGTCCAGTGGAGACAGCAAGACACCTGCAGTACATACACTACCTTTGTGCAGAGATGACTAAGAATCAGACTGCCTGCATGATATATCCATCTATACATGGCAGCAGCCTTCGCATCTACCCGCAATCATAAAGTAATCATCAGGACCCACTTCGATCCTGCCAATATCGCACCTACCGCCCGCACCTTCCAGGTTGTTGCATCAGCACACCTGTGACCCTTCGGCCATGCCATTCATCTTCTTGTTCTTCCCCCCACTCCACTGACACCACCGTCATCCATGGCCCAGCCCACAGAACCCCCGCCTCCGTCCCCGCCCCCGCCCCCGCCTCCGCCTGGCCTCGAGCCCACCTGCAGAGACCACGATGGCGACACCACCGCCCCCGACACCCCCACCAACCTCCGCCCGCCGTGTTTCAAATCCACCCTCCACGAAGTCCTCTTCGTCCTCACCGCCACCATGGCCATCGCCCAGGGCTCCCTCCTCGGCGGCGCCGTCACCGTCACCTCCTCCTTCATCGGCCGCGACCTCGGCATGACCACCGCCCAGATCACCTGGATCTTCAGCGCCTGTGCCCTCACCAACGGCGCCTTCCTCCTCTTCTTCGGCAAGGTCGCCGATCTCTTCGGTAAGCTCCCCTCCACCGCCTCCTCCTCCCAAATCCAATCAGAGCGCCGCCAGTGTCCTGACAGACCAACCATCGATGTCCGCCCAATCCAATCAGAGCCGCCAGTGTCCTGACAGACCGACCATCGTAGGCCGCAAAATCCTCTTCGTCGCCTCCCTCCTCCTCTTCGCCGTCTTCAGCCTCGCCGCCGGCTTCGCCCGCTCCGGCCTCGTCCTCGACCTCCTCAACGGCTTCATCGGCCTGACCTGCGCCTCCGCCATCCCGCCCGCCGCCGGCCTCCTCGGCGTCATCTACGACCGTCCCAGCCCCCGCAAGAACTACGCCTTCGCCTGCTTCTCCGCCGGCAACCCCCTCGGCTTCGTCTTCGGCACCATCTTCGGCGGCCTCGCCACCTCCCTCGGCGGCTGGCGCGCCAGCTTCTACCTCATGGCCATCATCTTCCTCCTCTTCACCCTCATCGGCCTCGCCACCATCCCCCCCGATCCCGCCCCCCACCACCCCTGGAACCTCCACACCCTCCACACCTTCGACCTCCCCGGCACCCTCCTCATGATCTTCGGCATCGGCATGTTCTCCGCCGCCCTCAGCCTCGGCTCCACCGCCCCGCACGGCTGGACCACCCCCTACGTCCTCGCCCTGCTCCTGGTCGGCCTCGCCCTCATCCTCGCCTTCGTCGCCTGGGACACCCACTACCCGCACCCCCTCGTCCCCATGACCATCTGGCGCGACCGCAACTTCTCCCTCTGCCTCGTCATCATGATGCTGGGCTTCATGGCCTTCACCCCCGGCGTCTTCTTCATCGCCCTCTACCTCCAGGACGCCTGGCGCCTCTCCGCCCTCATGGTCGCCGTCCGCCTGCTCCCCATGGCCGTCGTCGGCTTCCTCGTCAACACGCTCGCCGGCCTCACCCTCCACCGGATCTCCAACAAACTGCTCATGCTCATCGGCGCCGCCGCCTACACCGTCGGTTTCCTCCTCGCCGCCCTCAACACGCACTCCAGCAGCTACTGGTCCTTCCTCTTCCCCTCCTTCATCCTCCTCGTCATCGGCGCCGACCTCGAATTCAACGTCGCCAACATGTACGTCATGTCCTCCATGCCCGCCCACCAACAGTCCATCGCCGGCGGCATCTTCCAGACCGCCGCCAAACTGTGCATGACGCTCGGCTTCGGCATCGCCACCGCCATCTTCAACTCGGCCGAGCCGGCGAGGGGAGATTCACCCTACTGGGATCGCGAGACGAGGCCGTACAGCGCCGTGTTTTGGTTCGCGTGCGCCACGAGCGCCGCGAGCGTGGCCTTGGTGCCGTTCTTGACGCTGGGCACGCAGGGGGCAAAGAAAGCGGAGGTTGTGGCGGTGAGGGAGGATGATGATAGGCAAGAGAAAAGTGGGGCGGAGGCGAGTGTGGTGACGGGTGTGGAGGTGGGTACATAGGTGCTGGATCTGAACGTTACGATGTCGTTTTGTGCCTCGCGGCTAGAGGTCCTCATCTACTGAGCTACAGTACTAGTACATGGTCCCACTCGGATTTTCCTCTCCGGGCACGCCTGGAAATTCCATGCCCGAAATTCAACGCCCTAAGTGTCAACACCGGAAATGCACAACGCCCGGAATGCACAACGCCCGAAATACCACATCTCTATATCCTCCCCACGCGAACGAACCAGAAATGCTGGGGAAGGATGCGGATGGATGTTCGCTCGAACGCTTCAAAGGTGGTGGAGATGTCGATGCCCAATAGACGGTGTGAATCGCCACCCGGACAATGCTGAAAGAGGGTGGTGATGCTCGCTTGAACGTTGTCATTCGCCGTCGGAAAGGCTGAAAAGAAGAGGTGGTGATGCCCGCTGGGAACGCCGCGATTTGCCACGCAATGCTGGTAAGGATGTTGGATGCCCGGCTGGGAACGCTGTCATGTTGGGGAAAACCAAAAGCCGAATGGGCTCGCCGCCGAAAACCACCACCGCCTCGTCAAAAATGGTGGGAACGATGGATCCTGTTTACCTCCCGCGGTCGGAAGTGAAGGAGGACCTCGCGTGATTGAAAAAGGGATGCCTGCTAGCTAATCGCGTCCGAGACCGGCTCGGCTTGCGGGTGAAAACAAAAGGTTGGTTGGTGTACATGGTCCGTCCGGCGATGGAGATGCCGTTATCATGGCTGAGGAGCATTGTATCCGCCACGTCGAGTTTCTTTCAGTGCTCCTGCGCTTCGTGGGAGGATGCGGTGGTCTTCACCCTCGGCGTTGGTCGTCTCGGCCGCGTTGAGACATCTCGGCTTGTAGATGAAAATGCTGAGGGGAACGAATACTTGGGGCTGTACTGAGGACGCGGGATTGGTGTCGGGTAGATGACATTGATTTTTTGTCGTTTGGGTAGAGGGAAGGTACAGAGCTTAGTTGTAGCCACCGCGGCCCATTGGATTGGTTTTTTGAAGGGTTTGAACAGGAGGAAAGGGTGATGGTGGTGAGACTGATGTTTGGAGCGTCGTGGTGGAGGAGGAGGAGGAGGGTGCTTTAGTTGTACCCGCCGCGGCCCATGGTGATCGATATTGTGGTGATTTGGGGAATATAAGAGAGGGAGAAAGATGCTAGAGAAAGCAAGGAAATGAGAGAATGTCTCGTACTGTCGCTGTAGTGGTATAGATTGAGAGAACTTGTTTTGAATCGAAATCAAGTGCGGCAATGAAGAAGCGATCTCACTGAACAAAGGAAATCCGGGTCTGAAAAGATCTTGGTTCGGACTGGCGCGGTCGCAGCTGCTGATGATGATGATCGAAGAAAGACAAGGAGACCCAACCCTGTGGGGATCAGTGGTATATGTATCTCCCCTGCTCCGGCCACCACGCCTCCCGCTAGGGTAGACAACGCGGTCATCATCATGCTATTCCAGGAGGTACATGGTACGATGTACCTACCTACCTACCTACCTGACTCATTCGCGAAAAAAGAAAAAAGAAACAAGCCCGCTCGGGCGATGCACTGCTGCACCGATGAGGCAGAGCAAGACTCTCTCCGGCGGCGTCCGCACCCGGTCATCGGAATCCACGGGCGGCTGTGCCGGCGAGGTGTGTGTGTGTGTGTGTGTGTGTGTGTGTGTGTGTGAGGTGAAGTCCGGAAAGGATGATGAGAGGAGAAAGATAGAAAGAGAGTGATGATGAGTAGTGATGACGAGAAAACAGGGCCCGGGGCTGTGGGACGGGACGAATCTAAATTTAGGCCCATGTGGCCTGTCAGCGGAGGCACTGGCAGCCCCCTACGCCCACACGCGAATTTCGCCATGTCTGCAATCAGTCTCTCAGAGACGTCGTCAATGCGAGTCATCACAAGAGGTGCGCCGGGAGGTACAGTATGCCGTATGCTACTATTCGCGGACATCTCGGCTGCGGGCGGGTCTCCCGTCCCCCGTTCCCAAGCGGCTACCACCCGTCGGCACCGGTTCCCTCCCGTCGGTGCTCCTGCAGCCTTATGACCGTACTGTACATGGAACATCGGCCTCCTTCGAGAATAATACTGTACAGTACTGCATACAGCCTGTGCGGTCCGAGGCGGCGACAGGATCATGAGCCTCAAACGCCGTTATGACAGGATCACCAAGGTAATGATAAGCTACACACGGAGGACACCGGCCTGCAACATCTCACCTCCCCTCCCTCCCTCCCTCTCTCCCGCATGGATGACCAATCCCTTGCATCCCGTCCTCACCATGGATCACCCGGGGCCGCAGTATGTAACACGCATGTCAGACCCGACACCAGGGTTCTCGGATTCGCGGCGGCGGTCGCATGGCAGCCACGAGCCGTTGGCGATGGCCCCGGCACTCTGGCTCGAAGGAAGGAGGGAGGTCCAGCATCTCAGCTACACTTTCGGGATTGTGATAGGGGGGACTCGAAGGATTCTGGAGGCCTGGCCCCCGCATCCCCTAGGTCTGGCTAAGATGTTTCCATTGTTGCTTCGAGGCGACCTCGCTCCGACCGGCCCCGGCCAGGTCCCGATCATGACACATCGTCGATGGCTTGTGTCATGGGGTATACGCGGCATGTATTGACCGACGGGATGCGAAGTGCCCTGAGCAGCCGGTCTGTCTCGCTGTCGGACTGACACCGGCCCGCTTTGAGCATCAAGACTCCCACCGAGACCGCTTGGCTGTCGACGCCACCCATCACGGGATCAGTCGACAGCACAAGTGCCTGTCCGACCATCGCAGATGGGAAAAAGACGAGATACGACACAAGCCCTCTTCATATTCGTACTGTTATTCCACATAGTTACACAGCAGCTGGTATCGACGACCTCCGCAAGCGCTGCCTTGTCTCATGGCGACAGCCATCAGTCGGATGGATATGGTCCAACTTTTACTAGTTACGATTTCTTCTTCCGGCTCCGGTCAAGTCCGTCTCTTCCCTTCAACCTCATACTCTGCATCTATTTCTTCTCACGCTGACCATAGGCCTTGGTGGCGTAGTCACCATTGTGAACAATCAAGTCCTCGGGGCGGTAGTCGTGGCGACCGCTCCAGTATGAGTCGAGGATGCTCTTGACACCAGCGGCGTAGCGGACCTGGGCGTCAATCGAAGTACCGGACATGTGGGGCACCATGGCGTTGCCTCCACCCCAGTTCTTGTACTGGGCGTAGCGGAGCGGGTGGTCCTTTGGCGCGGGCTGAGGGAACCACACGTCACCACCGTAACCACGGAGCTGGCCGCTCTTGAGGGCGGCCGCCACGTCCTCCTTGACGACGATGGCACCACGGGCAGTGTTGACGAGCCATGAGCCTTGCAAATTTGGTCAGTCACAGGCCTTCTCAACTGGACCATCGCGGCCACTTACCGGGCTTCATCTTATTAATCATGTCCTTATTGAACAGACCACGGGTCTTCTCGTGGAGCGGGGCGTTGATTGTGACAACGTCACACTGGGCGAGCATCTCCTCAAGGGTGTCGACACGCCTGCAGCCAATCTCCTTCTCGACCTCAGGCCTGAGCGGCTGGTAGTCGTAGTAGAGGAGCTCCTTGCAGTCGAATGGCTTCAGTCTGCGGAGCACCCGCTCACCGATACGGCCGACGGCAACGGTACCCACAACCTTGTTCTCCAAGTCGTACTCGTTCTTGGCGACGGCTGCGACGTTCCACTCACCGCGGGCGATTTGCTCGTGAGCCGGGACGAAGTTGCGGACGAGGGCAAGGATGGTCATGACGACGTGCTCGGCGACAGAGACGACGTTGGAGCCGGTGACCTCAGCGACGGTGATGCCGCCATTGGTCTTGTTGGCGGCGTTCAGGTCGACGTGGTCAGAGCCAATGCCAGCGGTAACGGCAATCTTCAGGTTCTTGGCCTTGGCCAGGCGCTCTGCGGTGAGGTAACCCGGGTGGAAGCTATGCCATTGTCAGAGGAGCTTGCGCCACCAATGCTCGACTGCAAGGGTTGATGCTTACGGAGTGGTGATGATGACTTCAGCGTCAACCAATTCCTGGTCGAATTTGCTGTTTGAGCTGTCCTTGTCGGAGGTGGTCACGAGGGTGTGGCCCTGCTCCTCGATCCATTTCCTCAGGCCGAGCTCGTTCTCAGTGGTTCCAAGAAGCTTGGGCTCGTCCTTTGCGTGCTCGAAGCCCTGAGATATACTTCATCAGCTTCGCGCTCCGCCATTGGAGGCTCAGAGTGGATCTCTCTCAACTCACATCGTACAAGACCATCAAAACCTTGCCCTGATCCCTCACAGTGTTAGAGAAGGCACGACGAACGGCAGGCTGCGTCCTCTGGGCGAGGAGAGAGCCAGCTGGGCGCGCAGCGGCGCGGAGGGCAGATCGTGCAAATACCATTTTGAAGAGTGGAGAGGTTTGGGAGGGAGGAAAATGTTCCACTCAACTGCAGAGTGGTGGACGGAGATCTTATAAAGCTCTGGTAACTACCGTATCCGTGCTCTCGAAGTCGAGTGTCAGGCTGCCGTCATCAGTCCCTAACCCCGCAAACGATGCGGATGCTTTGCGGAGAGGCAACTCTTACCACCTTGGATGCCCTGTCTGCGATAATGTATTTGTGAGATGCTTGCAATGGCAATTGCACTCTGAATCGGTATTTTTTACTAGAAGTAGAGTTCGGGACCATCGCAGGCGAGCTTGGAAGGCTATATATGTCAACGCTCTACGAATGTACGCATGGTGGAGCTCTGGAGAAAACTCGCGTGCTTCGACGAACGACTAAGACAAGCATCAGCTCATCACCCTGGCAGGCGGCCTCCACTCCGTTGATTGTTGTGTCACAGAAGCGTACAAGGTGACGAGGCATCGGCGTCCCGCTGTCGAATGAGACGGGATCAACATCGACATCGATTATACACCATGGGACTTTGAGCGGGGCAACAAGTACCCCGGGCCAATTCGGCGTGAGGATCCCATCAATTGGTAATGATAGGTCGCTTGTGCCTCGAAGCCTGGGCCTTGAGTCGTATCAACGGCAGTTCTTCAACCAAACTATTGTGAGTCAACTCACTGCGGCCAATTGATCCCGCAGGCGGAGATATTGCGGATGCAGGAGGAGCAAAACGTGCAACTGTCATGGCAACCGGCGTCTGCCCGTCGCGGCGTGCGGTAGCTCCAGGATGCTCCAGATTTGCTTGGAGGGACGTCCGCCGGAGAGATGGAAGCATCTTGAGCGTCCGTGTCTTTGGGTTTCCTTACCTGCAGGAACGTTCCTTATATGAGACATTGTGCTCCAGTGCTCTCGTATTGAAGGAATCATTCTCGGTGAGACAATTTAGGGTCGTCGGGCTATATGCGTGCTGAGTAGCGACGAGAACGAGGACCGTCTCACCATCCTTTGCGCTCTCGGTAGCTGCGTTCACGGCGACTGAAGAGTTGGCTCTATTGCGGACTTGATAACGAATCCAGTGATGCTCGGCAAGCGCACCACACGCGGACCGCATTGCTCCCAAGCCGATCTCGGTCGGCAGCGTCCAAGGGGATTTCGCCGGATCCATTATAGAGAGCGTTGCTAGATGGAGCCATCATGCATGCTGTCCGACTAGAGGCCAATGGGCGTCGCTCAACTTCTCGAGTCGTGTCAGAGCACTAGCCTTGTTTTGCGGCCTGCTGGAATGGAGGAGGAGTCATTCATCGGCGCGTGGCGGTGATGTCCATGATCGTAAGTCGCGTGAGACAGCTGCATCGCCACGAAGATCGGCTTGAACACCCTGGAGACGGTTCCCAGGGCTCTGCAGAGAGACTGGCTCGATCCGTCATCGGTCTCGACCAGCATGTGGGCGTGGGACGCACTTGCGAAGTTCACAGTCTGGGGCCGACGAGTTGCAAGAGTAGGGAGAGTAGGCCCAAGAAATCTAGCGTCAACAAGTTGTGCATGTCAAGCGGCTAGAGGCGATACTGAAGAGGATGGCTCGTGGAAGACGCCCTCAAGCAAGCTCGATATGAGTGAGCGTAGATGGCGCTTGCAGTGATACACGAAGCGCCTACCTAAGCACGAGCAATCGAGGCCTGTCGCAATAGCATGACTGCCTGGTACCTCTATAAATTTGAACCAGTCTCTACTGTATAAAATACTACCACCTCTATTAGACATCACGAGCCTTTCATGATTCATGCGCCAAGTGACGATCTGAAGCCAAGCTACCGAGCTACTGTTCGAGCACGGCCCACACTTGAATGACAAAGAGCACACTGTCAATGCTATCACTCCTGGACGAACGACTCGCTGGGCCGAACGCGACGAAAGACAGTCTTGACGACTGGGCGAACGAGACCTGGCTGCGCATCAAGCTTATCTGGACATTCCTGATCTTGCTCCACTTTCATGCTCTCATACCATTAGACCCAGTAATCGTCCACTGGCTTTCGGTGCTGGTGAGGAGGGTATCGGACACGGCGAGTCCGATAGTGACTGTGCCTGACCACCAAAACCTCTGAAGTCATCAGGCCTGGGGCGCGTAGTGGTGGTGGTGGTGGTGGTCGTGGAGGTGATTGCCGCAGAGCACAGCTGTGATTTGCTCAAAGACATTAGGACAGCTACGAGCAAAGACTCGACGCGCTCGGGCATCGCGACGTCGTGATAGTTGATCCGCAGGCAGCTCGACCGGCGAGAAATACCGACAGTGACTGCAATCCAGGTGCTGACCAAAGATGTCTTCGTATCTCAGCAACATCCTCACGCAAACGACATCAAAGTACAACAGCCTTAAGCGCACGCTGTTGACGAGCGAGGATGACGGAGATACAGAGGATGATTCGCACATCTCACGGGTACTGCGCGCATATTACACCGAAAAGGGACGCCAGTTTCCACCATGGCTTCCACCAGACCCGAACGATCGACGAGCAATCACACCGCAGCCGTATGGACAGCAGAACAGCGGATACTTTGCCAACGTGGGCGGCAAGAGCCAGGTAGCATCAGTGCAGAATCAAGGAGTGCCGCGGAGCAGTTTGAGCGACCTCTGGGATGCACCCTCTGCGCAAAACAATGGGCCCATGCAACCACAAAGCTTGCGGGCTGGGCGAAGGCCAATGGCCCCTGCCCAAGCCAGCAGTACTCTGGCACCACCACAGGCGAGACCTCTGCCTTCTCAAAGAGCAGGTTCTTACCAGACGATGCAGCCTCAGCAGGCCGCAAGACCGATTGCCCAGCCTAGTCCGCCGAGTAGCAGTGGAGGCGTTTCCGCGCAAGAACGTCTGAAGGCACGACTCAGAGGTGGTGGCAGTAGGCCCGTCAGTCCGGGATTGGGCCCGGTGGCGAACCCGTACGATCAGCAGCAGTGGGGGCGATGATCCGTGTGTTCATAATGGGACCGCCAGGAGATCTCAGATATGCTGAGATGACATGGCCAGCTTGCCGCTCCGGTACGCTATACACACAGCTGTTGAGGTGTCACCGCACAAGCATGGCGTTTCTGAGTGGCTTTGCGCCGCGCCGAAGCCAGAATGTGGCTGGCATCTGCAGTGCTTTTGGCGCACGTCAGCTGGCGCGGGACCTCCGATGCGCACGCGATGAAGGCATGAACCCGTCGTGTATATTAGAGTCAGTGGGACTGCAGACATGGCTAGACTCAAATCACATCAATACGCGCTTGACGTTGGAATGCTGTGGTAAAGATGCAGGGCAAAGCCGACAGTAGGTGATGGTATGGCAAATTCTACTACACTGCGCCAAGTTGGGCAGCAGCAACGTCCAAAACTATATCAATCTAGCTGAGGAGATATGGCAGGAGATGGCAAAGTGTTTGCGTCTTCGAATTCCTCGCGTGACATGCAATCCTCAAGCTTTCGCTGCTTTCTAATAGCTCCACGTCCATTGGCGAGGTGTTTATTCCAGGTGGATGGAAAGAAACATGAGCCCGCAACTCTATTGCAAGGCCTTCAGAGATAAAATGGATACGCAGGACGTGAGGCCACAAATGCCGTCGTTCTGCAAGACATACGAGGGTGCTGCCGTGGGCTGCTCAGAGCGTCAAGATGGCTTCCAGCCCCGTACCTGGTAGACTCTTCCACGCGACTGGGGTTCGGACCCGCCGACACAGCCTGACGGATCGTCGGCAATATTGCGAGGATGATTACGCACACGAAGTAGCTGCATATCAGCTGCTGCAACCCCATGGGCGAAATCTGACCGGCAGATACCCGGACATGCCCAGGCCACTCAGGCGTCAACCGAACCATAACGGCAATCATGAGCGAAACGGGATCTCACCGTCGACTCACGACCTAAGCTCATCAGACTCGAGCAATGCATCAACGAGTAGCGATGGTCCGCCAATCAAGCTGCCTCTGGTCATGCGGCACGTGCAGCGCACTGGATCAACCCAATTGGACCCATCAGTCCTTCCAGTCGTTTCTGAGCAGACGGGCCATCTCTTCATTACAACCACTGGACTTACATGGAGAGATCTGTATCAGCAAGTGCAGTGTTGCGCGCTGGCGAAGCTCTTTGAACGCCTGCCCCAACTGCAGTGGTCCGCCGCCGGGATCAACGATATCAAGGGTGCCGTGTACCTTCTCACGGGCGGGATCCGCGTGCCAGTTCGCGATGATCGTGAGGAATGGCCACTCGTCAAACCCTGGCTGAAACTCACGGATACAGTCGTCCTCTTCGAATTCGAGACGCCTGCCCTGGCGACGGTGAGGCAGGATCGTCCAGCTGCATCTGCGACGGGGCCCGGTTGGATCCAAAGGCAGCTGTCGGGTGTGAGGACGTTCTTCGGCATCGAGAGTCGTGGTGAGGAATGCGTCATGGAGCTCAGCACGTTGGCAGATCGATCGAAGGACGAGGAGGCTAGCACGGAGAGTAAGAGGGACTCGGCCGTCGTCCCAGCTTTCGAGGAGACCTCTTGAGTAGGACATATCGTCAAATTGGCGGGAAACCGCTCACAAAGCAAGAGGTTCGGCTTTCGGGTCTATCAAAAGGCAAGCAAGCGCTTCATGCTGTACAATGTACACAAGAGGCCAGCATTGACGAAGACCAAAGCTCCGCATGACCTACAGAGAACACAAAACTCTATCCTGCCCATGGCCTGCAAGGGTCATCCCAAAAATGCTCACCACAACAAACGCCATCTCTGGCCTGTAGTACCCTTTCAAAAACCGCGACCATGCAAAACAAACAGCCTCCATCATGATCATGGTATGCAGAATCATCCGCAAAATCGTCCATCATATCCTCCAAACTCCGTCTCAACCCATCATGGTTGGCAGAATCATCCAAAGACCTCCGTCATGAACACAAACTCCATCCGCGTCCCCTCGGCTCGCGCTCGCACGTTCAGGTCCGCACAGATATCGCTCAGATCGCGGCCCAGCTTCGAGTTCCCACAGAAGAAGACGCCGACTTGGTCGCCTTTGTCGTACGCATACAGGGCGGCCTTGGTCGCCTCTCCCGCGTAGAAGTCCTCCAAGATCTGCCGGTAGTCCGGGCGGCCGAACTGACTGACCGTCTTGAGGCCCGTCAGCGCGGAGACGGGAGACGAGGGCGTGCGGTAGGCGTCTAGTAAGTATCGGAAGATGTGCTGGGAGATGTTCTTGCGCGCAGCGGTGATGTGGGTGTTGATGTTGAGCTCGACGTCTTGTCGGGGGATCAACTCCGCCAGGTCGTACGCTCTGTTCAGCAGACTCGAGAACCAGAGGAGATGGCGTTCTTCCCGGACGGACCTGGACGGGGTCAGCGCTCGTGTCATACACGCTCATCCGGCGGCAGCACTTACCAATGGAAATCTACCCTCCGTCTTCTGGTTGCAAGGGCCGAGTTTCTGCGGCTGTCCAGTTTCTCTTGGGCTTGTCGTAGCAGTCTGGCCCAGTGATTTGAGATCTCGGTACTGCCAATCCGGCTGGAAGCACTATCGGTGTCCACGAATTTGACGGGAGCGAATTTTGCGGATCGTGGACTTATCATGCTCGAGCGCCCCGACATCGACCAAGGGTCTCGTTTCTCGCTCAAGTGCCGCTCCATATCTGTGACGATGGCACTGAAAGGTGTGATTCCGACACCAGCTCCAATGATGATCGCGCGGTCGAAATCGTAGAATCGTTGGGCAGGAGCTCCAAATGGTCCATCGATGCCGACTTTTACGTAACGATCCGTCGGCAGGTCTCGCAGCCGAGAGGTCCAGTTACCGTCCGTCTTGATGTGGAGGTTGATCCGGTCGCCAGCACATGATGAGACGGTGAACGGATGCCACTGCCAGAAGCTGAGGGCCGGGACCTGGAGCAAGACGTATTGGCCGGGTTGGCAATACCAACCTCTGGGATGCTTGATCGCGAGAGACACCGTGTCCTCATCCAGAATTTCCACTGTGGCCTCCAGACCGATGAAGCCGCGGGCGAGACGGTAGCACCGTTCGAAGAGTATCAATGTACTCGGGATCAGGAGCCAGAAGCCGAGCATTGGCTCCTGCAAGATCTTGAGTGCTCCGTGGATGCAGAGCAGGCCGAGAAATGGGAACATGAGCAGATGAGCGGCTTGGAACAGCTCGTAGGACCATCGTCTCACCTGCGGCAGAGCGAGCAAAGCTATGGTCCAGTAGAGCCCTAATGCGATCAATCCACTCCATCCCGGAAGTAGACGCAGGTACGTTGTGTACGTCGAAAGCCCCGGCTGCGCCCCCATTAGCGTCACATCTGCTTGTAACCGATCCGGCCTCGACGCAGTCAGAAAGCTGCCACTCATGTGCCCGATCCCGTGCATCGTCGCGAAGAACAGTCCGATCCACGCCATCGACAAGTGAAAGGACTTGTGGTAATCCCAGTCCACGAACTTGCTGATCCAGTAGGAACGCCGGAACCAGGTCGACAACCAGCGGCTCATGCTGAGCAGCATCAACGCGAGCACGGGATACAGAGAGCCCGCCGCGAACTTCGCCACGACCACTCCCGCCCCAAAGGCCGCTCGCGCCTCCGTGTTGCTGTTGTAGAACAAGCCTTGCCACAGGAAGAAGGCCAGAATCAGGCAGAAGACGCAGAACAAGAAGACGATGCGCGGACCCTCGACCGACCAGTGGGCACGCAGTATGCGGTACCAAGTCGTGCTTCGGGACTGTCCGCTCGTCGGACATTGAGATTTGTCCACCCTGGGCTGCTGTCGAGAGGGAACGTTCCAGGTTCTGACGATGCTGGCGAACTCTGCTCGGTCGATGCTCGTTTCGACGCCAGGCAGAGCTGCTCGCAGGAATTCACGCGTCGCTCTGTACTGGCAGTACGTGCGGCCGGCGCTCCACTCGACATCTTCCTCGTCGACCCAGGCAGCATCGGATCGACGTGATGCGCGATCCAGGTGATCATGCTTCGTCTTCCGTGCGGGTACCAACTCCTCATGGACGGCCTTCAGCTTCATGCTCAGGTCGTCGACGTTGATCCAGCCATCTCTATCCTGGTCGATCTCATCGAAGAATTGGTTGATCTCATCGTCATGCAGAGGCTGAAGAGTCGAGCCTGCAGCGACGTCCCCAAAGAATGCCCGAGTCGTCATGGCGAATCGCGACCCCAGATGGGGGGGAGGGGACTTGGGTATATCGTCTGACAGGGAACGAAGGAGTTGACAGAGTAGCTTACGGACGAGTGGCGACGTCGGTGCAAGTGGGTTTCAACAGTCCTGCGTTCAATGCGAGGGACACGGGATGGACAGCGGTAGGTACATATGGTGAGACAGAGAAATGGAACTCAGCATTGCCGAGCCTGGTAATTTCTCGTTGATCACTGCCACGAGGGGAAGGGTGTGAGCTCCCCAGTGCCAGTCACTATTATTGGAGCGATCAGTAGTGTCGCAGATGCCAGCCAGAGCTTCACCAGAAGAACATGATGCGCATCGGGCATCATTTTGACCAATAGCATCCAATGACAGAGACAAGCACCATTAGAGACAAGCACCATTAGAGACAAGCATCATTCCTACGAACCTTGTCCGTGAGAGATCTTCATGTATATATTATAATAAAGAGCAATTGCTTCGCCCAGACGAGGCCAGGGTGCCAATGCAGATACGACCTCAGCGTCGCAGGAGCATCAAACACCTGTGGATCGCGTCGAAGCATTCTTTTTTTAACAACCTATCTCTCGTAAAACGGAACTGGCCGTTGTGCCAGATGGTGCGTGCGAAATGGTCCATGGGTGGTGATATCTCCCTGGCGTGAGCTACTCATGACGTGTGTGCTGGACTCCCCTCCATCGAGCGGATTCTATGGGCCACAACCTGGTTGTGAGAAGCTAAGACGGCCCAATGCGCGGGAGCAACACATGGTGGTCCCCTGGGCAGACTTTCTTGACGTCTAAAACAAGACCGCTCAGCCAAATTCTATCTGATTCGGGCGTTCGCCAGCCGGCGCCAGCATCCTGGAACATCAGTGTCGTCGGTAGTACATACAGTACTGTAGAGAGAGCGCGAAGCCTCCAAGGATGAATCCTTCTTCGGGTGCTGCTTCGCCCGGTGGATTTTTCCATGCTGGAGCACCGCATGGGCATGGAGGAAGGCTTTTGATGCGTCAAGGGAGACGGGTGAATTCGTCCGATGCCGTGGGTTGTGGTTGGGGGGATCTGCGATGCCTGTCGCCGGCCGTTAGGGTGTAAGTCCGTGTCAGGGAGCCTGGTCGTGCCCTGAACCGAACATGTGGCTGTACCGAGCAAGACCGCAGTCTGTCGTGAGCCTGATCTATTCGTGGAAGGTCCAGGCCGATGCGAGACGGTCCAGACCCAACTGCCGACCAGCCTCGTAATAATAATAATGATAAGCGTCCTGCTCGTCGCCGTCGGTCCAAGACTCAACAGAAGCAGACGGTGATTATTATAGTAGCATTGTACGAAGCTGCATGCGCCAACGAGCTCCTTTCACAGCCATCGCGAATGACGTCGGCGAGATCCGACATGGCATGCCTGCGCTCGCCCTGCGCCAAGAGGATGTCAGGGAGAGCTCGCCGTCGCCGAAGCTTGTGCCCAGCCCCGATGGGCAAGTTTGCAAGCATGAGAGAAGGCTTCACTGATCCAAGTCTTGGCCGCCGACCGCACATCCACGACCCCGATGTTCTTCCTTCTGGCATGATGAGACACGGGCGGACGTGGAAGGATGTTGCTCTGTTTTTATCACGGGACGAGAAGGATGGCACCATGTGGGATGGATGAGAGATGATGATGATGATGATGATGATGATGATGATGAGGTGCGCGGTACAGGTGTTGGTTGTCTGGGATTCCGCCATCACCTGCAGCTCCCAAGCTTCCGGAGACTGACCCTCCCGAGGTCCTCCCCACCAAGTCCTCCTCCTCCTCCTCACACAACCACCGATCCTGATCACTCCGACTGAAGAGACTCGGGGAACAGTCATGCGAACCCCCAACATCCTCGTCCGAACGGGTTCCCTCGCCCCGTCTATGTTGCAATTGCCGAAATGGCCGATGGAGCAACCATGAACTTTGAGCTACCTCCGAGCTTGGTAGACTACCTCGCCCGGCTCGACGAGTTCATCCATCGAGAGATTACACCGCTGCAGGCACAGGACGACAACAACCGCTTCTTCGACCACCGTCGCGAACACGCGCGCACAGACTGGGACAATGGAGGTCTGCCGCGCGAAGAATGGGAGCGATTGCTTGACGAGTGCAGGAAGAGGGCGGACCGGGCAGGCTTCTACCGCTTCAGTCTACCGAAGCAATATGGTGGTCAGAATGAGGAGAGCGGACGAGGCGCCAATCTGTGGATGGCCGTGATACGGGAACATCTCGCTTCGAAAGGGCTGGGGCTCTTCAACGATCTGCAGAATGAACATAGCGTTGTTGGCAACTTTCCCGATGTGGTCATGGTGCAGCATTTCGGCACGGTGGCGCAGAAGAAGGAGATGATCGAAGGTCGGCTCGCGGGGAGGGTGAGGATCACGTTTGGCCTGACTGAGCCAGAGCATGGTTCCGATGCCACTTTCATGTCGACTCGCGGCGTGAGGCAGGCCGACGGGAGCTGGGTGATCAATGGAGCCAAGATGTGGCAGACTGGCATGCACAAAGCTACAAACTGTTTCATCTTTGCTCGCACGTCTGGCAAGGACGGTGATGCAGACGGGATCACTTGCTTCAACGTGCCAAGACACACCCCTGGGCTGAATGTCGTGAGCTACGAGTGGACGCTCAATATGCCTACCGACCATGCCACAGTCACCCTGAAGGATGTCACGGTAACTGCCGACTCCATCATCGGGCCCGAAGGCAAAGGTCTCGCGGTAGCTCAAGCCTTCGTCCACGAGAATAGAATCCGCCAAGCAGCTTCGTCGCTTGGTGCGGCTGAGTACTGCGTGAACCAATCGGTCCTTCACGCACGCAGGCGATCACCTTTCGGCAGATCACTCGCATCTAACCAAGCGATCCAGTTTCCTCTGGTGGAGCTCGCGACTCAATGCGAAATGCTTCGCCTTCTCATCTGGTCGACGGCCGCCGCGATGGACAAGATGTCGCATGTCGAGGTCGAGCACAAGCTTGGTGACAAGGTCAGCATGTGCAACTACTGGGCCAACCGTCTCTGCACCGAGGCTGCGGATCGTGCGATACAGGTGCATGGTGGGTGGGGCTACTCAAGACATTGTCAGTTTGAGCATATTTGGCGGCATCACAGGCGCTATCGGATCACCGAGGGCAGCGAGGAGATTCAGATGCGGAAGGTCGCGGGATTTCTGTTCGGTTTCATGGGACCCAAGAAGGAGGTTGTCGCGTCCAAGCTGTGATGAGCGAGAGCTGGCACGGTCATCCACTGGCATTTTGGGATCGGCAACTTCATAATGCCGAGACAAACGCGTGTCGAATTTCGACTGGATCGTCACGTGTGCGCTTGCTACCCGCGCCAAGAGACTTTTGGGTCTGTATGTATGCAAGAACCTTCGTGGCAATTGAATTGGTCGAGTGCAAAGTATCCGATTAATGGCATGTGACAGCGGCGGCACTTTCACTCAGTAGCCGATATATCACACCCACTATGATCCCTTGTCCCGGGGCATTTCAATCAGCATACACACCGGAAAGCATGGACCGGATCGCGCGTAATCATACAAGCACATGCTAGTCCCTCGGTCATATTCAACAGCATCAAGAAAGCTGATCTCAACCACCCGGATTGGACGGTGCTATGCTGCATTCCTGGTGCTTTGACATTTCCAATTCCCGCCGCTCACCCCAGCTCTTGCTGTCTGCTGATCGTACGAGACATACACTCGCATCAGCCTAGTACCTCGCAGCCGAGTTCTCATGCTCTCAGCGTCTCCCCCCAATCGCACAATCGACCTCCCATAATAGCGGCCTCGAGACTGCGGCTACTTCCCAGCCGAGCTAATATCCTGCTTCGAAGTGGACGAGCTCTCATCCGAAGTCGACCGCAGCGACTGCACCTTCTCACACGGTAGCTTGACATCCTCCGGTCTGCTCATGTCCACGGTTCGCAGGTGTTCCGGCATCGCGAGCTCGACAGAACCCGAGTCCCCATCTCGCTCCTGGTGGTCCCTGCCCGTGACCCAATGCATAACACAGACCGCAACGAATGCTGCTCCACATCAGCCGACGGCATCAAGGTTTGCCAGACGTGTCATACCGTCAAGCTTGCACGTGAGGCAGCAAAGCCACGCTGGCTCGCCATTGAAGAAGGCAAGGGTCATCTTCGTGGTGAGCACCGATATGGTCGTGATTCCTGCACCGATGAAAGTGCGCTTGACCACGCCCCGAAGCGGATGGAGTAAGCCTTCTCCTGTGTAATGCACTCTGAGAAGTGGTATGAGAAAGCGCAAAGTCAAGTAGAGCTGGCTCGTATGTTAGCTCTTGAAGCCGATCACAGGAAAGGCGCACAAACGTGTGCTAGAGTCTCAACACAAATCAATGGGAACAAGGCGAACGCCTTCATTCCGATGATGCAGACACTATGCACATTGTTGTAGGATACGCGACTGTCCGAGCAGATCAGCAGAGACGATCGCATATAGGTAGGGATTTCTGTCCTTACTATCTGATGCACAGGGCGGCGACGGCGATGTAGGGGCAAAATATGGTTAGGTACGTCAAGACGTATTCCTTATGCTTGTGCCTCGGGCTGGTGATCGGAAAACTGATGATGTAGACCTGAGGCCATAAGCGAGTCAGACCATGAACCCCGATAGATCTCATACCATTCGCTCTGCTCACCCGTTCGATCAAGAACGCGAAAATGACCATCTTCACCATCACAAACACAGTCAAACAAATAAACAGCGCGGCCTGACAGAGGCCTTCATCTCGTCCCATAAGCCGCAGATGTATA
Organism: Teratosphaeria destructans; assembly: GCA_010367425.1. NCBI lineage: Eukaryota > Fungi > Ascomycota > Dothideomycetes > Mycosphaerellales > Teratosphaeriaceae > Teratosphaeria > Teratosphaeria destructans. Next base: position 687,267 of record WBMN01000008.1, on the reverse strand, counting down.
ATGATGGCGAGTGTGAAGACGTAGATGTACGAAGTGACATAGCCCTAATACAACGTCAGTCCTGCACACAGTGCATATACACCCTAACCTACGGCGAGGAGCGTGACAGAAGCGACGTTAAATCGGGTCTGTCTCGCGGTCTGCCATCGTTGCATGAACATCACCGTGATGGCGGGCAGGGCGATGAGGGATAGTACTAGCGAGCAGATTTCGCCGGGGAGCAGGAAGTCGTGCTTGACGTTGCTTTGATCGCTGACGATGGGAGCACCCATGGCTTCGAATCCTGCCGAACGGGCTTGTACGGGGTTGATTCACTCCTGTATGGTGGGGATTGTGGTATGTCTAGTAGTCATGCATCAGGATCGTGTTCCTAGCAGGATGGAGCGCAGGTATTAGTGAGAGTGCGAACAGGAGATGCGAACCCACTGGTAAGTCGAGGGCCAAGCTCGGCAACTCGTGTATAACTCATGACATCGCCTCGAGGTTGTACCGTTGTTGGGATTGCTCGTTGTGATCGGACGCTTTGAACCCTTTGTAGATATCCCTCTGGCCCACTGTCAGGATATGGCGGACAATAACCCGTCGGAAAATTTTCACGCACATGGCTTGTAGCGGTCGAACCCATCATAGGCGGTGCACCTTTGCAATTCGTTGTCAATTCTCATCTGGCCATTTGAACAGAAAGCTCTCCTTGCAGAGATGTGCTCCGTGTCTGTCGTTCTGCGCACAGGTGCTTGCGATAGCATTCTCTACGATCTCTTCGCTGGCTCCCTGCCGATATAAGACGACAAATGCTCCGGTGATGCACATTACCAGCAATTGCAGTCAAACAATTTGCATGAAGATGCTTGTACATGCATAAACCTAATTGGTAGTCAAGAGACGGCGGGTCTTATCCGGGTCATGTTTTCGTCTATGATCGGTCTAGGATGTCTGAAAGGGATGAAGCTCGGGCTATCATGCCATGGTCTCAATCCGGGCCAACCGTGTTCGGTACCGCTGAAAGGACTCCACGCAGTCATGTGAAGGTCTCTGTGGAAAGGTAGCATTCAATTCGCGTGCGACAGTCATTTCCGTCGCCTCACGAGCCTCCAGGAAACCCACAACTGTCCCGAGCCGCCACGAGTGCGTCAACGCAATAGTCGCATCGTGCAGCTTCAGGCCGTCTTCTCTCTCGCCTGCGGCACCGCCCACCAGTCATGATACCGCTTCCCAGGCGGCGGCACACTGACCTCGATAACTCCTCTCAAACTGCAATCCCCTTTCTCCGCATGCTTCTTTGCGATCCTCCCAAGCTGTGAAGTCTGCACAGCAATTGCCACACAAGTCGTCTCGAGCTGTTTGATTTCCTTTGCCCACTGCTGCTCCGTGCCCACATATTTACCCTTTGACGGCGTGACCTTCTTCAACTCAGCCAGACACTGCTTGGCCTCCTTGACATCTGCATCGATGGACTTGCAGCTGGACTCGACATCCTTCACGTTCTTCTGTGCTTGTTTGAAGTCTTCAAGGGAAGGGATTGGGTCTCTGCTGATGCTGAGGAAAGGCTTCATCCGAGCGTCATACAGCAACTCCTCCTGCGCATAGTCTCGTGGCGGTGGCTGAATGGCTTCGACGGCCATGAGTATGCCCGTCAAGCGCCATAACGCTAATGCGATCAGTCGTGTGGCATTCGCCTGGTCGTGCAAGCATTCTAGCCAGGCTTGAGATTCCAAGGTTTCTGCTGTGTACCTCACATTCCCCTTCTGTGTCGTGGCCCTCATACGCTCAACTACAGAGCGCTCTATATGCTCAATGAGCGTGCACTGCCGATGCATGATGACACTGACCAGCCAGTAACTCGTGCAAAGCTCGTGTGGAAGGTAGATGTCCGTCTCGAAGCCAAGCTGTACAGACCAGGCCATGACCCGGAGCTTGTGGAATTTTACCCAGCTGGAGATAGGGCTGAGATCTACTGCTGTACTTCCACTGCTGATCGAAGCACTCGTCTGCACGATCCTCTGCAGCTCCTCGTCTACTTTTACGGCCTCCGCTTCTGTGCCGTCCAATATGGCGATCGATTGTGTAAAAAGCCTCCTTATTCGACATCGATTCTGGCATACTATGCGGTATAAATTCAGATACTCTTCGAACATCTTGTCCATAAATGTCTCCAGCACACGAGCACACTGATGTCTTGGGTCAAAAGTGACTTCGATTTGGAAGCTTTCTGGATCCGCCAACGGGTCACCAGCTAACACAAGATCACGAATATCCGCAAGCAGTAAATCAATCTGCGACACGTTTTCGGTGAGTCTGTCGCTACCGAGCAGAATATTCTGCATGTATGCTCTAGCAAAGGTGTTTGGCTGTGGCTCTCGATATGCGAACGCCCAGGTGGCTCGCTGTAGGCAATTTGGGCTCTGGCAAATCCAGAATGATGTGAGATTGCTTGCACCCACCATATCTTCGCACAGCTTGGTCCATTTCTTGTAGGCGTCACTCCAAGACACTTGAAGCATAGGTCGTGGTGGCGTGCTGGTCGCCAGCTGCCTCTGCACTTTGTCCGAAAATGCTTCTCTCAAGGGCTGGCTCAGGTGCTGACTGTCATTGACAGTTTGCAGAATCCCCGAGATTTCAGCCCATTGATTTTGGTCATCAGCCAGAGTAGCAAGATATGTTCGACGGAACAGCAATCGTTGCTCAAGCGCCAGTCGTAATATCTCGTCGAGCTCTGATGTCGCCAGCCACTGCAGGGCTTCATCCAGTAGTCGCATTGCCTCGCCCGATCCAAGGCCAAGCAACAGCTCCCGACCAAACAGATGCGTAACAAAGTCTTCCTCTTCGTAGAAATGCTGCGACTGAATCGTCTGCAATACCAATTGGCAGCTCTTGATGAGCGCAATGCAGAAGGCCCTGAGGACATCGTGCACCAGGCTATCCTCCACAGCGGGCCGCCTCACATTCTCGCCGTAGTCAAATGTATACGGACGTCGGTTAACAGGCGAAAGTAAACGATCAACATGTAAAGAAGTGAACACCGTCTGCGAGAGAGGGTATCCATCGTGCCAGGCAATCTCCAGACACGTCAGCTCATCCATGATCCAGAGGACTTCTCTGGCGTCAAGACCACGGCAGACGTCGAACTCAGGCTCAAATGTGTCGTCAGGTGGGATGCAGCCGCTGTCCATTTTTGCATCCATGATCTGAGTTGTTGATCAGCATGGTCTTCCACTTCCTTCAAGGCATAGAAATGCAGTCTCGGTTGCTTTTAAGAACCAGGTCTGTGAAAGCATACCTCGATGGCCCCAACGGCCTCGAACAAAGTGAAGTAGTCATCTTTGACCAGCCGGCCAGGAAGTAACTGCTGAGCAGCCGCGGTGAAGTCAGCCGTCACATCTCTCGTGCCTCGTTGACCCATCGACATTGATTGTGCCTCTGCTGCGATTTGTCTGGCCGCTTGCTGGAAAGCCGAATCATCTTCATCAGGCTTGGTATCTAGATCTGAAGCTCCTGAGGACATCGGTGTTAGATAATGGCCGCCTTACATATTCACGAGGATTCTGATACCTTCAGCGACGTTACCTTCGCTAGACATGACATCTAGATTCTGCGCTAGCTGCTCATCTATTGTCTGGGTCACAAGTGCTGGGAAGTCTAGGAGGTATTAATCTTGGTTCGTAGTCTTGAAGTGCATGTGCTGACAGCACGTGCCGAAGTTTGCGCCGAAAGGCTTGGCGCGAGGAGCCTGTGGCTTGCTTGATCTTGTATACACAATACATGCCCAGAGGCCCGTTCGCATCATCTCAGAAGCTTCCATGCTCTCTGTAGCAAGCCAGTAGCTTTTCCCAGTCACCACTACGCTCCCAAATAGTCCCAAGCCCACTGCTTCACGCCCCACTCCTCCGTGCATTTAAGAGCTCTGCTGGGCGTGCTCTGCCACAGCGGCATCATTAGCAGCTGCGAGTGACTTGTTCTCGCCTTGTCTGCCGTTCTGTATACCCATTGTCAGCATCGGTCCATATGACCTGCCCCATCTACTGGTCATGCTGCTGCCTCTGCCTCTGCAGTGCATCATGGTATCCTTACCTCCCACTTAGCGAATCGGAGGTCCATCTCTCCTCTCCTCTCAGCCACCAATCTCTTGTCCTCCTTCAACGATCTGCGGACCATGCGCGCGGCGACCGCGAGGTAGCGGTTGTAGCTGGTGAAAGCAAAGGTCAGTATACCTTGCCTCCCTGATGGCGTTTGGCATGATGTCGAGGGCGAAGTACGTACCTGATGCCGGCGGCTTTCCATGCGAACGCCATTGTGTCTGTGATGTATTTGTTATTCGGTTGACAGATTAGTGAACAGTGATGGTCGAGCTGGTCGCAAGGGCAATGGGTGCGACCTTGGGGAGCGGCTTCAGCCGAGAGTCAAAGTCCGTGCGCGCGAAGACAGCAACTTCGGGCATCTGCATGGTACCTTGATACATGTAGGTTGAACAATTATTGACTGGTGTGGACGTTACTCGTAAGATCTTCTGTTTACTCAAAAGGGAAAGATCTCGATATGTACACACGCTAATGGTACATTGCTGAAGCCTGCCTACTCTCATCTATTTCCACTGAAACCTTTCATACCTTCAAATCTAGCTCAGCTGCCCATGGCAATACGTGCAAATCACCAACCGCGGACACTGAAGCCTTATTCTCTAGCGCCTCCTTGGCAATCTGCTTCACCTGCTCCTCAGTGACATCGTCAAACTTCTTCGCAACCTCATCGATCTGGTATGCCTTGTTACCCTGGACAAGCCCGGCACCGGTCAATTCGATGGCGGCTTGAGTCTCCTGGCCGTACTCTAGTTCCCTGAATTTGGCAAGAGCCTTGGCCTTGGTGAGGTCCTCCTTGCTGATGCCTTGCGTCACGCCTTGCAGGGCCTGCACAACCTTAGGGGCCGATTTCTGAATGTCGCCAGCAGCGCCGTGCAGTTCAATGGTGAGCAAACCAGCATCCGAGTATATTTCACTCTTAGTGGCAATGTGCATGTTGGGCGTGTCTTGGGTAGCCTTGGCAAGGAGAGAGAAGCCAGGTGACCACTTGATAGACGATTGACCACCAAGCAGAGCAGCCAAAACAGAGACTTCGGGCTTGTAGAAGGGGCCAGTGGGCGCGCTTGAGCCAGGGAAAGCGAGGACGAGCGAGTCGCCGCTACCGTGGGAAATGCGCTCCTCACCACCATAGTACTTGGACTGCTCAGACTTCAGTGGGTGCAGAGGCTGAGCGGGCGCATCCGGGAAGAACTCGTTGACCCATTTCCCGAGCTCAGCGTGCTCGACGCCATTGGCAACAATGGCGAACGACGGCTTAGCATAGGCAGAGGCGGCGAAGTCGGCAACGGAGTCGGCATTGACATACTTGTTGACGGGAGTGGATGAAGCTGGTCTAAGTGGGACACCGAGCCCGCGGTGGAAAGCGACGCCGTAAGCACTGTTAATGGCCATGTCGAGGCTGTTGCCAAGCATCTTCTTCTGGTCCATGTTGATGAGCGGGATGATCTCCTCATGAATGACATGTTCTGCGAAGTGTCAGCCTCCTCCCGTGAATCTTGAAGCCTTACGATTTTACGGACGCTGGTATTTCGTCATTATCGCTACCTCAGCAAGGAGCTCGACGTAGTAGGGCAAGTCATCTCTGAGGAACTTGGCGCCGATCACCAAGTTCTCGCGGGTGTGGTATGCCCGTAGCGCCGCACCAAGCAATTCGGATTCGCGTTGTATCCGGAGTGTAGATCGCCTCTCGGTGTTCTATGACCGCCGATGTTAGCCAATGCCTCTTGCATCTTTCATGTTCCTCCATTCCGTCACTGCCATGCGTACCTTGAACGCGTACCACTTCAATGCCTCCGTCAAGCCCGGGGCCGTCTGAAATCGTGTACCCGCTTGCGAAACCAATGCGATGCCGCTGACGGGGCCTGGGATGTCTCTGCTGGCGTACTTCACACCAGCCTGCTCGGCTGTCTCGTAGAGAAATGATCCGCTGGCTGGGGCAGCAAGGTTCCTGCGCTGTTGGCGAAGCGTCTGCGAAGCGGCCTTGCTGGCGCGAGCGGTCGTCGAGCGGGAGAGCATGATGGCGGGATGCTCTCGCTGTCGGTGAAGGGGAGATGTTCAGTCAATGGCGTCTAGTGTGGTCGGAGGTGACGGCGACTCTCACGAGCTTTTGCTGAGATCGATTCCAGGAGCTTCAATTGGCTCGGGTCAAGCCCTGATCTTTAGACCGAGAAGTCAAGGGACAATCTCCAAATCGCGATTCTCGAGAAACAGGCGTTTTCCTTATGCAGTCGTTGAGCCTAACGAAGTCCAAAGCTCATTCCGGTACAATAGACAGTAGTACGATCGCTGCCGACCTCTTACAATGCTCAATTGCTCGCCAGTCTGTAGAATCGCTTGATATCACCGCCATTAGTCGTGGCTGCATGAGTCATGAGAAAGCAATTTCGCGGGGCGCCTCTCAATCGGTGTAGACTTGAAAGTTCACTTGAAGATGTCCTCCACCGCAATACCTTATTATTGGACCTCAATAACTTCACGCGCACAATGACAGTGTGACTCATTTCAGTCGCACAGATGCGAAGACGAAAGCCATAACCATTACTAGTCCTATCGTGAGAGGATAGGACCAACAACACATCGCCTCACTCGAGTCACCGTCGAACAAAGCGAACATGGGCAGTGAAGCCCTCGCGGAGCTCTGCTCGCTCCTTATCCAAAACAACCTAGGCGACACTGCCGCCTCGACCTTCTCTATACTGGCTCAACATGGCCGTCTTAGTCTCCCTGCGCTGGCAGAGCGTTCGAAGACACCAATCCGGCGCCTGAGGCAGAGCTTGTCGACTCTCTTGGAAGAGCAGATGGTGTCATGCTACGCCGCCGATCACAACGCGCCGAGCTTCTACTCTGTCAATTGGCGAGCCGCCTATTCTCTAGCGCGGCACATCAACGTAGTCCAAGTTGTGGCGGAGAGATATGGCGATGGAGCGGGGCAAATCATCAACAACATCCTGCAGCTCGGTCACGCAAGAGTCGGTGATCTTGCCGAGGCGTATGATCTTGCTTCGGCGTCGCAGGGAGATGGTGGTAATCACAAGGGTGCGGATCATGAGGCAGAACAAGGTATGGTCAATGGCACTGGGAAAAAGTCCGATCACAAATCGGCACACAATCAGCACATCGACACCGTATCTCAGTTTCACTCGACCATACGACAGCTGCTCAAAATTGGTATACTTGCCAAAGTAGGTAGTCGGGCGTTAATGGCATTTGCCGACATCCAGGAGCAAATTGGGGAGACGGTCATGGCTGAGTTCTTTCCGGATGGCAAAGTCACCGGTCAAAAGAAGAAGGCAGAGTTCGACAACCACGTGAGCAGGCTCAAGCGCAAGTTCAGAGACGAGGATTCGTACTCCGACGTTCACGATCTCGAGTCGAAGGGCACTTTCAAGCGTCCAGGCGAATCCTTTCAGGCCGCCGGCAACAAGCGCTTGAAGGTGAACGGCAACGGACCCAATGGTCATGTTGAGGATGTCGTCAAGCTATCGGTACTGTGCAGCGCGGTCTGAGCAAGAGTGCCATTACTGATCATCGAGCAGAGTGACCTCATCGTTTGTGTTGACTTCCCGAGGTGCATCTTGGCCATGCGCAGCCATGCATTGGAGCAGCTCGCAAAGCGCTTTCTGGGCAGCGTGACTGCATCAGTCTACGGTGCTTTACTTCAGACACTGGAAAGCAAAACTCAGGACCCGGATGAGGATGTCGAAGGTGATGACGATGAGCGCCATCTCCCAGTCTCGACGTTGACAGAGATCGCCGAAGTGCTAGATCCCACCGTTGAGCTCGCGTCAAGCATCAAAGGATTGTCGAGCGGCAAAGACATGCCTAACGGGGTCCACAAGAAGGGCAAACACCAGATTATCGAAGAAGAGGACTTTTCAGAGATTGGTGTGAAGCGAGAACGGCCGTCCGACGAAGAAGAAGAACCTATGACGAATGGCTTCACCTCCTACCGTGACCGAGCGAAGCGCATTCAACACATTGAGCAGCACCTTTCATTGCTGGAAGAGCATCCAAAGCAATTTTGCAAACGTGCACGCAAGCACGGCGGCAGCAACGAATGGCTCGTCGATTTTCGCGCACTCACTGATAAACTCATCGATGCCGAGTTGGACAGTGTTATTGGCGCCAGGTACGGCAAGACCGCGCTTCGCCTGGTTCGATTACTTCGTGAGCGTGGCAAGCTGGACGAGAAGCAGGTCGGGCTGTTTGCCATGATGCGTCTCAAGGATGTCCGCGCCATTCTCACCGAACTCCAGTTCCATGGAATTCTTGACGCTCAAGAATTGCCAAAAGATGCCTCACGTCAGCCGTCACGTACAGCATATCTCTGGTTCTTTGACACCAAGCGCGTGCAGAGCATGATCACGCAGCAGACATACAAAGCCATGTCGCGCACGATCCAGCGCGTCCACGTGGAACGAGAGCGCTATCGAGGAGTCATTGACAAAGCTGAGCGCTCTGACGTCAAAGGTCACGAGCAGGAGAAACTCGAGCAGGTGGAGAAGGCGACCTTGCGGGCGTGGCGTGAGACAGAGGAGAGGTTGTTCTCGCAAGTCGCACGCATGGACGAAGTCGTCGCTCTTCTCCGCGACTACAACGGCAAAGATACGTCAATGATATGATGATAACACGAAGACGATCGGTAAGTCACATACGTTCTATTCACTACCAGCCTTTTTCAAGCATGGCGGCGGCGTAACGGGCAGGCTCCGGGCAGAAAATGGGGTTGAGCAGGTTACAGCATCAATTATGGCATTTCAAGGCGTTGCTTCTAGGTGGCACATGGGGTTCACGATGATACCACGAGTTCTGCAAGCGGAGGATTGTGCATGACTTGTGTATAAAGTGCGTGGGCGACTGGTTTCGGGCATTGGCGTTCAACGTAGCGCTTTGGCGGCGCTGTCTGACCTGCTCGGCTACGGCCTTGAGCTGCTGCATCTATTGGTGGTGGTCGTTGGTATCTCTGCCTCTGCGGAGAAGTGGATGCTGAGATGAATGTATAAGTGATGAAAGATCGACGGTGCATAGATGTCGCCATGAGGAGCGACATGTAATGTAAAACCTTGTGCTTGACGTCCGAATGCCCGCTTGAGACAATATTGTCTACGTTCTGACGATCTGCCGCGGAAAAAATGATCGTCATTACGCCGACTTCGAGCTGCCCTCCTTCGCGCCCTGTTCAGCAGACTTCGCATCATTTTGGCGTCGCATCCTCTCCTCCGCCGCTCTCGCCATAACCTCCCGCCTACTCAACGCCTCTCCGCCCCCGGAAGCAGAAGACGCACCGCTCGTCGTCCCGCCACCAAGCACATACTCCCCACCCTCCCAACCCCCCTCATCAGCCTCCCCATCCACGCCCTCATCCCCAGGATTATAGAACTCCTCGCCGCCCACCGAATGCCCGCCCCGTCTCCAATCATTCCGCTCGACCTCCCTCTCAATCTCTCTGCACAGGTCCCAGAAGTTCCGGTCGTGGGCGCCCCAGACGTTGTGCGTGAGCTCGTGGCAGAGAGTCTTGCGGATGACTTTGTAATCTCGATAGCCGTCGTAGGCGTCCGTGCGCAATCGCAGCTCGATGACCTCGCCTCGGTTCCTGTTGAGGCCGAGGGTCTTGGACTCATGCGTGGTGTGCTCTGCGGGGTTCATCTCTGTCAAGAGGCCGACGCTGAAGCCGTGCTTGCGCATCGAGGCTTTGATGCCCGCGTCGTTGGCGAGTCTCTCGAGGAATCGTTGGCTCTTCTCCGGATTGGGGAGGTATGGTAGGGGCTGGATCATATGGAACGTGTATCGAGCCTCGTCCTGGACCTTTTCCCAATCTCGGCTCTGGTTTGCCTTGACCTTCCTGCCCTCGCGCAGAGCCTGTTGACGTCTGCCCATCCGTGCTTTTCGCTCCGCTATGTCGGACTCTAGCTCGGCGACTTCAGCGGTGGTTGCGCCCATCAGGACCACTTTTTTGTCTTTCAAGTCTCGCAGAGGCATTTCCGGATTCTTGAACGGGGACTTGAGGAGGCCGATCTTGGGGGATATCAGGAACTTCTGGTTCGAGGGTGGAATATGCAGGTCTTCTGCCACCGCGTCCGAGAGGTCTTGTAGCGTGGCGTCGATGTCGTGGAATGGTAGCTCGATGGGCTTGCCGTGTAGCTGGACGGTGAGTTCGAAGGCGGGCTCAGGCCGAGTCTCTTCGTCGATGTCTGACGCTGCATCGCTGGTCGACGGCGGCCCACTTTGCGACGAGGTGTTTAGCACTTCATTACTTGTGGCTTCTGCAAAGTTCATGGAGTCGATGGATGCCATGGTCTGTACGTTATGGAGAAGCGGGAGTTGACTGTTACTCTTTGGCACAAGCTCAACACAAAGAAAAGTACCTACACGTTGCCTACAGATATGAATGTTCCTTGTGTCAATATAGATACGCAAGCCACGGTAGCCTTCGACCGACATCTTACCTTGGCCACTTCGCTGCTGACAAACGCAGCGCGTCATCTAGAAATAACCTTCAAGCCGTATCTCGCCACAATCACATGCGGCGTATCTCGGATCTTCTTGAACCGCATCGCAGAAACTTGAGGACATCTTGCAGGTGCATTGCGTTGTATTGCGTTTCACCGACAACACGTTTTCCAATTACATTTCTGGTCAATAAACCGACAGCTAGCACGCTGTTTCACCACATGCATAGGCATCCGATGAGGAAACGATGACCGTACTTGACAAGACACTCGAGCGCCAAATCATAGGGTATCTAGGAAGACTACAGCACAAATGTCCTGAACGCCTGCTAGCCTTCTCCTGTCCTCAACCATCGTAGCATTTCGCTCTTGACTCCCTGCATGGCTTCATGGTATCATTACTCGAATATCACTTTCTTAGACAGCCCTGCTGTGACTACAAGCGACCTGTTCTTGCCTCAAACGCCCTCTGCGACATTGACATTCGGATCGGCCTTGCCAATCCTGCCCATACGGCCACGGGTGCGCATGACATGCAAAGAAGCCATGGTAAACGTCGCTACGAACAGGGCCCTACATGTATGCAGAACACAGTCAGCAATCTGCTTACCACGAAACACGCTTCGTTGTGTGGACAGTACTCACCACTCAAAAGCGGCGAACACGGCCGTAGCCTTGGCCGCGGCACAGACATGTCCAAAGCACACGCGATCGCTCAGGAATACCGCAAGAGCGACGAAGCCGGCGAACCAGAATATCATGGTCGCGGCTTCGATGCCGAATATCGCGAATTTATGGTGAAGCGCAGTCTCGCTGAAGCGCCATGGCACGATGATGAGGTAGAGCAGCGCGAGGACGGACCAGACGGAGGAGAAGATCAGGAAGTTGACTTCGGAGGGCGAAGAGCTGTGCCAGTAGCCTGACCACCAGTTGGCGACTGTGAGACCTCCGATGTTAGTATGGCTGTCGCATGGTCGCTCGCAGTAGGCGTGAACATACCGTAGGCTGCCAATCCGAGGACGATCAGGGCCAGCATCGCCTGCGCGATGCGTAGGGCGAGGACAATCACTCGCGCATCAAAGTTGGCCATGGTTACTGTTCGTGTCTGTGCCCGTCGTGGTCGGCGTTGAACGGCTTAGAACATTGATGTGCAAGTCTCGACCCAACGATGCAAGAGATGTCGTCGGTCCCGAGGATGTGATTGCGATCCAGCCGGCCGGACTCTGGAGGGTGGGAGTGGCCCAGGTGACCAAGCCGATCGACAAACGCCAGTAGCCGTGCTCTAGTAACCTCGAATAGCGCTGTGGCCTGTTACAGAATACTAATGCGGAGGGGCGGGAGGAGTGGTAGTGGCAGGGAACGCGCCCGGTTTTCCACGCGATCTTGCGACGCGCCGGGGGAATGAGGAATGACCACACTGCCAGCAGTGTAGGTGGAGGGTGATGTTATATGCAGCGGTCTATCTGCGCCACTGCTTCCAAGAGCCGCTTGCGAGATTATGAGTACCGCAGTAGCGACGCGTGACCCAGGACATCTTTCCGTGTCATATAAAAGACGCGCGCGTTTGAGATTGGGCGTCTACTTAAACTCTACCTCCGGACCTACATCCTTTTAACCTCCAACCGCTGCGCAACTTGGTCCTTTTTTGCTGCAAAAGGTTTTATGATTGATTACATGTACCGTCCTGCGGCCCTACCACAGTGCTTCTTCTTTCACAGCAGCAGGCCATGATGGGACACCGCCAATCCTAGCCATCGTTCAATAATCTGCAAAGCCGTATGATCATGATCATCCCAAACGACGGATCTTGGACTGGAGTCAAGATGACCCACCACGTCACAGTGCAGGACGTGCGGTGCTGAAGCACAGCCCACGGGACCACGCGTGCAAGCCCAGACCGACCTGCCAAGTGGATGCGCGGTGGTGCCAAGCTCTCGTCGAGACGACATTGCGCAGCATCCAGTCCTTCAGCAAGCTCGAACAACGACTGAGGACTTCCGATGAAAACTCAGGTAATAATCATTCGCTATCCAGGACTCTTCGGACTGGCTCCGTTCGAGATATTAACGACTGCATCAGTCAATTGACCGATGGACTGGTTGATCATGATGATGCGGTTGGCTGCTTTTTACTCCTCAGTGATGCGGTGTGACGGCACAAAGCAGCGGTTGAATACCTATGTTCGAAAAGGGGTGATGGACCAGAAGTCACGACTTACGGTCAACCCGTCAACCACTTGATCATTTGGCTGATTGATGGAATCACTGGTGGGAAAATGTCGGCGACATGGGAGAAGGTACAATGTCAACCGGGGCTTAAGTGTGCGTGGTACTTTAATGACATGAATGGATACTAACTGAGTATCAATCACAAGACATGTGAATATCATACTGGGGTCTCATGGCCACTCGAAATGCCGTTATTACAGACGTGCCTGCATCTTTCAGCACTACCTTATCCTCCGTCTTGAAAGGACGGCCGGCGGCGCTTGCGAAATCCCAACTTTTCTTTCACCCGGTCCGACAGCTGCTCGTTCCACACGTATGTAAGCGCATTCGCGAAGCCGACAAGCTGCGTTGACGCCTGCATAGCCGTCAACCATAGAGGAGGTTTCCCTAGAACTATCTCGGCGAATCTGTTCGCAATTCCGGGTATCCACAGAATAATATAGAGGACCGGGTAGCCGTTGAGCAAAAGCATTTTGCGCAACACTTTTCTGCGTTGCCGCTCGCCCTGCATCGATAACGGACACGGTGCCCTCTGGCCAAACCTCTGCTTGGGCTTCACGGTTTGCGGTGGATATATGAGCTGTGCCTGCGATTCGGACGGGCGGCGTTGTGGATCAACTTCAACATGACTTGTGCAGGACGTCTTGGGTGTCGTGACCGTGGACGATACGAACTCGCCCCCTGACCCAGCACCCATCCGGGGCTCCAGTTCGGCCTGGGTGACATCGCTGGGTCGTGGGGTCGAATGCTCCGCTCGTACTTCTAGTGGTATGTCGGGGCGGAACTTGTCTGTGCCCGTTCCCTGCTCTTCGTCCCTCGTCACCGAGCGGTCTGTGGAGCTGATGTGAAGCTGGCCGTATTTTCGTTTGAGGTACAAATAGACTGATACTATTTGTCAACAGGCATCCCTCCAGAAAGTATCTGAGGAACTTACTATAGGTGTATATGCCGATGGTGATGAAGAAGATCATGATCCGCCAGCCATGTGTCAGAGAGTACCTTCAGTCATCACAGTCAGCGAAATTTGGACAGCAATCGACTGCTTATCGTACCTCAGCAATAGGTTCTTCTTGATCCAGCACCAATTCCCAGCAGGCGCCCACACCCCGAGTCCTGTCGCAATATTCGCTAATCACTTCGTGTCAGTCTAGGGATGCTGACGAGCTGAGGACAGGCCTCACCTGTAATCAATGACGGCGTCCACGGAATCAAGCAAACGATCGCTACCTTCCACCGAGGAGGCCGCTCAACTATCGATGACCGCTTTACTGTGAGGAGAACTGCGAGCGCGATCACCAGGATATTGAAGTCGACTGCCTGCACCGTGAGCTGGCCGATGTATGCATTCGCGTCGCAGGCCGGGCCCGGTTCAAGCGGATACTTTTTATGCCTCCGCGCCAACGCGATGGCACCTGAGATGGTGTTGTTGCCAGAGTTGATGAGATCTGTTCCATCCTCAGCAGGTTCAACGCGGTGGTGATACGTCGATCTAATAACATACCCGCGAGAAGCAGATTGAAGATCAATGCCTGCCGAAAGTGGCGTTCCAGCGGTGTCAGGAAATAGCTGGCCGCGGACGCCAAGTCGGCCAGGAACGACAACAGCGAGCACACGAAGGTCGGCACGGTGATCCAGGGCGGTAGACTCATTGTCGCGAGGGAGCGATCTCAGCTGTTTCCTTCGAACAAGCGGTCAAACATGGTTGGGAAGGACGTCTTTCAGCTCGAACGTGAGGAAGGAGAAATTGCCTGTCAGCCGAAGCGGAGTCGATAGGAAACCAAATATCAAGTTGGTAGATATGTAGCTGTGCCGGCCTAGGGATGGTCCATGGACCGCATCGAAGGTTAACCAAGCTTTGGACGGGGTATTTGGCAGTTAAGCAGGCACCGGACTGCTGAAGATTTGGGGCGCAATGAGGGCGGGGACGGGACACCCATGTCGAAGGGGCACAAGGACCGTAACCGTCAATACTTTATTACTAGGCGGTTGCTGGAATACGCCAACCTGCGAATTTGCGATAGGTCCAGATGCCTGAAACAATGCAGGGGCGTTGTATGCATGCAAGTGACGGATGCGGGTGGACTGTAACTCTGTTCGGAGTTCATGGGGAATAATGGAAGGATGACAATAATAATAGATCTAGAGGCGACGAGTTTCGCGCGACTCGCGCAGGCAGGATCGACGGCTTGTCTCCGAAGCGCACTTGGTACAGCCTGGTCACTTGGCAGGTCATCGTCCCGTCAGCCGCTTGGTCCCAGAGCTCGGGGGGATCGGCAAGGTCGTCTTTTAGACCAGCAGTAGTCGGTGTTTAGATTATAACGAGTCAGCGGGAGGAAGTAAGCATTCTCATAGCACGCAAAGCACTGGCCGACTGCATCCTTGCGCTCGAGAAAATCACCTGATAGATAGTATACGATATGGGAAAACATCTTTATCAGCCGGGGATCATACCAGTTGCCCTTATGTGACCGCCGCGCAATTCCGAGCCAGTCGCTATGTATACAATAGAGAATGTACATTTCCCTCACAACTTCGCCCGCGGCGTGCTCTCCTGTTCGATCTCGGCATACATCTCGTCGAGGAGGGTCCGGTATAGCTTGGCAGCCTGTGGGCGCTTGAGCTTGAGTCTGGTCAAAAGTCAGGTGAGGCTCTTTCCATCCAATGAAAAGTAAAGATCAGGACTTACGTCGGAGTGAGAAGCTCATTAGCAATCGTGAACGGATCTACCAACAACCTCACAGCCCTCACGTTCTCGTAACTGTTGAACTTGGACTTTTTGCCCACCTTCAGCAGATCCTTCACGACAGCTTTCCTGACCTTCGGATCCTGACCAGCGGCCTCCAGCGCTTTCATATCATCCATCGGGATCTTCTTGTGGATGACTTTCTCGACAAAAGTGGCGAACATATCGGGCTGGATACCGAAGATGGCCACAAGATTCGACTGGGCACTGTCTCCGTGAACGTAAGCTTGACCTAAGTATGGCAGATTGCCCAAATACACGTTTTCAATGCGCTCTGGAGAGATGTATTCTCCCTGTGCAAGCTTGAGCACGTTCTTGACCCGGTCGACAATGCGGAAACGACCTAGCTCATCGATCGAAGCAATATCGCCGGTGCGGAACCAGCCATCGTCGGTGAATGTCTTCTTCGTCTCGGCTTCGTTCTTATAGTATCCCTTCATGACAGTCGGGCCGCGGATGAGCAGCTCACCACGAGGATATGGCTTGTCGGACGTGAGATAGTCCATGTCGGGCACGTCTTGGAGGCAAAGCTCAGAAGCCACAGTGACTGCACCGCAGTTGCCAGTGCTGAAGTCTCGCGAAGTCTGCGCAAGAGCATTGGCGTATGTCTCCGTCAGACCGTAGCCCTGGACGAAGTTGTTGCTGAGAGCGACACGCAGGAACTGCTGAAGGGTAGGGTCAAGCGGAGCGGATCCAGAGACCATGGTATGTGCGCGCTCTAGTCCAAGTGCGGATGCGACCTTCTTGCCCCAGATACGGTCGTAGAGGAAGTGCTTGTTCGTGGCTTTGCCTGGGGGTTGGTCTTGGAGATAGCCAAGCTTAGTGTCCACCACATGCCTGGAGAGCGTGCCCTTGAAGCCACTCGCTTCGACTGAGGAGGCCTTGATGGCACCGCCAAACCTGTTGAACAATCTCGGCACACTGCTGAAGATGGTTGGTTTGAGCAACTTCATGTCGTCCACGAGCTCCAGAACATTGCCGTGGAAGTACCCAATGGATGCGCCACCCCACAGAGCGGACTGCTCAGTCACCCGCTCGAAAATATGGGCGAGCGGCAGATACGAGCAGATCACATCGTCCTTTTCCGATGGCGCAATCGTCATAGCAGCGCTTATTGCGGCGACTGCATTTGCGTGTGTAAGGACAACACCCTTCGGGTTGCCGGTCGTACCACTTGTGTAGTTGATGGTCACAGTATCTTCAGGCCTTGGGGGCGTGTATCGACGAGGGTGCTTTCCACCGAGCGCCTCAACATCTTTCAGATAGTGGATCTGAACGCCGTGCTCGGAAGCTATCTCTTGAAGCAGGTCCTGCTTTGAGTTGCCAGGCAGTTCATTGCCATTGGACAAAGGGTCCAGAGAAATGATCAGCTTCAGGGAAGGACATCTCGGTGCGAGCTTCAACAAAGTAGGAATGTGGTTGATAGACGAGGCAACCGCGGTCAGCAAGGCGTGGTTGATGATGTACTCCGTGGTGTCCGGTCCAAGAGTGTCGTAGATCGAGACGCTGTACAGTGACTGGGAGACACATCCTAGATCGACAATCTGCCACTCCGGACGGTTCTGGCACCACAGACCAACACCATACTGCGTTCCCACCACGCCGACCTGACGATGGAGCTCCACCAGTCCGACCCCGAAGTCCGCCCGCCTCTTCTGGATCTGCGCGTACGTCTCCCACACATACGGCCCGAAAGTCTTCGAGGTCGCATCGTAGGGCCGCATGCCCAAACATTTCCGGTTCGGCGCTCTGTTCGCCGTCTGCTCAAACGCCTCATGGATCGTGGTGATCTCCGGATCGAATGTGGTGATCGGTCCTGCCTCTCCTCTCCGCCAATGCCGCCATACCGCCGTTCTGCCCTGCTTTTCTGAGCCTGGGACGGGGACACTGTACGGCGCGCCCGGTGGTGGAGGCGGGGTGTGCTTCCTCGCTGCTTCCAAAGATACCGAGGTGCTTGCCGACAACATCTTGCCGACCTCTACGACTTATGTATCGGTGAATCCTGCGGGACTTCGAGTCGAGATCGCTGCGAGATGCCGAAGCCGAGTCGTGCAAGATGCGGGCGTTCCGTCAACGTGAACAACTCCGCGAAACGCTGCAGTGGTGACCAAGGAGGAACCGGATGTCTTCTAGAACACAGCACCCAGCAATCAGCTCCACATCGCTCGTTTCTTCCGCGGTCCGGCATCCGAGCCCTATGTAGGTGTCAAGCTGGCCGTCCTACATACCTTATGCACGCACTTTGACGTCCTGCGTAGCTGAGACCGACTTCACCGAAGCATGCAGCAAAGGAAAACAGAGAAGGTCTCGACGAGGTAATCAGCTATAGCGGAGGAAAGACAACTATGTCAGCCCGATGAATCACGCGTCTCACCAAGGTCACGCCGACGGCCTCGCCGCAACTTGTTACGGAGGTCAACGAAGCGGCTGGCCCAGCATGATGTCGCCCAGCGTCTGGGCCGAGGCAATCCATCCCATCGGGGAATGTGCTCCGGCCGGTGATGGCTGCGGATCCAGATCTCCGCTGCCCACTCATTAAAAAATGAGCTGGGTACGGAGGTACACATGTTTTGCAATCGCACTCTACGGCTAGGACTTGTGAGTTTAGTCATCGTTGCATTTACGAGACGGATGGCTCTGACATGGCAAGCTGTCCAGGGACGCAAGGGGAATCAATGCTCGCACATGCTTAGTTCTAGACCGCAATACTGTCATCAGCACATGGCCAACCCAGGGATGTGTCAAACTCTGTTCCATTTGGATGTGATCTGCCTCGGTGTCCTCGGCGCGTGCCCTTCGGTATTCACGTCCCGAAGTCTGAAGCCGAACTGCAACATATCACGAAGCACGCAGCCTAGAGTACGGCCTAGTGTACTTGGGTTCTCGTAGAATTAATTGCACACAAGATGGTGCTCAACCTTATTGATTCGAAATTACGCGAGATGTCCCAGGCTACATGGCCCTGAGAGTTAAAATGTCGAAGTGATGTAGTATGATAATGTCGAGGTGACATGGACACGACAGAGAGAGACGTGTCGCTCCTGCGCGTCTAGACGAACAGATGAGGATATCAAAGGATGAATTCCCATGCCTTGAACCCCAGGCATCTCTACTATCCATGGCCTAGACGACCGTCTTCGCCGGCGCCTCAGCATCGCCAGTCTTCTCACCATTTCTTCTCACCATTGGCTGCTGCACCGCTCGACTCTGGCTTCGTCGCCGCAGCCTTGAACGACTGCTCAAAGTCCGCAATGATGTCGTCGATATGCTCCGTACCAACCGATATCCTGATGAGATCCTACAAGCAAACACGTCAGCAAACAAGCGTATCCCTACACGGCCAGCACATGGACTCACAGAAGTGACACCACTGCTCTCCTTCTCCTCGTCGCTCAACTGCTCATGCGTCGTGGTCCACGGGTGAATAGCCAGAGTTTTCGAATCACCCACATTCGCCAAATTGGAGATGAGCTTGAAGTTATCCACGACTTGGCTGCCAGCCTTCTCACCACCCTTGACACCAAACGATAGCACACCACCGAAGCCACGCTTGAGGTATTTCTTCGCAAGCTGATGACTCTTGTGGCTCTCGAGGCCTGGGTAGCTGACCCAGGCCACGTTCTCGTTCTTCTCGAGCCATTCCGCTAGCCTCTGTGCATTCTGCGCATGCCTTTCAGCGCGCAGACTCAGGGTCTCGATGCCGAGAATCAGCTGCTGGGCCGCGAACGGGTTCAGAGCTGATCCCAGGTCTCGTAGGATCTCAACACGAAGTCTGATGATGAATGTGATGGCTCCGAACGTATCGAAGAACTTCAGCCCGTGATATCCCTCACTGGGCTGAGTGAATTGCGGGAATCGCTTCCTTGCATCCGCACTGCCCCAGTCAAACTTGCCAGAGTCCACAACCACGCCACCAATGGTGGTGCCGTGGCCACCGATCCACTTCGTCGCACTGTGCAGCACAATGTCCGCTCCATGCTTGATAGGCTGGACATAGTAACCCCCTGCTCCGAAAGTGTTGTCCACAATCACTGGGACACCCGCCTCGTGCGCTACCTTGGCGATTGCCTCGAAATCTGGGATGTTGTACCTCGGGTTCCCGATCGACTCAATGTAGATTGCCTTCGTCTTGTCATCGATCAATTTCCGAAAGCCCTCCGGGTCGTCACCGTTGACGAACTTGGTCGTTATGCCCAGCCTCGGCAGGAAGACCTTCAGCTGGTTGTAGGTGCCGCCGTAGAGGTTGGAAGTAGACACAATGTTGTCACCAGCGTGTGCGAGAGCTGCAATGGCCATGAATTGCGCTGCTTGTCCCGATGATGCCGCAAGAGCAGCAACACCACCTTCTAGAGCAGCAATCCTCTTTTCAAAAACATCGACGGTCGGGTTCATGATGCGGGAGTAGATGTTGCCGAACTCCTTGAGGCCGAAGAGCCTCGCACCGTGTGCAGAGTCATCGAATACATAGGACGTAGTTGCGTAAATGGGGACGGCACGAGATTTGGTCGTCGGATCAGCTTCTTGACCTGCGTGTGTGTTTGCGTTAGCAAGCCTTGGGAACCACTGTCTTTTGGACCTTGTGCAATGCAACCGCGTACCTGCATGCAGCTGCAGCGTCTCGAACTTCGGGATGATATCCTCGCCAGACATCTTGGAGACCTGTTCTGAGAACTGCTTCAAACGACTAAGAGCTTTTTGGTTCCTTGACATTCGTCAACCATCTGTCTTATCCGGATGTGGCGTCAGCAGACCGTACCTGTATTGGAGAATGCGTGGAAATGGTCAGCAATATGATAATATCGCAAGCAATGCTGCAATTCTGGGGGCGTCGATTTCTTCTCTACGTCCTACAATAATAATGCTGGTCGTACAGAAGAGCTACAGTCCCTGCACCGCGATGCGCGAGCAAACCCCGCGTCCTTTCTGTGATCACGCCATCGATTTTCCGTGCTGCCCCACACCACAGCTTATTATTTGACAAAGCCGTCAGCTTTCGCCTTCTGCCTAACTTCTCGCGCAACCGGAAGACCACCAATGTTGATCGAACCTGTTCTGGGCCAGCTTGCCGACTGTTGCTATTCGAGCCCAAGCTTCAACGCCATCCCCGGACTTGTCTCACATCGCGCGAGCGGCCGGTGGGGTAATCGAGCCTTGGTAGGTGCTGCAGGTACCAGAGGTTCCTGAACAATAGCACTCAGAGTCCTCATCCGAGCACTGCTGGCTCTGTGACTGCTCGAGATGCCGTGCTAGGACGAGCAGATGACGGCGGTGCATCATGGTTCTCCGGCTCGATGATCTGAATCCGAGTGGTCCTGACGTCCCTGACCACCTGCACGACTTGACCGCCGCTTTCGTAATGTGTCTCGCATGAGATCGCAGGCGAGACCTTGCCAACTGTGTCTGCACTGTCTTGTTCCGGCTGTACGTCGACCAAAGGCAGTGCGAGCCGGCCAAGCTTGAGCGGGATCAGAAGCAGATCGAAAGCCAACTCCTGTTGCTCTCCAGGGGCGAAATGCACCCTGCTTTGGCCCCCTATCAGCCATGTATCTGAGTCTGCTTGCACTTCACAAACGCAGATGATGTTTTTCGTCTGCTTCTTGTCGCCCACGACCTCGGCTGTGCTCCAGACGTCTGTGTGCGCGAGGCGCAACTTCGCCGTGATTGGTCTGCCAATTGTTACGATCGACGAAGAGGTCTTGCTCGACAGTCCAGGTGTCGCCAAAGTCAACGAGGCATTGAAGACAACATCGACTGTCGGTACATCAACGGCGATGGTGATCTGTCGACTTATAGCTTTCGCGGCTTCACCGTTGTGATCAATCTTGTACAAGGAGCATTCAGAATGCCACCGTTGAAGCCAGTCGCTCAAACCAGATTGCGCGGCCCTCGGCAGATCGCGAAGGACTTCTTGCCAACCGAAATCTTCAAAGGAAGGTAATTTGACTTGCTCAAGCACGAGCGCATTCTCCATCTCTGCATTACTGAGAAGCTTTCGACTGCGATAAACCACGACCGGAAGAAGCAAGCGATCCAGGGCTTGGAAGTCCGAGGACTGCAGGCGAGCGGCGAATGCCTCCTGAATTGTTGCTGCGACGAGCTCATCAAACGCAAGATACCGTACTTCTAGCGCCAGCGGAACATCCTTCCTGTTCACAACCCCAGTGTCCTTCTTTCGAGTGATCCGATAAAGATATCTCGCCGGCGATTGCTCAAAAACGGTCATCCTTTGCCCAGGAGGCATTGGCGGTGCTTCCACAGCATAAGCCTTGGAATCAGCCAGCTTCGTCTCCAAGATTCTGAGTGGCCCGGTCCGCGTTGTATGTATTGTGAAGTTAGAGTAAAGAGTGTCCAGGTGGAATATGTCATTGACGTCCACATCGAACGGTAGCTCATGCCTCAGGGATGCCGTGACCAAGAATGTGAAGATCTGCTCGCCGACCGTGTACCGCACCTCCAGACGGACCGAAATTTCCGGTATGCTTTGCTCCAGCGTGTATGGTATCTTCACCGTGGCAGTACGATCAAACTGCAGATCTTTCAATGCAAGGGTGCCTGATTTGGTCCCCGTCTGTGTAGTTAACTCGATACCAACAGTCGTTGCATTGGCTGTATGCAACCGCAGCCCAGCACTGAACGGCTTGAGCTTGATTTCGATGCTGCTGACGTTATTTTGGCCACTATCAAGGTTAACTTGCATGAAGCGAAGACGATTCAACTGGATGTCCCGGACTAGAGACAGACTGGCATCAAATCCTCGATGAGACGAATACACCAAAATCATAGGCTGCTTCGGCGCTGCAAGTGGTGCGCTCGGCGTCTGCAAGACCTCGATATCGTTTAGGTCAAGAGTTGGTGCTTTGTTCTCCTTCAGCTCAAGAGCAAATCGTAGCTTCTTTGCACGAAACACGATTCGATCGACAAGGTATGCGCCAAATGTGACTGTCCTTGACAAGAGGTCGACCTGATTCGGTCCCCGCCTGACGAGTACAGTCAAGCTGGTTGAAAGCCAGATATCTTGGCTAGCATCATCCGTACTGACAAGTCGTGCTTCAATCGCATCGAGTTCGATATCATCGTCGAGCGGGTACTTGAAGTGAAGCTGCAGGGAGAAGCCGTCCTTATCCTGCAGATGCACGACCTCGCGTTCCAATTTGATGTCACCAAAATATTGCTCTGCAGAGCGCGTGACATCATTTGATAATCGGTCAGAATCCGCTATTACATCTGAGAACAGTCCAGGTACTTCAAAGCTTTGATCTCCTGGCAGATCATTCAAGCGAGTCCTTGGTGGCTCTCTCGAGAGCTCCCGGCCACAGAGCTTCGCTAGAAGGTCCAAAGCATTGTTGACGTACTCTTCATGTCGCTTCAGCTCCTTGAGACAGGACGCATAGAGTGACAGCAGCTCGGCATGCATCAAGCTCCACTCCGCTGTTTCGTAGCTCGGCAGCAAGTGCTTGATGTAGTCTTCGGCCGCCGCAGTGTCGCCTTCCTGCCGCCGCAGTATGGCCAGGTCACCTAGTATCAACTCTCCCGATTTGGTCTGCGTTGCCAGTGCATAGTACCGCATGGCGCGATCGCTGAGGGTTTCATAGGTATCATAAAAGCTTTCTTGGGTCTCCAAAGAGGACATCAGCTGCGGACAGAGAAGAGACGTCTCTGCCTTGACGTCGTTCGTCTTTTCATCTGCGTCCAAACTGACACCCTCCAACTTCGATTGCGCTTGTTTCAACGATGACCACCCAGCGTACCAGCCGCGAGCTGCAGCAAGCTGTTCTAGCATCTTCCGCTGCATCATAACGAGTTCAGCACGATAGGTCGCCAGTTCCGGTAGACCCGGTATTCCAGCCCCTTTCGGTGCAGATTCAGTGCCTGAACTTGACGGTGGACTCATAGTACTTTCCACGGCCATCGATGCAGGCCGTTGTAGTTCTGGCGGAGGCCTGCGCGTTGACGGCTGGGTGCTGAGACTCGTCGTACGTTGTGGATACGGGTTAGCTCCGAGGCCAAACTCGAAGTCTTTCCGATTCGGGCTGAAGGTGCCATTGGTGAGTATTGCCTTTTGAGCGGGCTCGTCAGAATGCGCAAGATCGAGGACTGGCGCAGCAGTCTCGGCGAGGGCTTGCTCGGCCACTGCGTATGTCCATGACGCTACGAGTTCTTCGACACGTTCTTGCGAACGCTTATGTGGTGCATTTGCAAGCTCCTGACGCAAGTTTCGGGCATTGTTGTGTATGAAGCTTGATGCACGCCAACACACCTCGGAGGTGAGAACCAAATCTTCGCCGCCGTCCTTCGTGCTACCACCTAGCTCCGCTCTTGCCACCTTCGCATTAGCCAAGCGCAAGATGATTGCTTTCTGTCTCGTGAACAGGTAGCAGACGAAGTCGAAAACTGATATGTCGCTTCTCACAATCTTTTCGCGGTAATCTTTAGCGAAGAGACCTGCAGCATCAGCATCAACCCGGTTGGTGTCGCGCGCCCCATGTGCCTTCGCCCTATTCTTGCTCAGAATTCGTGCTTCAATGTCATCTGTGTACGGCGCGAAAGAGGTCGCTGTGCCCTCAGCCTTTCCTGAAGTCAGATCACGAAGTACCGTTTCCAAGCCAAGGGACAGTTCATCATAGATCACCAACGCATCCTCAACCAAACCTATACTTTCAAGAGCTTTCGCCAAGCCTTCTTTATGGATGAAGAATGTGCAGAAATTCCATCCTGGAAATGCTCTCCGTGCTTCTTGGGCAGCAATGTCCGCCTCGTACTGCCGTACACGCGCATCGAACGGCCCTAATATCGAGGTCTTGAACTTGTCCATAAGATCTTTCCAAGCATTCTCCCGCTCCTGCGGCGTCTCCACGAGAGTCTCGGCCACTGCTGGCGTTGGCAAGAGGTCAGGCGGCACATCCTGCTTCCGCAATCGAATCTGCGCAATTCGATCCTGCGCACCCTTGCTACTCTCATTGAAATCGGCACGTAACCGATCAAACACTGTCTTAGTGCTTTTCCCAGGAAATTTCACATTACTCGTCTTGCGCTCCTTCAGCGTATCAGGCTCCGACTGCGATTCCCTCCATCTCGGTTCACTCGCAGCGATCGTACCTGGCACCACCACATGCAAGATCACCCATTCGAATGCGTTGTGGTTTTCTCCCTTCTTATCCCTAGCCTGCGCGTTTTCTCGAACCCATTCTCGTATTCGTGCTCGCTCCGTCGTCTTGTATTGGTCCTTATCATCACAACGTAACACGTATATCTTCAGATATGGCGAAGTCTTCAGCCCGGGGATTTGGTGACGCCTCTCCTTCGTCGCATCTCTGCGCCCTTCCTTCCCGCTTCGCACAAGATCAATACTCGTCGGTCCGGTGGAGTCGACTCGTTGCGTCGGCGGTCGCAGAGACGCGTCGGTCAAGCTATCAGGCACGAACTCGACATGTAGCTGCCTGATCTGGCGCAATGGCCTGGATGTTGACTGCCAATTGAGGTTCCGCAAAGGCAGATGGCTCGCGATGTCGCGTGATACTAGAGGAAACACTC
Organism: Teratosphaeria destructans; assembly: GCA_010367425.1. NCBI lineage: Eukaryota > Fungi > Ascomycota > Dothideomycetes > Mycosphaerellales > Teratosphaeriaceae > Teratosphaeria > Teratosphaeria destructans. The sequence continues at coordinate 662,243 of WBMN01000008.1, read as the reverse complement.
CGGACGGATCATGATATTCCACTATGGGCGCTCCATCAATATATTTATCCAACACAAATGGCCAGAGACCTCACCTACCAGTGACCTTGGAGCTCGAGGAGGCTTCCATCACTCCAGCGCTCATGTAACCCTGTGAAATGCCTGACCACCGGCATTGCGCCTGTATTTCTTGGTCAATCACATCTAGCGAAAGGAAACCATGACATAGAACACACCAGCATGCATAGATCTGAGATTGATTGTCTGCAGCATCATGCGGCCTCGATGGCTCGTGGGCTGCTCGGCGAATCAGATGCCGCGGTTTGCTTGTGACGCTTGCTTTCTCTCGACTTCCTATTACAAACCCCCAGACTTCCACAGTACAACCCAGTGACCATTACACAGCCATTGGACGCAGTCAAGATGCAGCGCACACTTATACGAAGGGTCAGTAGCTCCGCACGGCTTCTCATTCTATACTGACGGACGAACAGGCGTTCAGCGCGCGCAATGACGCCGTCCGAGGCATCGAGAACCCGTGGCGCCCACGAACCACCGATTATCCATCCTACAAGAGCCGGTTCGGTCCTCAATACAAAGTCGGGATGCACTTCAGCGGCGTCAACGCCTCTACGCTCGCATGGTAGTACGTCAAGACCCTGTCGTGCCTTGTCAAAGAGTCTAGACACTAACATAAAATGTCCAGCGGCTCCCTTGCCGCCGGCATGGGCGTGTCCGCCGGGATCTTCGCACTTTACTTCTTCAGTGGCGTGCCGAGAGTGCAGAAGGATATCTTGCAAAAGCTCCCGATTATTGGAAAACAGTTTGTGCATGAGGTGCCGCCGGAGGACAACCCATTCTAGATGAGGAGGGGGAGTATTGTGGAGGGGTTCGGGGAAGAGGCAATCGATGGCGGAAGTGGAATATAGTTAGCGACATGACTGTCATGTACTTTTTATACCGCTCTAGGCAGAGGATGTGGTGAATGTGGAGACGTGCATCGAGGCATTCTCAGATTACCTCTCTGCAAAGCATTGCAAAGCATGGTTGCACAACCTGGCTTTGGGCAAAGTCGATGATAATATTGCGAAAGGAAAAGCACTCGAAGATTGTCGACTATGGTTGCTCTGTACGCGAAGATATTTACATACGCATGTGCCATTCCGCTTCACAAAAGGGGTATCTTATTTTCAAGCTGCAATGCCCGCAAACGCCACCTCATATCTCATGAGAATTTCGACCATTTTTCGCGCTATGTGACTTGAACTTGTGTCAGCCACGATTCTCCTCCCACGCCTCAAAAGTTCCCTTGACTTTGCCGATCTCGGTCACAATGGTACTGACTCTCCCACTGAGTTCGAGGAGCTCCTTCCTGCCCTGTGACTCAAGCTCGCTCAACCGCTTCGAAACGCCGTCAAGCTCCTGGCGTATGGTCTGGCAAGCCTTCGCCTGCTGCTCAGATCGAGACTCTGCCTCGGAAGTGATCCGTGTGGTCGCAGCACTGAAATTCCTAGCCTCCTTGGCAGCTTCTAACGCCATGCCAGCGTCCAGCGCGAGCTTCGCGACCTGCCCTTGCATCTCCTCTTTTTGTCTATCAAATTCAGCCTGTCTTGCCTTGAGCTCGTTGATCCAGCCCTCCCAATTCTTGGCATGCGGCCAAACCTCGCCTAGTTGATCCAGCATAGCTTGGCACACGCTCTCAGTGGTCAGATTGTTGTACTGCGTCTGCAGGCGCTGAGTAACGTACGACAGTATGTCTGTCTGCTGCTGCAACTCCGTTATCCTCTTTTCGGCATCGAATGATGACGGATTGGAAAAGCTGCCCACACGGGGCTGTCCGCTCGGGTTGAGGCTGCCTTGAGGATGGATTCCATTGGTTTGCGGAGGCATGCTGCCATTGGACGAGCCAGGGAGAACCATACCTGGTGTTGGGGGGCCCGACGACGGCTGGACCGCGTGCTGCTCCCTGGTGACCTTTTGCATGGCGCTAGCGACAAACTCCTTGTCGGCCTTGTTCGAGACTTCGCCCTTCAGTTTTGATATTTCTTGAGCATGGTTGCCGACGGTCGACTTCACGCTCTCGTAGTCCTCGTTTTGCATGGCGCCAGCAACAAATTCCTTGTCGGCCTTGGTCGAAATTTCGCCCTTTAGTTTCGATATCTCTTGAGCATGGTCGCCAACCGTAGACTTGACGCTCTCATAGTCCTCGGTCTTGGATTCCATAGTGACTAGTCTATTTTTAATCGTGGACATGTCCGCCAAAATATCATTTCTGAGTGCATTGACTTGCGCAACGTCCTGCGCTCGTGCTTGAGACATGGCCGTGATCTGCTGCAAGACTGCCTCTCTATCCTCCTTTACTCCTTTGATACCATCTTCTACATATTGAGCAATAGCCTGGTCTCTCTTCTCATTTTCATCTCGTGCCAGGTCTCTTTCATGCTGAAATCTTGCTTCAATTGTCTGGCTACTGCACGTATTCGTCGTTTCATTCATGTTGGAGGTAGTCTTGATTTGGGATGTTTGCACTGTGAGAGCAAGGAGCTTAGCCTGAAGACTGTCGCCCGAATCGCCAGCAACATGGTCCTGAAGGCTCGAGAGTCGACTGTCTACGGCCTTCAGATCTTTTTCGAGCTGGGTGTACCTTCGTGTCAGGTCCTTGATTTGGCCTTCCAAACTCTGGTGATCCTTGATCACATTGTTAAGATGGCCGACCTGCTGTTCCAAGTCCTTGAATTTGATCTCAATGCGCTGCCTGTCGGCTGCGGAGAAGGAGTTATTAGAATCGTCAAGCTTCTTCTCTATTGCATTACACTTCTGTTCGACGTGCTGTAGGTCAGCAGCGGAAGCCGCGCCCACAGCTGGTTGAGCCTTTGCTACGAGGGTGGCGATGCTTGTAGCGAGCTGCTTCTGCGCTTCTCTATGCTGATCTAGATCAGTAGTGGCGGCCTTCAGGCTCTTCTCGGCTTTGTTTTTAGCAGCCGTTTTCTGTTCCCTAATTTGTGGAAAGGTCTGAAAATGCTCTGACATCTTTCGATATTCGGCATTCGCTCTGTCTAATGCCATCTGTGCCTGATTCTGAATGACATGGGTTGAAGCAACTTTAGAGCATTGGTTGCCGAATGCCATGAGCATATCCACCAGTGAGTCGGCTGGCATGGGCGCAACAGTCATGAGCGCTGGTGGCGCAGGTCTGCCTGATGTTGGTGCATCTGCCGCATCGCTTCCTGTTACTCAAGTCAGATCTGCTATGTAGTCCAAGTGAGCATCATGCATTCGTTAGTGAAGCTTACCATTGCCAGTCCTCTGCATTTTGGTTGTTACCCCTCCTGGAGGGGACCTACTTGGCTTACGCTTTGCCGCATAGTCTGGATTGTACCCAGGCCTGCGCGGGTCCATGGTGCACAAGGTCGGGTCAATGCTGTTGTGAGAGGTGCACAAGAGGAAGAGCAACTCGTTTTAAGCTTTTATAGTGCTGTTGTCTCGGTATATCCCGTTGGCGTATTCTGGAAGCTCGGACCAGTCAAGATAGGCACTCCAATCAGATTGTTGTAGCTGCTCGCGACAAGCAAGTTGCTCTTGGTCCTTGGATTACGCGATCGCCGGTGGACAGACCTTATAACCGAAAGAGTACAGAAAATTGGCTGAAGCGCGTGTCAGGCGCGAGATTATCTGCAATGGCCGTATGTGGACCTGGTTGGAATTCCAGTACCGTGATCCCATGCTGATGCGCTACTAGAACATCACGACTGTATCAGACTCGAAAGAGCGGCAAGGTCTGAACCTCATTGCAGCACACTCTCATATTCGCGGGCTAGGCGTCACTCCCGACACTCTAACCCCCAAATCAAGCGCAGATGGGCTTGTTGGTCAGCAGAAGGCGCGCAAAGCCGCGTCGGTCATTCTGCAAATGGCGAAGGAGGGCAAGATCGCGGGACGAGCAGTTCTCATTTCTGGTCCGCCAAGCACAGGAAAGACGGCGATTGCGATAGGCATGAGCAAAGGTCTAGGAGAGGATGTTCCGTTCACTATGCTGGCGAGTTCGGAAATCTTCAGCCTGGAGATGAGCAAGACGGAGGCGCTGGAGCAGGCCTTCAGAAAGAGCATTGGTGTGCGGATACGAGAGGAGAGTGAGGTCATTGAGGGTGAAGTGGTCGAGATCCAGATCGACCGATCGGTAACTGGCAACAACAAGAGTGGGAAGCTGACGCTCAAGACGACGGACATGGAGACACTGTACGACATGGGCACGAGGATGATCGACAGCATGACGAAGGAGAAGGTAATGGCAGGCGACATCATCAGCATTGATAAAGCCAGCGGAAGGATCACGAAGCTGGGCAGGAGTTACACCAGGAGTCGAGACTATGATGCGATGGGCCCGGACACCAAGTTCGTGCAATGCCCCGACGGCGAACTACAGGTGCGAAGAGAGACAGTACATACCGTCAGCTTACACGAGATCGACGTCATCAACAGCAGAACGCAAGGTTTCCTCGCGCTGTTCTCAGGAGACACGGGCGAGATCAGAAGCGAGGTGCGTGAGCAGATCAACACCAAAGTTGCAGAATGGCGAGAAGAGGGCAAGGCAGAAATCGTACCGGGGGTGTTGTTCATCGACGAGGTACACATGCTGGACATCGAGTGCTTCTCGTTCATCAACCGGGCCCTAGAGGACGAGTTGGCGCCCATCGTCATCATGGCCTCGAATCGAGGGTCAACAACCATCAGAGGTACGAGCTATCGCTCGCCGCATGGACTGCCACTGGACTTTTTGGACCGCGTTGTCATCATCTCCACAACACCGTACGCAGAAGACGAGATTCGCGAGATCCTATCAATACGCGCTCAAGAAGAGGAGATCGACATCAGCCCCAATGCGCTTGCACTGCTCACAAAATTTGGCGCTGAAGCGGGCTTGCGGTACGCCAGCAACCTCATCACCACTTCCCATCTTCTGGCACAAAAGCGGCGAGCGAAGGAGGTGGACGCGCAAGATGTTGAGCGGAGCTACCGATTGTTTTACGATCCGAACAGAAGTGCGAGATTCGTGTCCGAGTTTGAGAGGAGATTCATTGGCGAGGATGGGACCGTCACGCTGGGTGGGAGTCAAAATGGAGTGGGAGGCGGCGATGCTATGGAGGTTTCTTGATTCACAAATGCACTATGATGCTTGAACCGGGCTATAAGATGCATAGCGTGGTGCAATTGTTGGGGATGTGGCGAAAGTGACGATAGGGCTTAATTGCGCTCCAGTGTGACAAGTTCGTGTAAGTGTCTTTCCAATATCTGTAACAATACATTTCTCCAGAGAGCAGATGCATTCTCCATGTCTTTGAGTCCAACCGTTGACATCGTCGCCGCAGTGCAAGGTGGTCACGGCCACCGCGACACCAAAACGGCGAAGTAGAGAGATGCGATGCCAACAGACCACATGGCGAAGATGAGATGTGCTGTTCCCTAGTGCGTATGCGGCAAAAGTCTGTCCATACATGCAGCTGTGTTTGTGCGGAAGGGATTGCAAAAGACTGCACTTACGGTAGCCCGAGTGCAGGTGATCTCTTAGGATTCCCGGCAACACACATCAGACACGAAAGAATCCGATCGTAAGCAACCACTGCATTTCCGCTGCAATCAGCCAGCCTCCTTCACTGGCTCGAGGACATTGACCTCCTATCACATCCAAGCCACCCATTTCCAGCTCACACGCAAGAGTCGGTAACACACGCGCCCGCATCGAGTCATAGCATATATTTGCCAATCGCGATCTTCACCACCAATCATTTGCCAAGAAGATGGCAAAGACTAGCTACCATATTTTTCTGTCAACACGAAACAAAGTTGAAAAAGGAGCCTAGGCGTCCAGCAAGCCCCACTTCTTGCTCAGTCGTGAGTTTAGGTATGCCTAGGGTCGATTGCAAGTTCACTTCAATAACCATGCCATTCTTTCTTACAGGCGAAGCCAAACCGCAGATTACAATGCGAAGCCAAGACTCCCGTGGGGCTGGCTCTGCGGGACTGATTTGAACGGCTCCCAGAACGATATCCGCCTTCTTGGCGCGTGTCCAATAGCGGCACGTCCGAAAGGCTAACCTGCCTGTACTTTCCATAATTGAGTAAGGGAAGGGTGTACATTTTTTGCGGGTTTGCCTGCTCGGGAGGGATGCATCTACCTTGTGCTGGGTGTGCGCTGAGTGCCGCGTACAGGCGGCAACATGTTACTAGTAGTGACGGAGTATAAGAAGGTTGAAGGCGGGCTTAGCTGCTCAATCAGCAACGCCTTTCTCGTGGGGGAGTCAGCTCTGTGTAATGCTGCTTACGGCTTTAGACGGTCACGCATACCTATCCTAATGAATTCCTCAGGTCAATGGTCTCGGCACATGACTTGGGCGTCCCTTTCATGCCTCGTCCCCTCGAGTCTGGGAACTCGGCGCGACCTACATTGTCCCATCTCGCATCAAGTGAGCTACCCGTGCCTGAGAGCATGGCAATAAGTACAAGTCAAGACCATGCATCACTAGAACAAACGTGGATGTACGGATGAGGCGAAGGAGATCAGCTCTTGCTGGGAATTTTTTCGATGTCATCACTGCGCTACATGCATAGCTGCAGCTGTCTGAAACGCTTGCGGTGTTCATATCGTCTCTGGTTCCAAGTCATCACGTCGGCGCATACCCTCAGATACTCTTTGATCCCTGACAGACCGACAAACATTCCCTCGTCGCAGCACGTCGGCCCCTGAAATCATGTTCGTTCAGACCCATGGAATCTGCGGCGCCGCTTTGACGCAGCCTCTGCGCGCGTGTTAGACGGACCATCTGACCACGCACGCTTCGGCAGCTTGTCATGTTGGCGTGACGGTGCTTGAGGCTGGCATAGGTCCTCGTGATAGGCGGCAGGAACTGCACTGCTGAGACGCTGTGGTGGAGCAGGCTGCTCTCTGGCCGCATGCTCAGCCCTGAACTGCATCGATCCCTTCGGCGCAACGGGTGCTGCACGATCGAGGTGGATAGCAGGCTTATGGCTAGATGTCGTAACGAAGACCTCGACGGTCGCGGGCGTGCAACCACGTTGAGAACCCGGCGGGCTGACAAAGAGACTGTCGTCTCGCTCTTCCGGAACATAACGATCGACAAGTGGTAGCTTTTCTCTTCTCGACTCCTGGCGATGCACATGAGGAAGCGAGTCCCCATCCATATCTTGTTTGCCGCCGTCCCATGGGCGCCACACACCACCACGAGTGTTCTCTGCAGTCGCATTAGAACTGGCTTCTGCTCTCGTGATTGGGTCCAAGGCAGAGTCAATGACTGGGCTAGCAGGTGTCTGCAATTCAGCATTCTTTGTCCCTGTCGAAGGTACGGTGATGCTTAGCTGTCCCCCTGCTTGCTCGTCTGGGCTTGCGGGCGTGTCTAATCCACCTGGACATCGGTCATAAGCAGAGTTCGAGGTTGCCGTTGCGATGATTGATGGATCTACTAGTCCCTTCTTAGGATCCATGACCCACGGTCGTTGATCGTGTGCTGTAATACTCCACGGCGTCTCGTTCAAGAGCTGCATCTCATGTGCGTCAACTACCTCCTCAACCCCCTCGGTGATGTGCTCATCGACCTCCGCAACCTCGTGCATCTTGGTCTTGTCGACGAACATTGTAACGCCTCGTGGTAGGATGCGTCCGCGTATCGACACTACAATGGTCTTGTATCTGTCATATAATTCGTGTACCAGGGCCTGAGCATTGGCCTCTGGCGTTCCTCTGAGATCGTTCTCGCCTATGTAGAGCTTCCTGTGCTCCACACATGGTATGTCTTGTCGAGGTTGATGACGAGCACGTTCAGTTTCGTGCTCGGGCATCTTGACACTGGGGGCCTGCAAGACCACCTGCGCGTTACCAGTTCTGATGTCTTCATATTTCGAGCGGTCGTAGGCAATCTGGTGGTTGCTTACCAAATGGGCGTCGCCTGCTCTGAAGCCATTCGCAGGTTTTCTCTTCCGCTTTTTGGTATCAGCGTCTACAGCGGCCTCGACGGAGTACACTCCCGATGAGCGCTGAGTAGCGGATCCTTGCTGAAGTTTCGCCCAGTCTGATCGAAGCGTGTCGTAAGCTTCCCTCTCTTGATCGAGAGTCTTCCACAGCATGCGGTTGCGGCTGAGCTCGTCATCAAGGTCAGCCCTGAGCCTGCGATTGCTGCTGAGCTCGTGATTAAGATCGACACGATTGCTTTCATAGGCATCACTCAGCCATTGCTTCTTCCCAGTCATATCCTCAAGGGCCTTGCCGTTCTTACATACTTCCAGCTTGTAATGTGCAGCGTCTCGTTCAGCAGCCACGGTTTGCTCCAAAGATTGTGACAGTGCCGTCTGTGTCTTCAAGTGCTCATCTCTCGCCCTCGTCAATTCCAGGGCAAGCTGATAGCTGTTGTGCTCTGCGATGTCGCGGCTGTCGGTCAGCTCCAGCCATGCAGCCAGATACTGGCTTTCCTCCGAGCTTCGACGCAGCGCTTGGCAAGCTAGGTCTTCTCGCTCTGCCTCGAGCTTCTCCATGTGCTCCGAGAAATCTCTTCTGGTTCTCTCGTGCTCGGCCTGCTGTGTCGACAATAGACTGTCCTTGCCTGCAAGACTTCTTTCAAGATCTTGGATCTTTTTGAGGTACGTCGTACGGTCATCTTCCGCACTCGCGGCGTCGTCCAATTGGTGCCGTAGCCTTGCATTACGCTCCTTCAAACGCCCGATCTCGCTCCAGGATTCGCTCTTGGAAGTCTCAAGTAATGTGCGGAGCTCAGCTTCATTTTTGATCCGCACAACAACCTCCCGTTCCGCTGATTCAACTCTTTCCAGTAGCATTGCCTTGCCTTTCTTCAACGTGGCGTTCTCCTTCTTGAGCATGATGCTCTCCTTCTCCAGCTGTTCCTTTGCAGCAGTGGCCTCGCGGAGGCTGGCATTGATGCGGTCGTGGTCTGTTTTGAGACCATGGTAGGCTACGACACATTGCTTCATTTGACTGAAAGTGAGACTATCGAATGGATCTTCTGCCGGGTTGGTTGTCGTAGGGATGTCTGCCTGTGTTCGTCTTGGGTCCGGTTCCATCTTCGCGGTGGGCGTCTTGAAGGGTTGCACTGGAGGCGGCATTGGGTGGCCGCCCATTCTCATGTTGCGCTGGAGGTAGGAGCGTCGGTGGCCGTGACTTGATGGTAGGACTTGCGGTGAGATGTCTTGTGACTCTGGTCGGGTGTATGCCATGGACGAGGCTCCGTTCCAGGTTGTTCTAGGGTGTGTTAGACTCTGCAAAGAACAGAGGAATGTTGGCGACGTCGTTGACGCAACCAATCATGACTGTGTGCACAAGCGCGTTGGGCGCAAGCTGCAGCGATGATATGTGATGTGTTCTACTGCCCTACCTCGCGGCGCGCGCCTGACGCTTGTTGCCGATAATTTTAGCAGAATATCCATTTCCACTTGCGTCCTGTCTATGCAGCTCCCCGCCCGTCACAAAGCAGCACCCTGGGGCACGACAAAGGGGACAGGAGGGATAGGGAAATGCTCATTGTTACCTACATTCGAAGCTCTTTATCTGTATTTCGAGGTTGCCATCTCACCGTCCGGTCTGAGATGGAGTCAAGAAGTACGGAGGTTGTGCTTTGTTTTGTGCACGAATGGAATGCAGTGTTCAAAGCTCGTTCCACCGCGTCAGCCCCGCGTCACTGCATGTAGATTTACCGTCTGTTCGATTTTCGGATCAGTCCGTTATCATCATCAGCCTTGATGCCGCGAGGTGGATGGGACTACGAGCATCGGACATATTGAGGGCATGGCGACGCCGTCTCGCAACGCAGATTCCGCGTCTTCCCATGCGGGTCTACTGACTTCGCCAAATCCGGCAGCGCCCGCTTTCAGCGTTGAAGGTTGAGTCTTGAGAGATCAATCCTTCCATGAAGAAAGAATTCGAACCTTCACAAAGCCATGATAAGGCGCCCGGCTCGTCATGAACGCAGATCGTGGCGGTCCGCCGCCTGCGATTCCAGGCTTCTTCTACGATGCGCAGCGAGGCAAATACTTCAGGATTCAAGCAGATCACATACTCTTGGATCCCAACTCGAAGTACAGCACGTCCAAGGCCAACAAAGTGGCACACGAGAGGAAGAAGCGGAGACGAGTCGAACGTGCTGCATTGATCAAGTCAAAGCAGACTGTGCGTCGAAAATCAGTGATGGATCGTTCCCTTGCATCCACTGGCTTCGTATTGAAGCGCGAGACAGGTAGCCACAATGCCGCGACAGAGTTGAGCGACAGAGATGCGTTCTATGTCTCGCAGATGCGTTCTGCCCGGATCCACGTAGCGCCGCCGAACGAGACGTGCAAGATGGGAAGCTTGCATGACATTGCCAGGACCGAGAACGGTGAAGCAATGATTGCTTTTACTCATGGCAATGGATCAAGCCTCTACCGCATGCCGAAGTTCGAGCTGGCAGGCGGCACGGAGCAGACCATTTCATTCCACCCGAATGACGACAGAAGGCCACTGGCAGCGTTCAGCAGTCCAATGGTGAGCTTGCATCTTGGCAAGTCCTCGCTCCTGGATAATGTGGACGATGGCTTCCAGTGCACCGTCGTAACCCGAGAGTCTAGGGATCCGGGCAACTTGTTCACCGTCAGCTTGGAACGCACTCATTTCACCTATCTTAAGCTGGGTCTCAGGGATAGCTCTATCTGGGCTTCTGCAGCAAGTGGTAGCCGCATAGCCATCGGCGGCACGGACTGTATTTATGGGATCCAGGTATCTAGCGGCAGTGCCAAATTTGAGAGCAAACTTGACATTCCAGGTCAGTCCCGCGCTTTGGATTGGATCAGCCATAACACTGTGGCGTTTGGTGTTGGCAGCAATGACGAGGTAGACAAAGGGCATCGAAAGCAACAGAAACCTTCACATGGGGTACAGCTATGGGATCTGCGGTCTTCCGGAACGGCTCTCAGGCTGAAGCGCATGAAGCCCGTTACGGGGTTAAAAGCACGTGATACATCACAATTGCTTGTTTCTGACAACCACCGCATCAGTCTCTTCGACCTACGCTACGAGAAGGATCCTATTTTATTCTGGAATCATCTCCACCAGGGGCCGCAGTTACAATTCGATACTATGGTGACTGGCAGCATCATGGCTGCTCTGGACGCGGATAACAATGTTCAGACTTATAGTCTACAAAGCGGCAAAGCAATTGCAGCACTGCAGCCGCCTCCCATTTCGACACGTAACGAGGACACCCATCGGCGAGAGGCGCTGATGGGCAAGGTGAGGTGGACAGCGGACGACACGACGTTGCAGGCTTGCCAGGGCGATAGCTTGATTGTTTGGAATTATGGTGGGTTGACTGACGATGAGGCATGAGCGCTGCAAGAACACGTTTGGCTTCGCATCACGATGCATCGACTTTCGGGCCGCGTCAAGACTTGCCTGACTCTGGCGGGTTGATGCTTGGCACATCTGACCCAGTCGCAACCTATATGACAATCGTTAACACTTGATCCAATTCAGCATCGAACATTGGACCTACGGTAGCTCCAGCATCGACTGTCAAAATGTGACCCGTGATCCATCTGGCTTCATCACCGGCCAGGAAGCGCACAGCAGCTCCAACATCCCAGCCCGTTCCTTCCACCTTCAGCAGAGATCGATTTTTGCGGGACTCACGAGCTTCGGGCGTCATGCCTGGACCATACATCATGGGCGTGTACACCATGCCAGGACATACACAGTTGACACGGATGCCTTGCTCTGCGTGATGAGACGCCATTGCTCGGCTCATGTTCTGGATCGCGATATCAGCCGAAGCATACAGGATTTGATAGGGCAATGCACGTACGACAATAGCGCCTTTGCTGGTCGGGTAGAGAAGATGCGGGTTCCCACCGCGTAGACCAGCGACAGAAGCAATATTAACAATACTACCTTTCCATTGCTGCCCGCCGCTCTTGATCATTTCAGGGATAGCATATTTTGCCATCTGCAAAATCATCAGTTTGACAAACCTAATTCGATACTGACCACTCACAATAACCATACTACCAACATTCACCTCCATTCCCTTCGCCCACTCCCCCATATCAACCTCCACCGCTGTCCCCTGCGCCCCACCCACCCCCACCACATTCACCAGAATATCTAACCTTCCAAACTTCTCTACAGCCGTCTGCACCACTCTCGTCGCATCACTCTCGTTTGTGACATCAGCTTTCACTGCTATAGCTTTACCGGCGTACCCATCGGCTTCTATCATTTGGACTGTGCATTCTGCTAACTCAAGTTCGAGGTCGACACAGACGACCGTGGCGCCGGCTTCCGCGAGCAGGATGGCGGTGGCGCGGCCATTGCCTATGCCGTCGCCCAGGCTACCGGCGCCGGTGACGATGGCGACCCGGGATGTCAGAGAGCGGGTGGGACGTCTTGGTATCTCTGTTTCTGTACTCATGGTGCTGGTGTGTTGGGGGTTTGGGGGCGATATCGGGAGAACACATTGGGTTTGTGCTTGAGGATAAAGGTAGCTGGAAGAGGGGTTCATGGGCTGGGGTCCGTGGGATGAGTGTCTTTTATTTACGGTGATTTTTACCATCTATGTATTCACGCCAAGGTGCGGTCTTCACTAGGTTAGAGCATCGTCTATCTGCAGGCATATAGAGCTTTACGCAAGTCAATCTATGGGATGGGTTCATCGATAGTGCGCTCTTAAGGCTCCGTCTCATGACAGTACCGATTGGACAATGCAAGCTGCGTTTGCATCGGTCTCGCCAATGCAAAAGACGTGACTGAGACCTGGATCTTCGTATTCTTCTGTGTCCTATCATTAACTGGTATGACGATCACGATAGATGCTTTCGTCGCTTGATTCATGGCTGCGATCGCAAGCTGTCTCTGCGACTTTCGAGTGCAAGAGCGAGGGGAATCGCTCCTGGATACGAGCTGATTGAAATGTGCTGAGGAGCAGGCTCGTCACATGTCCCCCAAGTCCAACTTCATCATCCAAAATTGTCATGCAAATGGGATCTGCTGGTGGCCAACTTGTGGTCGGTGAAGGGGCTCGCACAGCATCGGCGAGGGAGGCGATTCGCTGAAGCGGATTCACTGCACGCATCTCCAGTATATGCCGTCATACCATTGAGGAGCAGGTCTCCTTATTGCATGGTTGGTGGTGGCCAAGAAGGCGGATTCTTCGCCAAGACCTGCGAGCTCTAGCCTCTACCTACCTCCTAGCGGCCGCGGCTTCAGGGCCCATGACCACATCAATCTCGCCATGAAATCACTCTTTGCTTAAGTGTTTTCCTGGACCGAAACTCTACCTCAGAACGATACATGTACTGTAACTAAGGCTTGTGCCGCTTATTACACCTCCTTGCTCAATTGCATTGCTTGATAAGGTGGCAGGCTCGCGTGGAGTATTGGTAGTGCAGCATTACTATGGCTTACGTTCAATAACATACGCCTTCCCTCTACGCGAGGAGGACCAAACGGAAAGGAGAGCAAGAGCCAGGAAGACGGGCAAGCGTGCTCGATAACAAGAACTGCCTGCGAGTTTCCGAGCCGGTTACACGCAAACAAGATACCTTATCAATCGAGATATACACATCGCACCTCAGATCCGTTACGATCTAAGATACAGTACCTGGGAAGTTCACGGATATTACTAGGATAAACATCTCCAAAAGGTCTCGACCTACGGAACTCTGAGCTAGCACCAAATATGCCTACCCTTGAAGTGGTCAACTTCAACATCGTCTGCGCGACACTCGGAGGCTTCATCACCGTCTTCGGCCTAGTATCTTACCTGCTAAAGGAGAAGTTCTACCTCTCTGAGGCCCTCATCTCAACTCTTGCTGGACTCGTGTTTAGTCCGCACGCCACGAACTTCATAAAGCCTATACAGTATGCCAATGGAAGCGAGGTCAATCTTGAGACAATCACACTGTATTTCGCACGCCTGGTCCTTGGCGTACAGCTGGTATTGGCCGGAGTTCAGTTGCCTAGCAAGTATCTGAAGAAAGAATGGAAGAGTCTCAGCTTGCTGTTGGGGCCAGGCATGACTATCATGTGGATCAGCACTTCGCTCCTCGTGTGGGCGTTGGTGCCGAACATCAACATTTTGTTCGCCTTGGCTGTGGGTGCTAGTGTAACGCCCACCGATCCTATCTTGAGCAACAGCATTGTCAAGGGCAAGTTTGCTGATAAGAATATTCCGCCGAAGCTTCAGAAAATCATCATTGCTGAATCCGGAGCCAATGATGGACTTGGGTATCCATTCTTGTATGTGGCGCTTTACCTCATGAAGTACACGAATTACGACGGATATGGGACTATCCCTGGGGGTGGCGGGAAAGCCATTGCCATGTGGTTCTACGAAACCTGGTGCTACCAGATTCTCCTGTCGGTTGCCTACGGCGCACTCGTGGGGTGGCTGGCTAAGGAGCTTCTGCACTGGGCTGAAGAGAGACGATATGTGGATCGAGAATCATTCCTTGTCTTCGCTATCACACTTGCGGTGAGCCTGTACACATTATAACTTTTTGAGAGCTGGAACTGATGAGGACCTTGCAGCTCTTTATTGTAGGTACAGTAGGCATGATCGGCTCCGACGACGTCCTGGCGTGTTTCATCGCCGGCAACGCCTTTACTTGGGACGATTGGTTCCGACTCGAAACACAGGACGATAGTTTGCAACCGACCATAGACATGCTGCTGAACGTGGCGATATTCATGTGGTTTGGAGCCGTTTGCCCGTGGCATCAATTCGTGGCCAACGATGTTGTTCCCATTTACCGACTAATTGCGCTTGGCATTCTGGTTTTGCTGCTCAGACGACTGCCAATGGTGCTTGGCTTCCACAAAGCCATTCACCAGATTGAAGAAGTTCGCCACGCGCTGTTCGTTGGCTTCTTTGGACCGATCGGGGTGTCTGCCATCTTTTACTTATACGTCTCACGAGAATTTTTGCGAGATATCACCGATGAATATGGCGACGCACGACCTGACGCAGCTCGGCTGTCCGAGGTGCTTAATGTGGTGATCTGGTTCCTCGTGGTCTGTTCCATTTTTGTCCACGGCCTCTCAGTTCCGGTGGGAAAGCTTGGTTTCTACTTACCGCGGACAATTAGCAACGCCATCTCGTCAGAGCGTCCCTCCATTGCACCAAGCATGACGAGTGGTGATGATCCTGATGAGCCTCGGACTTACCACATTGGCGGTCGTGTTATCAATGAGGAGCGATCGATGATGCGACCATTCAGGCGCAGGCTGACGACCAGTGAGCGTGGACCAGCAGATCCAGAGCAAAAGAATAGCTGGATGCCGGACAGCCTTCGAAGGTTTGGTAAATTTGTCGTCAACGACATTAGGAGGCCTCATGGTGCGACCGTGCATGACAAGAAGCACAGTCCGTCTGGCGGGGGCGACGCGGCAAAAGGCGGCAGTGGCGAGTTGAGCTCGAACGATGAGCAAGGAGGCGCTTACCCTCATATTTCAAGTCCGCGAAACCCGAGAGTCATCGGTCATGCTATCAGCGCTGCACCCAACACTGGCGAGCCTGAGGGGGGTCACACCAGAGATGAGAGCGATGGGCCGCGAGTGCGCACCATGAGCCCTGGAGGCTCGTCACTGATAGGGCACAGTCCAGCCATCCCAGGCACGCCTGTTGCTTCGGCCGGTGGACAACAAGGCTGGCAGCGAAGCATCAGATTTGGGGATGAGCAGGCTGCGCCTACGCCTAGCCCGAGAATGTCGAGACCACCTAGTCCGAGCATGACACGGGGCGAGGGCAAGACGAGCAGGCCGGAAAGCTCCGCAAATGTTGCCGAATGACAGACAGACTTGGTAAGAGAAGCATGTACGGTGTACGTACTGACTCACTTGCGGCGCTCTTGCGACGTAGAAGCCTTATCGTTTAGACCTCTCATCCGGCTTTATGCCGTCTACATCTCCGCATTGGTTCACGTGGCTGCCATCTCATCGAGCACATGCCTGCTCGAACGAGCGGCAGACTTCACCTAGCATCTCGGAGCGGCGGTAGAACGCCGTCACACAAAGCTCTGCAGCCAATCAGAGAGCTCGTGATTATGCCCCACGCGAGCCATGAGAGTTCGTCGTCCGCGGGGCACGATGAGCAATAAACAAGGTGCTCGCCCATCAGGCTTGCTTCCTACTTCCTCCAGTTTCCACGTCCTCACTCACCAACCAGTATAACCTACCCATCCCACTACAACAATCCCCCCACCAACAACATGGCCACCGCTGCCCAAATCTGCCCTGTAGTCGGCACCACCACCACCGTACTGCCGCCCAACCACCCGTCCTACGACGAAAACAACCCCGAACTCCGCTGCCCTATCACAAACGCCAAGGTCGGCCACCACGACCACAACACCATCCACAACCACCCTTCCGCCCCTTCCATCCCGTCCGACAAAACCGAAGCCAGAGATGCTACGGCTTGTCCCGCGCTCAAGAACGCGAAGAGCGAGGTTGGGGTGGTCGATGCAACATGTCCTGTCGTAGGGCCGGTAAGTGCGGTTCTGCCGCCTGAGCATCCGGTGCTGAAGGGTGAGTTCTCGATCTCCAGGGTCCGGGAGATTGCGCTGACGATTGACGTTTGGCGTGGACAACAGAGGGCGAGAGTGGGAAGGTATGT
This sequence comes from Teratosphaeria destructans, assembly GCA_010367425.1. Taxonomy (NCBI): domain Eukaryota; kingdom Fungi; phylum Ascomycota; class Dothideomycetes; order Mycosphaerellales; family Teratosphaeriaceae; genus Teratosphaeria; species Teratosphaeria destructans. The sequence continues at coordinate 645,600 of WBMN01000008.1, read as the reverse complement.
CCCGTGACGAATGCGACGTTGGAGCACCATGAGGGCAAGGTGCATGGGCATCCGAGTGTGGGTAAGGATGCGCCGGCTGCCAACTGCCCGGTTGCGCGGAACTTGCTGCCCGGTGCTTAGGCGGGCGGTTGAGCAAAGGGTGTGGTGAGGGTGACGGAGGGTTCGGATGTGACGTGCGTTTTTCTCCAAGTGGTATTGGTAGCATAGGATTAGGAGATGACTGTATGCAAGACGACGAGTTCGTGTGGAGTTCGTGTGATTCAAGTTTGTGAACGTAGATACGCCAATATGAGGTGTGTCTCATGAGGTTCAAAGGCTGTTCTATCGTGCCCCTACGAACTACAAGAACACTGCATAGCCCTTTGGTACCTGGGGACATCTCCACACCACCTCTCCTCCTTCTCATCGCCACCCCACCCCTCCTCGAAGGGCCTTAACGCCATCTCCATGACCCTTTCCAACACATTCCTCTCCCCCTTCTTTTCCACCCTCTCAATGACCTCATCCAATACCCAAGACCTAGGCACAAACTTCGGATTCACCCGCCTCATCGCCGCACCCCTCTCCTCATCCACTTCTGCCGACTCACCCCAATCCTCCAGCACACGCTCCCGATATCGCTCAAGCCACTTCGCAATCTGTGCGCGGGCGTCATCTTCGCTGCCTGCGAGACCGGTCAGGCCCTCGTGGTGGAAGAATACGGATGCCGTTTCTTTTCTTTTCTCGTCAGTCGGGATGTCGGAGGTTTTGATATGCGAGAGGCGGCGGAAGGTGTGGTTGAAATCTAGTTCTAGTTTTTCCAGAGTGTCAAGGAGGTCTGAGTAGAGGAACTCGAAGTCACCGTCTTTGGCGTTTTCGGAGGTGGAAGGTTTACACTTCTTCAGGCCTAAGCGTAAGGTCATAAGGCGCTTATACTCTGCCATGAAGACAGCTTTGTATTCTTCGCCTGTCTCCTCGATCAAGGTCTCTGCTCTTTTGATCAATTCGTCTGCACGTTCTTTGCGCACGCCCTCTTTCGCGAATTCTGGGTCATCGCACCAGGAACCTGCGCCTAGCAGCTCTCCGAACGCTTCGCCCAGACGCACGCAATTCCACCAAATGATGCTTGGCTGATTCTTGTACGAATATCTCAGCATGTGGTCGTCGTGATTGGGAGTGTAGTTAGGGTCGAAGTTGTCCAGGAATGCAAATGGTCCAAAATCAATGGACAGACCAAGAATGGAGGTGTTGTCCGTGTTCAGCACGCCGTTGGTGAAAGCATACGCTTGCCACCACGCTACCATTTTTGCATTCCTCCTTACAATCTCACGGTACAGGCGAGCGTAGCGATTTTGAAGTCGTTCGTCCCTGCCTTGAGTCTCTTCTTTCTGCACACCCGCGCCAGGTGAGATGATGTTATCAATGTCGTCTTCCTTGACTTTTGCCACCAGTTTCTCCCAACCGCCAAATACTTCTTCAGCAGCATAGTCAGCCAGTTTACGGATCAGTTGCCTATCGCCCCGCGACCGCGCTAGATCGAAAGTCCCAAATCGCAACCATGTCTGCGCGAAGCGTGCTACTATTGCGCCAGGCTCGGTCATCTCTCGTCGGACTTTCGCCTCTGGTGCCAGAGTCAAGCTCAATGCTCGTGTGGACGGAATACCCAGAGCATTGAGTGCTTCGCTAACGACAAACTCTCGTATGCTGCTCCTGACTACCGCCCGGCCGTCGGCGAAGCGCGAATATGGCGTCTTGCCCGCACCCTTCAGCTGCAGCTCAAATCGCTCGCCCGTCATTGGATTCGTTGTCTCGAATAGCGATATAGCACGTCCGTCCCCGAGCTGCCCAGCCCACTGGCCAAATTGGTATCCACCATAACATTGCGCCCATGGGTAGATGGTGTTTTCGTCTGGCACGCCTTCGCCCACTTTCAGCGTAATGATGCGCTTTCCCGCCATAGTATCCTTGAAATCATCCGTCTCGACCGCCGCAGGATCAATTGCCAGATCTCTCAGTGCAGCCTTCGAAACGCCCACCAATTCCGTCTTCTCGAATGGATCCGGGCGAACATATGTGTACGCTGCCTCTTTGACCAGTCGCGGTCCTAACTTGTATCTCTCTACGTTGTGCGATGATGCTGGAGTCGGATACGCTGCATCGGGTGGAAGCTTCTGTGTGAAGTTGTTGCTCTTGGGCAGATCACGGATGCTGAATGTTTGTTGGCTGCCATTTGCGGCGCTGTTGCTGAGTTGACTTGCCATTTGCGACAACCTGGCGGAGGTGACTTGCGATCGTGTTCGCTGGAGACCTTGTCGGAGCATGAACCTGGTCGACAACGAAGAAAGCAGAACGGCAAAGATAGCAGGAAGGACGAGATGGAAGAAGAACTTACGAAGCATGCGACAATAGCAAGACAATACGCTAATCGTGCACAAATTCATACGATACATATACATCGCCAAAGCACCTCATCCTGACGCCCGAACGTGTAGGTCGCAAGAAATGCCACTTGATGTCATTCGATCCTTGCACTTGGTGCAGGTGGCGATATCGCCCGTCGACGCATCAACGATGATCCGCGTTCTCACATGCGTCACCTCACGTGCAGTCTGTCTTCGCTTGGTAGTTCGCGCCTTTATGTGCATATTGACTGCAGTCGACTGGACAACTTACCCCTTGCCCTTTCAACAAATGCCCTCAGCAGCCTTTATAACGACCATCCGGTCGTACGCCGCTGCCACTACTTCAGACGCCTACCTCCGACATCCCACGGGTCACAAGTAACTTGCACACAATCTACCTTCGAGACCCAGAGAACACTATGGACGAGCATATTTCCGCCAGCTCAACTTTGGCAGCATACAAATACCCCTTGCTCGCCACCCTCTACTTTACCGTGACCGGAGCAGCGTTCTGGAGGGTGCGTCGACAGCCTTATAGTACAGCGATCAAATGGGAGCAGTATGAGACCATTTTCAAGGGAACTACGCTTGGTGCTGCGATCGCGGCGCTGGCCTGGAATGGAGGCGTCAACAGGCGCAGAAGCAGCAGTGCTGAGCGATAACTTTGATATTCCCTACGGATAAGATAGCTTGTGTGCATTAACATCTATTTGTATCAGCAAACTCCAGGAAATGCAAGTACACATATGCCCCGAGTACTGCCCACCCCAACCCAAAGTCGACGCGAGACTACCAGTAATCCGAATACTCGCCCAACGCATCGCCAACTCTGAACTCATTATGCGCAGCCTCAAGTTTAGCGAAATGCACCGCTACCTTCCAACCCCGTAATCGCTCCTTTTCCATGTCATCCCACGTCCACTCCTCATCGCCCGTCTTCTGCTCCTCATCCAGTTGCTCCGCCAACCGCGAACTGACCTCCGTGGCGACGCTCTCAGGACTCGTCAAATCTCCATTCGCACCCTCACTCTCAGCCACAGCAGGCGTCGACGCATCGCTCTCGCGCGCCTCAGACCGCGGCGGCAATCCTACACCTGCGGGTCTCGGAGGCAGGAGGCGTGACCGTTCGAGCACGATTTCCGGGTTGATGGTCAACCTGCCCTTCTTGAACACATATCTCGAAACGCTCGTAGCAAAAATATGTTTCCTCAATTCCTCGTCATCCTTCTTTAGCTCACCAGGCCGCCGTTGACTTTTCTTCCACGGCTGCAGCACATAGCTATCTGGCCTCACCGCCCCTTTCCTCACCATGTGCGACACAATATACAACCACTTCCGATCCCAGCTCAACACCCTTGTAAATATATCGAACGCCTGGTATGGCTCAACCTGCTTCTGGAAGTGACATGAGATGCCGCCTAGCGCTACGGCAAAGCTTCCCTTCACCCCTCGCGTCTCTGAAGGCAGACCTTCGTAGTCACCGCGCTTCAAACGCGCCAGCCCCGTGCGAAGAAGCGCAGTCACGTGGTGTGCGCGCGCAACATCCAGATCCGCGAAGTAGGTGCTGTTGCTCTTATGCAGGTTGTAGTCCGTGTCATATAGCGTATTTCTCGAACTTGTGACCATCGGCGCGAAAAGGTGCTTCGGCTGCATCGGCGTGGGCTGCAAGTAGAGCTGGTACACTATTCCTCTCAGGACGCGGTAGTGCCAGACGAGCGGAATATTCTTGAGATTCGTGACAGCGAGGATGAGGGCGGCTATGCGCCACATGTTGCGCGCGGCGGTGGGACCTAGAACATGGGCGATGGCTTTGCGGAAGGAGGGGAGAGCGGTGATGGTGACGAAGAGAGCAGCGAGGCCAGCCTGTGTGGCTATTGCTGGGAGGCGGGCTGCGGCTGACATGATTGCAGATTGAGCGATGGGAGCGGCATTGTAGATGGAATGGAAAGGATAAAGATAATGAATGGTCCTCAAGACGGCTGCCAACGGATGAGGTTTGGCATGTGACGATTGCACATGAAAGGCCGAGGTCGCGGAACTAGTCTATTGCGGCTAGACTCCACGATACCTCCTACGACACGGCCGCAACTTACCGTTTCTTGTTTCCTGGTTGGTGGTTCATCAATAGTAATATCATTACAGGTCGAACGTCACACTATTCCCTCGGCCTCAGCATTTGTGCATTATCTGTGCTTAGGACTTGCCGACATCTTACTGGATTCGGAGGCGATGCATATGAAACCTGAGTGCCAGATCATGTACTATGCGATGAGCTTCCAAGTCTCCATGCGACCTATGGATATTGCACAGATGCCATGAGAGTCCCGAAATAGGATTTCTAAGATCCGGGCCACGGCGAGGCTGGAGTCCTGTCTGTGTCGTGATATCGCTTCTACTACTGACATTGCATCATCTGCCCAAAAAGACGAATGCTGCTAGGACATGACACTGGACTATTTGCTATTGCGCACGACAGGCTGGACCTGGGCCAACCGGCATGAGGATTCTGCTTTAGCATGCCAATAGCGGAATCCCGAGTATGGCACCAGGACTTGTCGAAGGTGCTACATCAGACACAAAACAAATGTCGCGAAGAACGGCATTGTCTTATAGAGTAGATGCACCAAGCACGATGACCTGGAGTATATTCCTGCAGCACTCACTAGCTTCCAGTCCTCCTTTCACAGATCTACGGTTCACCCGCTCTTTTACGAGCTCGGTAGTGGCTGCGCCCCTTTCGTCACCCACCTGGACTATGTTCCCAAGCTTCCCAAGTCCGAGCTGTCTTTCAGATTGCATCGTGATGGAGGTGTCACGATTGGCGCTCTGGTGGATGCGTTCGCGGAACATAAGATGGGCGATATTTGCTTCGAGAGCTTTCAGTTTCTGGTGCAATCTGAAATTTCGCACACGGCTATCAATACAGTCTGACTGAGAAGTTGCCCTATCCCAGCTGGCCCTCCACAAAGTCTCGAGGCTCATATATAAATTGCTTAAATGGCTCTCCTCGACGGATGCTTGCCTTGCCTGGCTCCGCGTTCGCCTGAATGTATACCACTGGCTTAAAGGACACAGTGCTGTAGCCTTGGATCAGGGCTCTGATATAGCAGGACTGTGCTGCCTTCGTGAGATAGCGCCCCCTGAACGTGGCCAGATGGCTGTCGATGATCCTCTGCGCTTCATCAGGATGGTCGAGATAGTACTGGACTTTTTGCTCCAAGTCGCTCCAATCACGCTTTACCCGGACGTGGTTCTGCTCGGGCCCATCTGGATGCGGAGGTAGCAGTGTTGGCTGTTGTCTTCACGATCAGATTCTGCTGTTGGTCCCGCCTACCGTCTTTGAGCAAGTGGTACCACTCGCTTATCCACGTATAATCATGGACGATGGGTACCGAGTTGCAATTCAGGAGGAACTTCAATCTGCCGGAATAAGTAGCTCCTTCCGTGTGAATGGTGAATGCCTTCGAGTAGAACAAATCGTGGTCAGTCAATGGCCAGCTGTTAGAGTCTGATACAGTGGCACTGCTTACATATCTACAAAGCTCGTCGAGACTGAGATTAAGCTCAGGATCATCGCTGTTCGCAGATATTTCATGTACGTCTGCCCATTCCTTGTCCTTAGTTACTTGAAGCAAGGTGGCCCGAATCTTGGTGTCGGAAGACCTGCTACCTCTCCATACGGCCTTCGGTATCTTGCTCGTCCATGGTACATCGTGCTCCATTGCACGTCGCCGAGCGTCAGAGTAGTAGGGCCCTGACTCGAAGCTGTACCGAAAGTCGAAACTCGGCATCAGCCAGTCTGCGAAGTGATGGGCAACAAATCAATCAGTGTCTCAGGCACGCAGATTTCCGTCAATTACGTACGCCTCTGATGGGTTTGGTCGCCGGTGTTAGCAGCCATCGCCCACGTCGAGCGAGTGCTAGGCTCATCAGGGTAATGGGTCTGGTCGAGGAAAACGAGGGCAGCTTCGATAGTCGGCAGAGTCTCGCCTCCAGCAGTAGCGCTCTGCAAAGCAGCCTGTATGTTGAATAGAGTGCCGACCGCACGTTCACGGATGGATTGAAAATTGCACGTGGGGTCGAGAGATTCCAGAACCCTCAGCTCATTGTCGTGAATGAGGATTCGCATTGCGGCGCCTCGCTCGGGCACGGGCAGGCTGGTGACGCGATAGGTCACATCAATGTCTTCTCTGGAGATGACATGTCGTCGCGTCTTCCAGTGCTCGATGGCCTTGTCTATGGGATGGTACAAATCTGGGAAAATGCCTAGACATTGCTCTGCCGTCAGTCCATCGCCTGTCACGTTTCCGAGACTCGTCTCGACAAAGTGTGCTGCGTCAAGGGCGGCTATTGAATGATCTTCTGGACGTGTGGACGGCGATTGAGACGTGGTATGCAAACGTTAGGCTGCCCGAATCCTTGACTGATGATGAGGAATTGCGCGATGGCCAATGTGATCAAGCCACAACAAGCGTGTTTCCAGGATATCAACGACCAGGCTCCTGACATCCTCGATCTGAATCCCGTATCCATAACATCAGGAGGTTGTAGCGCTTCGTGATGCCTGCCAAATGCTGCCGACGGTAACAGATCAAACGCTTCATCAGCCTCACCAGTACTGGATCGTCGATGCTATCGCGGCGATGCTCGTCCACGTGGATTACGTACCACTGTACAGAGCGACTACGGCTAGGGCGCCGTAGACATCTTTAGAGTTCAGCGTCCCGAGCCTGCCGACCGTTTTCTCCCTCTTGTGGATACACCGGAGATACAGGAAGCATATTGTTCTCGCGCGCTGAATGACAGCAGACATGTAGGATCCTGTACCACCGCTGCTGCGGCGTCGCTGCATATATCAAGCTTCTCCCCGAACCTGCCGCAACGTCTCCACGACCACGCTTGATCAGGCGAGGCCATTTTTCAGGTATCTTAGCCACATCTCCTCCGGCGGGCGGCTGCATCAGCTGCGTCCAGTCCGCCACCAAGCTAAAGTGATCTGAGCTCCAGCTCAAATAACTTCAAGTAGGAGACTCATGATTGTCGATCGCAGTGATACCAGATCTTTTCGCCCCGAGGACGCGCTCTTGGCCCATACAGTAGTAGGCATGGCGGTCGACGATCGGTCGACATAACATCACAGGAGCTCGACGTATTGTTGTGACCTATTTTTCCAACAAGCGCCCGTACGGTCAACATTGATAGTCAGATGAAACGCACGATACTGCTTCCATGTATGTCGCCTTCCGCCCATGGTTGACGTCCGGTGCTCCCACTGTTACTTCCAATATCGCTCCTAGTCGTGGAATTTTCTGAAGAAGAGGCGGCCATCTCGCGAAAAGACTCCGGCAAATTGTGATGCTGACCCGTAACCGCCCCCATACCGCCCAAAAACCATTAATGAGCGAGCCGCGGGAGACGTCGCCGTGCACTTGGGGCTGATCTGCCCAAGATCCGATCCAGAGTCGGGCTCAACAGGCGTCAGGAGCTGAAGTGAGGCGCGCCTCCGCTAAACGATCGCGGTCTTCCATTGCCACGCGCAACACCTTCGAACAGAGCGGACTGCCATCGGCCAACATGCTCGCCCGCCGACGAAGGCATGCACCAGGCGAAGTATGCTCGAGCAATCGACCACACCCCAAAGACCCTCACACCATCTCCATAGGATCCCGCACCGCCCTCTCACGCGTCCTGCAAAGCCCCCCGGGCAGCAGCCCCACCAGATCCAGATCGAACGAGCGTGCCCGCGCCACCTGGCGCTGCCAGACTAACTTTGCAATCAGGAGGAAGAAGAGCACGAGGTTATCCATCTCTGGCATTCTCGCTGATCGGAGTCGATGGGGGGAAGAGGGAAGAAGAGGAAGTTGGGCGGAAGAGAGGAAAGAGATAACCAGGCCGTTGTTGAACAATGGATGAAACAACCCAACGGATTTCATCGATCCGATCGGTCGGTATTCTGAGCTTTGCCTTGTAACACTACTATCGGCTTCATTTGCTTTTCGTTGTGCGCGAGGATCCGTGGGTCGCTGCAAGCGGCTGTGGCTTCCAACCTTTGGGCTGTTATGGATCGCGCGGCAGAAGATATATCTGGAATGACGATGGCCGTTCTCGAAGATTGGTATCACTTTCGGACGGCTCGTCATCATCTATCAGGTCATCACGATTAATATCCTGGAGTTGGGTCCGGGCCGGCGACGCCGCTGCCAGATAATCAGCATGTACGTTCCACCACATACGGTCTAGTTCGTCCGAGTCCTACCAACCTGTACACGGGCTAGATTCCCAGCTGCAAGATGCGCATTTGCCATTTTGAGCAGCAATGTTCTCTTTCTGTCGGTTTTCTTTCGACTGCGCCGCAGCAGCCATGCTGAGCCTCGTCATGCGCGTTACCAGGCCCGAGCCGCCGAACATAAATGGATGCCATACCTGCAGACGTACATAACTCGGTCTATATCTTTGGTGCCCTGGCCTCAGGGGCTCGACGTTGTCTCGCGCGTATAATGCATTATAGAACCAATACCACGGTACCCAGCCCGAGCACACCTCACTCGACCACATCTCAGACCCTGATGAGCAGCACCGATCGCGGTAATGGTGACTGACCCGTATTCCTCGATAACGCCAAAAGCGCCTACGCTTAATGCTTCGCAGTGACTGCCTCGCCGGTTGCCTTCTCGACCTGTGCAGCGTAAAGTCAGTATGGGTACACCACCCAACTTTTGGGTTAAAAATCAGTCTCGCTTACCAACTCCTTCGCGACATCACCCAAAGCGACCATGCAAACCGTCTGCCAAACGCCCAACCCAATACGTGGCGCCACACCACGGTAAAGACCCTTGATACCGTTCTGCTTGTAGATGTACGCGAATGTGTTCCCCACCGTCATCTTCTTCGGACGGTTCGGGTCCTCCTTCTTGCTCTGCATCTCCACCCGCACGACCTCGATCGGCTGGTTCCATGCACTCAGACCACCACCCAGAGCCGACGCCAAGATCTTCTCGGGCACCGACAGCTTCTGCGAGCTGTCCGTCTTGCCGGTAAAGGAGCGAATGCCGTTCTCCGCCACACGCGAGAGACCAAAGCGCGAGCCCCAGTTCGTGACCTGCCGGACAGCGACGGCGTTGACGCCCTTGTTGATACCCGCGATACCCTCACGTCTGTAAATGTCCATGAATGTCTGCATGGTGCCTGGCACCTTCTCCCCAGCTGCCGCAGCCTTGTGCTTTGTCATCTCCACGGTCTTCATGCACGTGCAGAAACCCATCGTCGCGTATGCCTGCGCAAGTCCACCGGTCATGCCGCCTACGATGCCGGCCGTGAAGTTGCCCGCGCCGGCGTACGCCTTCGCATAGTACTCTGCCTCGGAAGCCACGAACAGCAGCACAGCGCCCTTGGTCGAGGCTTCGATCCAGGCCCACGGGATGAGACCCTGGTAGAAGCCCAAGACCCCGCCGCGAGACCAGATGCGTGCAATCGCGCCTGCCATGCCATCCTTGCGGTTGGCGGCCATGGTGGTCTTCATGACTTCCAGGGGCTGTCCGAGAGTGGTGACCTCGAACATGTTGAGCCCGGCGCCGAGCAGCAAATTGCTAAACTTGACAGGCTTCTTCTCGAGCCTGGGCTTGGGTTCGTTGACCATGGCGGGCACAGCGTTGCCGGTGCTGGACATCTCTCGTCGAGGCGGTGGTGGTGGTGGGGGCCGGACCGAGGCAGGCGGTGGCTTCTTCGCCTAGAAGTGTTGACGGTGTGAGGACGGAGTGGATTGTGCGCGAGGCTGGAGCAGTGGACGAGGAAGCGGTGATTTGCTTGCCGACGGTGTATCAGGAGCAGAATAGGAGGTAGGAGCGGGTATGAGGATAGGAGATGCGGGCTGCTTGCTTCTTGTGACTTCTCAACGAATCCTCACAGCAAGCTGCAGGTGAGCTAAGTAAGGCAACTGATCCTCTCGGAGATTCCTCAACAAAGGATGAGATGGGATTGTACGATTGCTTGCGGAACGGAGTCGAACAACTTCAGCTCGAGACCGTCAATCTCGTCCTCGGCTGAGCTGACCCGTGCCCTGTACTTTTGGTTGATTTAATACATCTATCCCGACCTCACCTATGCTTATTTTAGGCGTAGACCGTCTCGGCGTCTGCTACAACGGGCCGTTTCAAGCCTCAACCAATCCTGATGAGCTAGCTGCTGGCTTATTTATTATTATTATTATTATTACAAGAGAATCCCCCCAACATGGAGCCGAAATCCCTCGGGATCCGATCGTTCTATTTATTTTCTGCGCAGATGTACACCGTTTCGCCTCCGTCGCGGCAGCCTGCAGGAGGTTTGGCCCGGGATCAGAGAGGAAGCCGCCGACCACCGTGATGCTGCCGAATACGTAGACCAATGCCCAATGCCCAATGCCCAGGCATTCTTGAATATCGTACGAGTCAACGAAATCATGGAGGAAGCTCTATCTCTCGCGCTCAACTGTGACACCGTGGTTGCGAATGGTAGAGACAACGTGAGACGAAGATGAGGTACGGGAGGAGAGTGATGATAGTATCCTGGAGTGTAAGTCTGGTATACTGCTACATGCATCGCAGAAACAAAAGGAAATCTGAACAACCACGCTCGCTAGATCTCAAGCCACTAATACACTTGACGAAGCGCTCTCCATCTATCTCTTCGCCTGTCGGGCTCATTTCGAAGGCAAGCTGTGCTGCTTCCACTTCGTCCTCGGCTTCTTCATCTGCTGTTTCTCCTCTTGCCCACCTCCGTCGCCTCCCAGCAGGAACAAAGCTCGCTGGATCTGACGCACGTCTGGGCCACCACCTGCGTATCTGCCAATGTGTGCTGCATGCCCGCCCGACATTGACCGTGGCTCCTCCTTTGTCGCTGCCTGTGACACGTCGTTGCGACCTTGGATTCACAACTTGACGCCGACAAGCTTGGCCCAGGCTTCGGTGGAGAAGGACTTGGGCCTCTCAATCGGAGCACCGACGGCACGGTCAATGATAAGCTGAGGAAGGACACCGAGCGCACGGCTGACACCGAAGAGGACAGTGTAGTAGTTTTGTTCGGTCAATCCGTAGTACTGGAGGAGCACACCAGAGTGCGCGTCGACGTTCGGGTAGGGGTTCTTGGTCTTGCCGTGCTCGGTGAGGACGCCCGGAGCGATCTTGTAGACCTGACTGACAAGTTTGAACATGGGGTCGTCGGGGAGGTGCTTCAGGGCGAACTCGCGCTGGCTGACGTAGCGCGGGTCCGTCTTCCTCAGCACAGCGTGGCCGTAACCTGGCACGACACGGCCGCTCTTCAGGGTGTCCCAGAGGTACTTGGTGATGTTCTCGTCAGAAAGGTCCGAGCCAACCGTGGACTTCATCTCTTGCAGCCACTTGAGCACCTCCTGGTTGGCAAGGCCGTGGAGAGGGCCGGCCAGGCCGTTGAGACCGGCCGCGAGCGAGAGGTACGGGGAAGACAGGGCAGAGCCGACCAGGTGAGTGGTGTGAGCAGACACATTCCCACCCTCGTGGTCCGTGTGGATGGTCAGGTAGACACGCATGAGCTCAACGAAGTCCTTGTTATCCGCAAAGCCGAGCTGGTTCGCCAAGTTGTACGAGAAGTCCTTGTCCTTCTGGATCGCCGGCACTTTGCCATCCTTGTAGACGTTGCGGTAGATGCGGGAAGCAATGGTGGGCAGCTTGGCGATCAAGTCCATGCTGTCCTCAAAGGTGTGCTCCCAGTATTCCGTCTTCTTCATGCCCTTGGCGTAGGCCTTGGCAAAGTTCGACTCGTGCTCGAGGGCGGTGACGGCGAGCGAGAACTGAGCCATGGGGTGGAGGTCGTTCGGGCAGCGGTCAATGAGCTCGGTGACGAAGGAGGGGACATCGCTGCGGGCAGCCCACTCGGCGGACAGGTCGCGGACTTGCTGCTCGGATGGGACCTCACCCGTCAGGAGAAGCCAGAAGAGACCCTCGGGCAGTGGCTCCTGACCACCGGGTGCCTTAGGGAGGACCTCCTGGCACTCCGGGATCGTGCGACCACGGAAGCGAATCCCCTCCTCCGAGTCGAGCACGGAGCCTTCCCAGACCAATGACTTGATCCCACGGGCACCACCGTAGACCTGGTCGAGAGTCACCTCCCCGATGACCTTGTTGCCAGCTTCCTTCCTCAGCTTCTTGATCTGCTCAATCTTCTCTGGTAGGCTGGCAGCGAAGGTCTCCTTGAGCGACTGTGAGGAGGTGCACGGTCAGCTACTGTCTTTGTCTCTCTATCGACGCTGGTATGGATGGCATTGAAGCCGGAGAATGCTTTCGACGTACGGCGCTCTTGCTTGGGGTAGCGTAGGTCCTTGCGGCATTGAAGGCAGTCCGCTGGGTGAAGCTGCTGCTCTGGGTCGCCATGGCGCGGCGGAGCGCGGTGCGGGAGATGTTGGAGACGGCCATCTTTCAACAACAATCGCTTCAATGAAGGGGACCGTTGCTGTCGATGTAGCGCAGGCTGGTGACAATTCTGAGGGCCGAGCTTTGATGCTGCGGATGTTGGGGGGATTGGATGGGAAAGGGAGAAAGGGAGCAGAGTGCTGGTGTTGATGGGATTGTTGGCGCTGCAAAAAAGAGCTGCTGAGAGCTTCCGAGCAGGGATACCTTATTAGCGGACCAGCGAGATATCGGGAGGAATCTCGGGCTTCACGTCTGTCGTCTTTTCACCTCGGCCATCTGCCGTCAATAATAATAATAAATCATGTCGAGCATGTGGCTGAACGACTACCTAATATCATCCCTCACGTTCTCGTGTGAATACGGCGTGTCACATGTGTGATTTGTCGCGAAAAGCTGAGACCGGCAAAGTCTCACCAACTTCTGCTCGTGCCGTCTCCCGAGACCCGGAATTAGCGTCACACTGTATCCTTTCTCTCCCGTCCTGCAAGACACTACTGCATACATGTCTTCTTCCACACTTCCCTCTGTCAACGACCCCCGATCGCGACATCACCGCCTCCTCTGAGCACTCCACCTCTCGTTTCTCATGCGACACTCACTCCGCCGCCGTTGACCCCCCGTCGCAATCGCCATCACAGACGCAGCTTCAAGTTCGCGGCAAGAGGGCGCACCTTCATCGCATTTGATGTGCGGTTGAAAAAGGCGCGACAAGAGAGAGCTCCTACCTTGACTTCACGGACACCACCTCAACGTAGACTTAAGGAGGGTGTGGCAGGCCTGGGCCGCTTCCCTGGCTGCAGCTGCCGTTCATTCACCACCTGCAGTGAGTGCTTCACGTGGTAGAGGCTGCCAGCAGATACCTTATAAGAAGAGGTCGCGTGTCATCACCGTACTCGTACTCGTACTAGTACTAGTACTTGGTGGATGGACACTTCAAGTTCGTGTTTGCGCATCCATCATCATCATCATCATCATCATCAACAACAAAAGACGTCCTTGTCGTCGGCTTAGACTTTGCGACCCCAATCGTCGAACTGGCCTTGCATCACTGGACCTTTGTCACGCCCGTACAGAAAAGAAGCATTGAGAGCCTGCCGCAAAGGTAGAACGGGTACATTAACTTAGGCTGCCTGGAGCATACCTCACCATTTCATTCTATCGAGATACGCACGTCTCACTAAGGCCCCGCAGGAACCTTGACGCATCCGTTGCACATCTGGCAGACACCTCTCGGTGCAGCAGTCAGCGTTCCGGACGTGTTTGCACACTGACGCATTGTCGCCGTAGCTCACCGTCCGACTTACATCTGCGTGCTGTAGAGTCCGTGCGCCCATCTCAGAAGGCTTCGCCGTGTAGGCGCATCGTTACTGTAGTCTGGAGTAGACATCGTCGTAGGCGCACGTGAGCATCATGGCCACCAACATCATCACCGAGCTGGACCAGCAGCTCGCCTCTCTCAACCAGCTCAAGCCACCAGGTGCGAGCAAGGGTAAGATCGCGACCATCACCCAGCTGTGCGTCAGCAACATCCAAGTAAGTCGCGTCTCTCCCGTCTTGCCAGGCGAAACCACACACTGACCGTGACCAGGCCGAGACGAACATTGTGCAGTCTCTCTATCGCGCGCTGAAGAAGGCTCCCGCAACACATAAGCTGGGCGCCCTCTATGTGATTGACAGTGTCGTCCGTCAGTGGATCGAGAAATCCAAGCAGAATGGCCAAGACTTGAACATTGAAGGTCGTGGTGAGCCAGGCACATACCCTGCCGCTGTCAAGCGCGTGACTGAGCTCATGCCCGCCCTCTTCGACGACATCATCAAAGGCCTTCCAGAGGAGCAGAAACCTAAGCTCGAGAACATGGTCGGCATCTGGGAGAAGAGCAGCACGTTCCCCGCCAAGCTTCTGATCGAGTTCAGACAGAAGCTCAAGTGCGACGTCGTCCGCTCGAATGGTACTGCTCCCACTACTACCGCCGTAGCTCCCACGGTACAGGTTGGCGGCAAATGCCAAGCGCCAGTGCCTAGTAGACCTTGTCACACACCAATTGGCTACCCACCGCAGCACTTGTATGAGCGGGGCTTGATCCCCAACAAGCCCACGCCTGCGCAGACGGCCGCAGCGCCGGCATTGAGTCAGCCAGCGCCACCAGCGCCACCAGCTCCACCCGCCCAACAGCCTGCACCAGCCCAGGATGTGAACAGTCTCTTGGCTCAATTGGCAAACATCATGCCCGCGAGCGTTCCAGCTGCACCTCAACCTGTACCGCAGCCTGCCGCGCTTCCGCCACCACAGTCTTTGCCTCCGCAACTGCCTCCCAACATTGCAGCCTTGTTTGCTCAGAGTGGCCTGCCGCCTCCACCCTTTCCGCCACCGCCAGCTCAACCGCAGACTCCGGCCTTCTCAGCTCCGCCGCCGATGCAGATACCTGGCTTTCCACTGCCGCAAGGCTTCCCGGGCTACCCGCCTCAGCCGCCACCGTCCATACCGCAACAGTACGCCGTCGCACCTCCGCCTCCACAACCCCAGCATCCTGCGCCTCCAGCCGACCCGCTTGCCCCTTTGCGCGGCATACTCCCACACAACATACTCAACGACCAGGCTAAGCTTGTCATGGCGCTCAACCTGTTACAGGACTTGCAGAAGCAAGGCCTGCCGATGGAACAATGGGGTCCAGTGCTGCAAGCTTTCAGTGATGCACAGCCGTCGACTGAGCAGAGCAATGGCCACGATCAATACAGCAGACGCCGGAGTCGCAGTCCAGACCGTGGCGGACGCCGAGGAGGTCGAGCTAGCCCGGTCTATGGCACGTATGAGGAGATTGCTGCGAAGAATGCTTCAAGCGACGACCGCGGCAACAAGAACGGCCGAGGACGCAACTACAGGCAACGCTCGCCCATCACACGCAACAGCCCGGGCACCGTGGCCATGAATGGTATGCCGATGCAGCCGAAGTATGTTGCTCTTGACACTACACTGCCACCGGATCATATCAAGGTGCTGTCTCGCACGCTCTTCGTGGGCGGTGTTAATGGCAGCCCGGCCGAGATTGAAGCTCTGTTCGAGCGGTTCGGTCGCGTACAGACTTGTATCGCCCAAAAGGAGAAGCGACATGCCTTCGTCAAGATGACTACTCGTCAACACGCCGTCAACGCCAAGCAAGGTGTCGATGCGCTACAAGCCGCCAACGATCGCGAAGTCATGCAAATCGCTCGCCAGACCAAGTGGGGAGTAGGCTTCGGTCCTCGCGAGTGTTGCGACTACCAACGTGGCGAGAGCATCATCCCCATCCACAAGCTGACCGATGCAGACGTCAAATGGCTCCTGACCGCGGAATTCGGCGGCACGGGCGGGAGGCCATTGGAGGGTGGCATGGTGCTGGAGGAGCCGGACATTGAGATTGGCGCGGGCGTGTCGAGTAAGGCGATGTCAAAGCGCGTGATCCCCCAGGAAGGGGCCGCGCCTGAGACTCCAATGGCACCACCGCCTCAACAACACCAGCAGGAGCAGCATCAGCCGCGTGCGGGTCGCAAGCGTGATAGGAGGAATGACGATCACGAGGATCACAGCAGTGGTGCGAAGCACGAGGGTGGTGGAGGCAAGAGCAGGCATAACAGGAAGCACAAGAAGCACCAGCATGATTACGACAGGGACGCGACGCAACAGTATGGGTCTGCCACTGGCGCTGCTGCTGGGCAGCCTGGTCTGCCTTATGGTGGGTTCGAATCGTATCAGCTACCGGCAAGGCAGCCGGAGCCTGTCGCTGTTGCTACGCCGCCGGCGGTGCCCACCTTTGGTTTCAGCTTGCCAGGCGTAGGCGGCGCTCCTGCTTACCGGTAGCCGTGAGACGGTGGACACACGCGGGGGAACACGACGACCACCACATGCCGTCGTCGTCGAAAGTGGGGTGTAGACATGGTTGCTGTTTTTCTTGTCAAAGTTATGGCTGATCATACGATGCGAGTCTGCTGGCTGGGCGCCGGCTGACGTTCTGATATGCGACAGGGTTCACCAAGAAAGAAAAGGTCGCATTGCGATGGCGTTTGTTTACACCGATGTAGTTTATGGTCTTCTAAAGGTATAGATAATGGTTCAATTTCCATGCGAAAAAGGCGTAGCAGTTTTGAATAACCTTTTTGTGCCTCTTCACTCATGGATTCTTGGGCGTCTGATCTATATCAACGCCACCGCGCATACCACCGGCGTTGCTGATTAGGAACTTGGACCCGAGACCTGAGTCATGCTGGGAGATGCAGTGAAGGGCGATTCTCACCATACGTATTACCCAACTTGAAATTGGTAGCGAAAGGCGCCTCGGCTTCATCAGGGGACATGAGAGCCTACATCGCGTCGAAGCTTGACCCGTAATGCTGCAGGAATTGCCCGGAAGATGAACTCCCCAAAGATCCTGCTTCTCAGCCCCCCCAACCAAGGCCCCAGTCACCGCGACACCTACCGCGTGTCCTTCTCATCGTACTTGTGCGTCCAGAAACCGCGGAGATGCTTCTGACTGCCCGCTTGGTTGATCTGCTCTCGAGGTCAGCCGGAACGATGACGAGGAGCCATGCAGGCACTCACGTCTTGGATCTCTCTCGGGGTCAGCTTGAACGTCATGGCCCGCAGGTAGTCGCTCAGCCTCTGCTCCTTGCCCGACGTCGTGATGGGCACGATGTCTTGATCGATGCACCACCGCAGGCTCACCTCGCCGGGGCTGACGGCGTACTTCTTCGCCAGCGCGTGGAGGACGTCGTCGGCCGGGCCACCGGCTCCCTTGGTCACGGCTGACAAGGGGCCGTATGCCTGAGTGGCGATGCCCTGGGAGTCGTCAGAACTGCGGGTTGCCCTCGGTCGGCTCTTGTCCAGGGCCACGTACCTTTTGCTTGTGGTAGTCGAGCAGCTCGACGTGCTGCAAGTAGGGGTGGAACTCGATCTGGTTGATCGCCGGGGGCACTTGGGCGGTCTCGAGGATCCAGTCGAGATGCTCGGGCAGGTAGTTGCTGACGCCGATGGACTTGGCCAGGCCTTGGGCCTTGATCTCCTCCATCTGCTTCCACTTGGCCTGATGCTCTGCCTTGCTCTCACTGAAGAAAGGCGCGTGGATGAGATAGCTTCAGCGGGACGGTCAGTGCCCTCTGCTTTCGGGAAGCATCGGTCGAAGAGCCAACTCACAGGTCGACGTAGCTGACTTGCAACTTCTTCAGGCTCGTCTCGAGGGCAGCAGGGATGTCGGCGATGTTGGGCAGGACCTTGGTGGTGATGAAGAGCTTCTCGCGGGGCACGCCGGATTCCTTGATGGCGATGCCCTGTTCGGTCTCGGTCTTGTAGACTTCGGCGCCGTCGATGTGCGTGTAGCCGAGCTTGATGGCCAGCTTGGTCGAGTCGATGGCGTTCTGGTCGATCTTGGACTCGTCGCCCGACTTGTACCATGCTGAGGTGGTGCGTCAGACAGAGATGATGAGGAGTCGAGGCGGGACTGAAGTGTTGCTCACCGGTGCCGAGGCCATAGCCAAGCTGTCCGAGTCGTCAATTGAAGTAGTGTCTGTCACATGATCATGAGTGGGACGTACCATAGGGATGCTGTTCCCATCGTTCAGCTTCAAGTTCGGGATGGGCGTGTGGATGTTGGCCATGACTGTTGCTAATGAGGCCGTATAAGACGGTGTGATGATCCCAGGCCTCAGGGGAATTCTCAGGATGTGTTGGATGGATGACACGACAGGCAGGATCCGTTCGACATGAAGAGGGATAGCGAAGAGGTCCCTCCGACGAATGTTTCCCGGCCAAGCATAAAGAGTGGGGGTTGCCCCGATGGACATGTAGAACGACCTTATCAGAGACCAGGGGCCTCTGTTATGATGACAACCTCACTACTACTACTACTACTACTACTACTACTACTACTACTACTACTACTACTACTATTATTACATGTACATCATTCATCGAATGGCTGCACGGAGGTAGACCTGGTAGAAGACCAGCAGTAACTTAGTTCTACTCTGCCGAGCTGGACCGAGGCGTTGGCTGGCCGCCGTACTTTTACATATAGTTCTACCTCTCGAACAAGACATCTCCATCTACGCTTTTATACACGTCCTATCGACCACAGCCAGTATCATCATCGACCACTGACCCACCCGTGTCTCGCGAGAGCGGGTTTGTCTGGCCGCCCAGGCAATATCGACAGAGGTAAGCTCAAGGACCTGACGGAGCAACTCGCCCTCCCTCCAGGTCCATGTAGGCCACTTCCTTCGACCCTCACACCAGCTTCGCTCGCGGACTCTCGTAAGGTACAGCCTCCACGTGACGAATGGCAGACCCGCCAACGGTCGAGTTGTTGCAAGCCAGCGTTGATCTCGAAGACGAAGACAGCTATTTCCGCTTCCTCGTGAATGGCAATACCATCAAATATCTCACCGTCGCCCCCGGCATGCTCGCACCAGGAGACATGGCCTTTTCGCCGACATTGTTGGCATTTCTGCCGCCTTTCCCACCTGGCGATTGGAACGAGGCCCGCGTCTCACTCGACTCAACCACTGGGCGACCTCATTTCGAGACCTGGACCCACCGAGATCTACCTGGTATCACTTCCATCTGGCATGCAGACAAGTTCGATCACCTCCAGCTGCACATCGGCGAGAAGCTCAGGTCGGCCGTCTACAGCGCGGTCATCCCGCCCACGAAGCAAGGTGTAGTCAAGCTGGCGATTTTTGACTGGCAGATCGACGCACTGGACCATGAAACGACAGCGTATCACTGGATTGAGGGCCAAGACATTGGTCCAGCGTTTCGAGGTCATGTCACCGAGCACGGACGAGTCATTGGTTTCCTGATGGACAGAATCGCCGACGCCCGGCGTGGAGGTCCAGAAGATCTGGAAGTGTGTCAGGCTGTGCTGGGGAGACTGCATGGTCTGGGATTGAAGCATGGCGATGTCAACAGACATAACTTCCTGATCCACGACGGACGGGCAACGATGATCGACTTCGAAGGGACTCGGAGATGCGAAGACCCTGCAGAACTTGCAGAAGAAATGGCGAGTCTGGCCCAGCAGCTGAGCGATGAGTCGGGTCTTGGAGGAGTGATAACCACTGCTAGTTGAGTCACGCTGACTCCTGTGGGCATAACTTTGGGAACCTCACTGCAAGAACCGACAGAGCTTTCGGTCTAATTAAATAGATCGAACGAGTACAGGACCAAGATCATGGCTTTTGGCCTATGCAGGTCTTTAAAACGCGGCTCCAAGGTGTTCAACGGCGATTTTGTCGACCTCAATGCCGTTCTCTTCGAGGCAGTGCCAAAGCACACCGACTCCAGAGGCGCAAAGGATCTCTTCAGTCCATGGACGAGTCTCTTGGGCATCGGCGGACATCAAGAACGAGGACATTGGGCTTGCGCATTCAGTGGATTCGTATCAACAATATGTGATCAATTGGTTGGCGAAGTGAGCATTGACGAACGATGCTTGCCTTTGAAGCTGGTCGTGCACTGCGGTGTGGACAGCCATACTTGGTCCGAAGCATTCGTCCCAACAGCTGCTGCGCCGCGGTGTCGGGAGAGAAAGAGACCTCTGACTGATTTACACGACGTCCACTTCCAGCGCAGTGTATTGCGCAGTTCACTGGGCTCGATGGAGCAATGTAACACAAAGACGTTGGCTCCGGTTGTACAGATAAGCTTCCCAACAAGATCTGGCTTGCTTCGTTATGAGATGTCGATACCCGGCACGAGAATCATGTCTGCCATTAGCAACAACCTGTCAACATAGCGTACTGGCGAGCCGCGCCCGTGACGAGGGAGATCTCCAAAGGATGTTCCTGACGTTATTATTTAGTAGAAGACGTGCATGTACGGTTTAGGTGCACTTCAGCGGTAACGGCATGGTAGTCTTGAACTTTACTACTAGTAGCGCCAACACGTACGCAGGTCGACATCCAGACTCCTGAGAGCGTGAGGGGCAGATGCACTGCACACTAGTCTATTCATCCGACATGTCCAACATCTCTCCCAATCTGCGCCATTGACAGCTCTTGACCCATGGGATCTAATGGGGCGGTTTCCTCGGTTTTGCTGGCTGCTATTACGTCTTTTCGTCTTCGTCACCCTGACATTTGTCTCGTTCCTTTCTTTCCGATCGCCTGTAGGCATCAAGCACTCCGATACTCAGGTCGTCGTCGAGCCTTCATCTGAACAGAATCCCCAAAATGACATCGACACTCAACGCCAAGCCGAGCACCAAGCCTATCAAAGATTATATCCTACCTTGAGGCCTATCAGCAAAGAGTGTACGGTAGAAAACAATTGTCCCTGTGAGTCCAACCCTCCCTCCAATCACTCCATCCAAACACACCCTAACAACGTAGCAGTAGCATCCCGTCCCCACCTAGGCACACTCGACATCCTCCACCCCAAGCAAACCCACTGCATCGAGAGCTCCCAACGCCTCACCGACCACGCCGCAAGCCCGCCCCCCAACCTCCCGGCCTCCGCCGCCTTCTGGACGACCGACGACCTCGCCGCCCTGCAACAACAATCCATCGATGCCGCCCTCCTCCAGCGACGCGGCGCTCACGGCCCGCGCACCGCCGTCGTCCTCCGCGCCTGGCACGAATTCCTCTGGACCCCGGACGACATCGACAACGTGCGCACGATGGCGTACCAGCTCCTCCGCGGCTCGGGCGGGGAGTACCAGCTGTTCATCCTGATGCAGATCCGCAACGACACGGCGGATCCGTTCAAGCAGAATGTGGATCTTGAGGCGGTGCCGGGGGTGTTGAGGGGGATGGTGGAGCCGTGGAATCAGGTGGATTGTAGGGTGGCGTATCCGAGGATGGCGTATTATGAGTACTTACCCCCCCGCTCTTGAAATCCTGGTTGCGAGGTCATGAGGTGGTTGCTGACGTGTCGATGAAAAAACCACAGAGTGGTCGGACAACAATTCATGCCGCTCCAGCTCTTCGCCGACCGACACCCGGAATTCGAGTACTTCTGGAACCTCGAGATGGACGTCCGCCTGACGGGGGACTACCACACCTTCCTCGCGCGCTCGGCGGCGTGGGCCCGCCGGCAGCCGACGCGCGGCCTCTGGGACCGCAACCAGCGCTTCTACATCCCCGCCCACCACGGCCCGTACGAGGCCTTCGCCAACGCCCTGCTCCCCGACTACGCGCCCTACGGCACCGTCGAGGCCGACCTGATCGCCTACTTCCCCCTCTTCAACACCACCGCCACCACCTGGATGTGGAAGGACGCCGCGTTCGGCTACGGCCCGGACACCCCGCGCTTCGGGACCGTGGGCACGAACGTGCGTCTCTCGCGGCCCCTCCTCGCCGCCATGGCGGCGGAGAACGCGGAGGGCAGGACCATGTTCGCGGAGATGTGGCCGGCGTCCGCCGCGTACCTGCACGATCTGAAGGCCGTGTTCGTGCCGCACGCGGTCTTCCTGGAGGGCGAGTGGAGCGCGGCGCAGCTGCAGCGGACGTTCAATGCCGGGCCGGGAGGGCAGGTGGGCGGCGCGAACGAGACGGTGTTGGAGGGGCAGGAGGCCCTGGAGGGGTCGACGTGGTCGTGGAACGCGAGGTTCGGGAGGGAGCTGTATGAGGGGTGGAGGGGGCGGCGGGTGGATGGTGGGGAGTGGGGGAATGGGGAGGCGGGGTGGTGTCTGCCGAGTGTGTTTTTGCATCCGGTCAAGAGTAGTAGGGTGGAGCCTCAGGGGTGGCATTGAGGGGGCATTTGAGGTGCTGCTGGGGTCACCCCCACGAGACTTCCGCTGTCGGGGACCAGGCCCCGGCGCTTCGGAAAAGAATGTCGCGGTGTCAGGAGCGCCGCTGAGCGAATGAGTCTCTCCTCGATGCGCGGTGCACCCGACCACTATGCTGCAGCGATCCACCGCGCCGTCCGAGGCTCCGGCAACCTAGGTGGTCGTGATGAAATGGCTGTCGAGTAAAGGAAGCCCGGAGCCTATACCGCGAGCAAATTCGATGTCGCTGATGAAAAGCCCAAATCAGTGCCCCTACGTGATCTGAAAGCGGGTATGCAGGGGGGAACCACGGCGTGCGTGGCGAGTCTCATCGTCAAAGGAGCCGATGGTGGGCGCTCGGTGGGAGGCGATACTTGTGGTGAAGGAGGTTGGATAAGTGGGACGCGTTCGCTGCGTGGTGTTGACGGATGATGAGGACGTCAGGTTCTGTGGCTGCCGACCCGGTGTGGAGATCCGGTGGGAGACCCGTGGTGAGCGGTGGTCCGTAAGACGGCAAGGTAGTGTAGTGATGGTATCGAGGCTGCGATGGCAGCGTGTATAGCTAGTCTCGCTGCATCTACACGGTAGCATAGAGCTCTACTCATCTCTTGAAATCCTTGTGAGAGCTCTCTCAGTGTCGATGCCTGCGGTGAGCTGACAGACACATCAGAAGAATGCCTAGATGACAAGGGCTCCAAAGAGGAAATCTTCTTAACAAAGCTGATACATATACACACCTAGTGTAAGAACGCCGTAACACCTATGTACACCCCTTGAGGTATTTTGTCCCTGCACTCAGCCATAGAAGAACAAATGCACCCGCCTCACGCAGAGCCAGCTGAAAGACTAGCAGGTCCGTAATTCGCCTGCGCGTCCGGCTCACCTGGAGCCATGAAGTTCGTCCTGGGGTCCTTTGCCGCCTTCGCCGCCGAACACCTTGCCATGGTGGGTGATGATCTAGAGATGGAGTCTGTGAAGAAGAAGTTCTCGATGACGGGCTTGAATGGCGCACCCTTGGCCTGTGCGCCCTTGTTCTGGTCGATGAGCTGCACCTTGCTTAATTGAGGGAGACCAGCGGGTTCAACGATGTCGTAGCGGCGGAGAGCGGGTGAGATCTCTTCCATGCGGTCACGGAGGGCCTCGATGTCATCGTAGGGCAGCGGGGTACCAAGGGCCTCAGAAACTGCACGCAGAATCTTCCAGTCTTCTCGCGCGGCACCGTAGATGGAAGTGGCAGATCGAGCAATCTGGACACGGCCCTCAGTGTTGACGTAAGTGCCACTCTTCTCGGTGTAGGCAGCACCGGGCAGGACCACGTCGGCCAGCTGTGCGCCTCGGTCACCGTGGTGGCCTTGGTAGATGACGAAAGCATCCTTCGGGATGTCTGCTTGGCTGATCTCGTCGGCGCCGAGCAACCAGAGGAACTTTGGTGTGGTCTTGGCAGAGTCTGGATTGTGGACAGTGAAGCCAACCTCGTAGGCACCAGTACGAGAAGCAGCACGCTGAAGCATGTTGTAGCCGTTCCATTCCTCAGTCTGGAACACGCCCTTGTTCTTCTCCACAAAGCTGCCGACAGTCTCATAGATGGCCTTGGCATCTTCGTGCTCAACAGCGCCAGAGCCGACGATGATGAGCGGCCTCCTGGCGCTGGCCATCTTCTTGCCAAATTCGCCGGAAAGAGCGCTCTTCAAGTCATTGACGTTCTTGCCCAGGTTCTCATACTCGAAGGTCGATTGGAAATCCTCGCCGATCAGGCCAACTTCGAGGTCAGATCGGAGCCACTGCTTCCTTATCCGCGCATTGAGAAGAGCTGCCTCCCATCTTGGGTTGGTGCCAACAAGAAGAATATAGTCAGCCTCCTCGACACCAATGATCTTGGAGTTGAAGGCATAGTTGGAGCGGATGTCGATGCCGTGCGCCACTGGCTGTGAGCCTTGCGGCTGATCGAGAGCCAAGTTTTCTGAGCCCAACCGGTTGGCGAGGTCCTTCGCAGCGACCAAGGACTCGGTGTCGATGAGCTGACCAGCGACGAACTTGACCTCGTCACCCTTGGGCTGAAGCTCCTTGTACTTCTCGCTGATCTCGACCAGTACCTGCTCCCAGGTGGCGGGCTGGAATTGGTTGTCTCGGCGGATCAGAGGAGTGGTCAGACGTTGTGTGCTGAGACCGTCGCAGGCGAAGCGGGACTTGTCGTTCAGCCATTCCTCGTTGACGTCGTCGTTGAGTCTGGGGATGATGCGCATGACCTGAAGACCGCGCGAGTCGATCCGGATGGCACTTCCGAGCCCGTCGAGCACATCGACTGACTCGGTGTGCTGGAGCTCCCAAGGCCTCGCGCGGAAAGCGTAGGGCTTGGATGTGAGGGCGCCGACTGGGCAGAGGTCGATGACGTTGCCAGACAGCTCGGTGTCGAGGGCGGTCTCGAGGTAGGTGCCAATCTGCAGGTCGTTGCCACGGCCGGTCGAGCCAAGCTCCGGCGCACCGGCCACGTCGTTGGCGAAGCGGACACAGCGCGTGCAGTGGATGCAGCGGTTCATGGACGTCTGTCGTGTGTCAGCGCACCCATCTTTCCGCACGCACCCCGCTCACCCGTCGATCCTGCCTACCTTGACCAGCGGGCCGATGTTCTTGTCCTCCACCGCCCTCTTGCCACTGACTTCATGGAAGCGTCCGCGGTCGGCGCCGTATCGCATGCTCTGATCTTGCAAGTCACACTCGCCTCCCTGGTCACAGATGGGGCAGTCCAGCGGGTGGTTGGCCAGCAGGAACTCCATCACGCCTTCTCGGGCCTTGTGTGTGAGCGGGCTGTCGGTCTTGACGACCATGCCGGGCTGGACGGGCCACGCGCACGAGGCGACGGGCTTCGGGGCGCGCTCGACCTCGACCAAGCACCTTTTGCCATTGTCAGTCTCTCTCCTGTACCTCGTCCACTTCTTCTTCTTCGTCGTCTTCGTCTTCCGCCCATCGCGCGCTCTTACATTCTGCAGTTGCCGGCAATCATGAGCTTCTCGTGATAGCAGTATCGGGGGATGGTGACGCCCGCCTTCTCGCAGGCCTGGATCAGGGCGGAGCCTGCCTCGACCGACACCTTCTTGCCATCGACCGTCAACTCGACCTCCGCCGGCCGCGGCGCGCTGTGGGTGAAGCTGCGCGCGGCGTGGGCCTTGGCCAGCCTCTGCGACCGCTTGCCTGCCGCCAACAGCTGCCTGCGGAACATGGTGTCCAGATGATGCGAGGGTGGGAGTGGCGGGGAAGGGGAGGGGGGAGGTGGAGAGTGGCGGATCGGGGGTGGTGGTCTCTTATTACATGGTGCATCTTTGGTGACGGCAACGACTAAGCGAGCTGTAGCACCTCCCATTGGCTCAGCACAGACCATCCTTGGCCCAGCATCAAAACTCCCAAGTCTTTCTTCTCTTTCTTCTCTTTCTTCTTCTCTTCTCCAACTCATTTTCACGGCACGATTTATTGTGGTACCTTCGCCCGTCTCGCTACGCGATGGCACTCTATTAGTTGTCGGAGAGCACGCCTTGGGGGCATCGTAGCTGGAAATATGGAGAGTGAGAGCTCGACGAAAGATGTTCCTTACCGACGATTGCTACATCTGCAGATATATGTGTATCGGATATCATCGATGCCATATACTTGTCTGTTCGTTGCGTACCTGAGCACTGGTGCGCTGGGCCAGGCTGGAGTCGAGGGGGATTGTCCTCATAGACCGACCATTGCTGCCGGGAAGGGAAGGCTACTCCTGCTGCTCAAATTTTGATATAAGAAGAACACTACGAGAAGTAATGTAGATGAACCGCCCTCGACGCAGGTTATTAGCAATGTATCTGCACAACGAGACCTGCTAGCATTTCAGAAAAGGATCCAAAGAAGCAAAGCGACATACACGTCCATCTTAGGTACCTATACCTAGGTCAGGTTGGTGAGGAGCTCCCGAAAGAGATATCAGCAACTTCTCCAAAGATACCCGCCGCTTTCTCCATGTACGGTGCCTGCCATGCCTCTGCAGACATTCTTGCTCCATCGGCGAGTCCTGCGGATATGTCTCAAGTACGATGGCCTCCGCACTACATTCTCAGCCAAAACACTCTCGAGGAGGGCATACTAGTACATGTACTTTCCAGGTTGCCAGCCATACCGAAGCATTATTACCATGATCGCCACCAAATGGTCTAGCCCACGACCAACGAACCGCGCTCCACCTGCTCCCCGACCGTCCACACGGGAGAGCATTCGTCCAGCCGTCATTGGCATCCTCATTGGGTCCAAAGCATTCCTCCTGTGTAGATGGCAATGCTGCGCCTGCAGATACAGGAACGACGGTGTTGGTAACAGGGACAACGATGGCAAGAAGCGAAAGTCTGGTGACAGTTAGGGTATCCGCGCTCATGGAAACAGCGAGACATTCACTAAGCACGCAACAGGAATGGTCCAGACGAGCGTGATCTCAAGCACGGGAGTCCGCCATACGAGGGTGGAAGGCCAGCAGCGAAAAAGCGAAGGACGAGTCAACGGTACCACCATGGCCACCAAGAGCTGTCGAAGCACCGCTGACCTCCCTTAGCGACCCTGACGCCTCGACAGCTGCAGCGCCTCCCACCAGAACGAAGGCTGATCAGCAGCCCTCGATCGGCAAGGGGGAAGAACACCTCAGCCATGTCGAGACACCTGACTGGCCCAAACAAGTCGGGCGCCAAAGCATTAGTAGGAGTCCAGCCCCTCCGCTGAAGTCCAAGGGAGGTCCGACGACCAGGAACTCGCATCACCGACTCCCGAGCCAAATCTCATGAATATTTGCCACGACGAGGCTGGAGGACGCAACTCGAGTCCACCCTCGTCACCACCGGGGCATGTGTCTGAGGCGCTGATGCAGGACGAGTCGTCTGCGTTGCGACGTGTGGCCCGACGAGCGGGAGGACAAGATCACCACGCGGGGGTTGTAGATGAGGCGTGGGATTGCGCAGGCGGGAGGGATGGTCACTGAGTAGATGCTGGGCCGGAGCGCGAGAAGGGTGACAAATGTGGGATGGAGAGAGAGATTGGCGTGTGAGGAGCTAGATCTCAGACCGAGTGAGGATCGTCATTGTATCAATGGCATCGAGTTGGTCGAGATGATCAGGGTCCGCCTGTCTTCATGTCACTATTATATCTGTGACTGCAAGTATGTCTTGCTGCTCGCTGGTGGGAGGGACATCATCACGATATGATGACTCGCATCACTGAGCATCCCGACAAGGGAAACAAGGGAATCTGTTCCCTTGGCCGCAGCTCGAAGCTCTTAGCTTCCCTCCACAATTCCGACTCCTCGACGCGATGCTCACGCTCTTCACTGTACCAGAACCTCCACTTGAGCTCCAAATCAAAGCGCATATACCGCGAAAGCCACCTCGCTTACATTCATCCACTCCCTGCCCGCAAGTTCTTCCCTTCCATCCTTCTCACGAACAACACCACCATTCCAGCATCCACGATCCACACACACACACACAATACCATGACACGCTACCAAATGTAAGTCATCCCGATCACAGTCCCAAAACAACCACTAATCGTCCTCCAGTCCGACCTACCATGACAACCGCCCTTCCTAATTTCCACACCAACAAACTCAGCCCCTTCCTCCAGCTCCCCGCCGAGCTACGCAACAGGATCTACGACCTCGCGCTCGTCAGCGCTCGTACAATCAACATCCGGTAATGGGACCTCCGCACCTGCTGCAGGAAGATCCGCAAAGCCTCGACTCCGTTCTATGCCCTCCACGACATAACAGTTGGCGTCGCATGCGACTGTCGCAACCACAAGCATGCGAACAATCCATCTCCTGAGCCGGCACTCCTCCGCGTCAGTCGACAGATCCGCGCTGAGGCGCTGGGAATCTTCTACGGCGGTAATGTCTTTTCCTGCGGAGACGAGGATGGCAAAGTCGATGGCGACGCTTTATGCCAGTAGATCCTTCGCCTCGGCAACCAACAAAAGGCGAGCCTAGTCCGTACCCTGCGGGTCGGGATGCCGATGCTTTACTACGACCGGATTGATTCGCCTGTATCTGAGAAGCGAGAGATTGTGGCGGTGAGCCATACGTATCTGAGTGTCGATGCGCAATGTATCTTCCCCGTGGTCTCCTGCTTGCGCGAGCTCATTGCGGGTGAAGGGATCGAGTTTTCGGCGCGACGCGATATATATCCCCCTCCCGGAGTTGGTCTGGGAACCATGTGACGGCCGCGGCGAAGGGTGGGTCTTGGAGTGCAGGTGGTCCAACGATCGGGTTGAGCTTGTGAGGCGATGGGAGGAGTGGGTTGTCCAGGGGTCGAGTTCGGAGGCCTTGAGTGCGCTGGAGAGGAGAGAGGCCTCGTATAGGTGGAGGTGGTGAGCCGTGCAGTCAGTTCGACTGGAGCCCGGTAGCCTCTAGTCGCGCTCCACAGTCTGCGAGGCGCAAAGACACCTTCCCAAAACCATCCACGTCCGCCACCGATGTCACCCAACCCGCCTCCTCCCACACGACCTCGCCATCACATCCCACCAAAGCGAGCGCCCGACTCTCTCACCCCGCCATGGCATACAACCCCGTATAAAACCTCACCAACCCCTCCGCGCCCACAAAATCCCCCTCCCGCACGAGCCTCGCGACATCCACATTCAAAGGGCTCTCCACCTCCCCCCCCTCCCCCAACAACATCTGCACCGCCTCCAGCGTCCGCACGACCGTGTACGCCGGCGTCCAGCGCGTCTGCAGGAGATCGAGACAGATCTCGCCGGTCGCGAACGCGACGTTGGGGTGGCAGCAGGGCGTCGTGAAGTGCAGGGTGGGAGGGGCGTTGGGGTAGGAAGAGGGGATTTGGATGTCGAGGTGCCAGCGGCCGCCTGGGAGGGGGGAGCGTCAGTGGGTTTCTTGGGATGGCGGCAGGGTGCGGAGGAGAGAAAGACCTTCGTAGGCGGTGCCGGCGGGCCCTTGGAGCGTGGCGGTTAGGTGGAGCAGGTCGTGCTCGCTGACGGGCTCCAGGCGCGGGACGGCGGGGGAGGGGTCTTTGCGGTATTGGTCGAGCTCTTTGAGAAGGCGTTTGGTCGCCATGGCGGGTTATCGGGGGGCATGGGTGGTTCATGTGGGTGGTGGGAAGCTGGATCTGGGTTGGAGCGTTTGGGCCGAGGTCTGGGAGCTTGAAGCGGTCGGAGCATGTGATTTGTTTCATTGTTGCGGGCGCTAATGGAAGGCGGATTTGCTGTGGATCAAGTTTCGATGAGCTTGGTGCTTGGGTGGTGAGACGTTCGCTCTCCAACCATCAAGTTGGTCTGGCTGTTGATACAGTGACATGTGCAAAACAGCTTCGATTGTGATATCGCAAGCGATCTCTACTGATCGTAGTCTAAGTGACTTGCCAAGAATTATCATTATAGCAACAACTTAATCAAGCTGCTAGATCTATCTGATCTGATATACATTTTCAGGCTCTGAGCCAAGTCATTCAACTGCCGTCATAGTCGTGAGAGGGCCAGCCTTTCTTGCATGCTGTCTCGAAGCATGACCTCTACGGCGTCAAGATCTTACTGGACGCATTTACCAACCGTGGCTCTTTGACATCCAGGAGCCCTGGCCCCAGTGGCCTGGCTCAGATGCAGCCGCAGCGGAAGGGGTGGTGGCGTACGAGGCAGCGGCGGTGCTGGGAGCTGGGATCTCGGTGCCAGTCGCAGTCTTGTCAGGCTGGGCCGGCGCGCTGACGGTGGTCGGCTCCGGCGTCGCTTTGCCACCCGGCGGGACGTTCTGAAGGAAGAAGTTGAGGACCTCAGAGTAGGTGTACGGATGGCTGTACTCCAAGTTCAAGCCGTGACCAGCCTCGCCGACGATGACGACCTGGAAGGACTTGGCGTCCGGGAAGTTGTTCTTGGAGGTGGACGGGATGTTCGGGTAGCCTTGCGGCGACGTCAGCATGATCGTAACGATGTATATCAAGGGTTGGTCATACCGGTTGGGGCGGAGTAGCAGTTACCACCACAGTATGGGATGTCACGGCCACCAGTGATGATAAGGACGGGGTCGGGGAAGTGGTTGACAGAGCCGGTCTCACCGCCGATGGTCAAGAGCTCACCGACGGTCACTGGCTGGCCGGTGGAGGTCGCGATCGCCAAGATGGCGGGATCAAAGGCGCCAGGGGCGAAGAAGTTGGTCTGCACAGCAGACTGGTCGCTGGCCGCGAGGTAGCCATCGACGTAGCTGGTCAACGCCGGGTTGAGGTTGGCTTGGAGGAAATTACCGCCCAGGCCGAAGTATGGGATGAAGCTGCCGTTCTGCGAGAAGCCGGTGAGGGCGATTGCGTCGGTGATGTTGGGGTACATGGCGGTCAGGGCGTAGGTGTGCTCCGAACCGAAGGAGTGTCCTGCGTGGACGGTCTTGGCGTATGCCTTGGAAATGCCCGAGACACTGCCGGCACGCAGCATCAGGGTCAACTCCTTCAGAGCGTCGACCTCGAGCCAAGCCTGGATTTCATTGACCGGCTCGCCGTGCGAAGACATGCCGATGCCGAGACGGTCATAAGTGAAGGTCGAGTAGCCATACTCGTCGACCGCCTCCTTGACGTACGAGTAATTGTAGTTGTTGGCGGGCAGGTCCCAGTAGCTGCGGTCGAAACCAATGCCGTGGGTCAAGATCTGGAGAGTGTCTGCTGGGCCCGAGTCTGGCTCACAGTACGTAGCAGCAATGTTGTATTTGCCGGACACGGTCGCGTACCCAGTCAGGGTATTCGCGGAGTAATTCTTGCCCTGCTGGGTGAGGTCGAGGATGAAGTTGGTCACGTCAATGTTGGTGACTGGGGTGGAAACATTGAACACTCCGTTCCTGGCAGACGCGGTGATGGGCACCGTGAGGTTTTGACACCTCCTTGCCTCAGCCATGGCGGCGAGGGCAGCGACGGCTGCCGCAGTGTAGGCCTTCATCGTGAATGGGAACAGAAATACGAGAGATATGGACTGCACGAGACACACAATCCGAGGCGGTATCAACGACGGGGGGATGTCCTTACCTCTATATACCTCTCGACTGGCATCTCCAAGCCGGGGACAACAACAGCAACGACAACAAGAATAATAATAGTGACGTGGAACCAGCGCAGGTACAGCGTGTAGTCGAAGTCTGTACCTGTGGTGATTTGGAAATCGGCCGTTTGAGCGGGGACAAATCATACCAGTCCAGAAGCGGTGGCACGTTGACAAGCCGATGCAGTCAAGCGTCGTCGCACGGAGCATTATTAAGGTATTGACGAGTGCCGAAGAGGTCGTAGTTTGACGTGGCCATGCAACCCAAGGTTTGTTCTGGCACAAGCAAGTTCATCTTCATCGGAGGGGAGGATGGATCGCTCGAGGAGGCTCAAATTGGCTTGGAGCCTACCGTCATGCTGGACCGGTACGGTACCTTATTATGATCATTGTCACTGGACCTCATTGGCGATACTTCTGTAGTCATGCGGGATGGGCCGTTGTATATCTGCGGAGATCTGGAGAATGATGATGATGATGATGATGAGGATGAGATGATGCTTTTCTGCCTTTCTCCTCGCGTATGGGAGGCTCCGAGGGCGCAGGCCCGGCAGGTCTCCGAGACTAGTGATAAATAACGGCGCATCGACATGGCAGCATCGCATGGACGGCTCGCTACTTGCCCGGAAGTGCAGGCAGCCGTGGTGGGCAGATTTTGGGATTGAACCATGTGCATGAGGCTGTCCTAGATTGAAGTCCTACATGTAGTCTAGGCCAGCGACTGTACTAACCAACGGGATGTGCCGCGTTCAGTGCATGTATGTCCCTCTCGCTGGCCTGCCGTGGCCGCGATCATGTTGATCTTGAGTCGGGTCGACGAGAGGAGCCTGAGGCTGTACCTGGGTATAGCAGCGTTGACGCCATATGAACACGCGCCAAGCCGGCCAGCGCATTTTCTGCATCTCTGATTCACCCGCAGCTTTGGCTTCGGTGCGTCGTCCTTGGCCGTTGTACATCCCAATCATATCATTATTCTTCATCCAACCAGCGCACGGCATCGCGAAGCTCCTTTGCGCCGGGATCTTCGACACGGCCAAGCCTCAGCATCCCCAGGGCAGTAGTCATGGCGTCGCTCAAACAACGTGCCTCCGCCACCACCGACAGCGGGCCCGCCGACCTCGGGCCCACCAACCCCTTGCAGGCCGACTTCGACTCGACCGCCGACGAGGGGGACAGCAACCTCGATGCCGATGAGCGGTACTTGGTAAGGCTCGACGGGAGCGGAGTGACGGCCTGAAACGCCGAAGCACTGGCATCATAAGTATCCCCTCACGCGCATCTCATCTCAGTGAGTATTGCCATGCACGCATCCAGTGGAAAACAGTCATGGCACGCCGGTATCCCGCCGTCGACCTGTCCTACCAACCTGGCCCGGACGACCGTCTGGCTCCACAGGAGTAGGCCAGGAGACGGTGTGGATTGAGATCAGACGGCATGAACTTGGGCATTCACATGCGCGAAAGGAGATGCTATGACCAGATATTCACGCTGCCCAACCCCCCATTTCCCTTTCATCGCCGTACTGACCTTGGATAAGCGAGCTCTGGGCTACAAGCAGGTGAGTGCCACTATCACCAACTGACAGAGGCGCCGTGGCTAACAATCATAGTCATTACATCGACAATGGAAGTTCTTTGAGAGCTTTGCCGCCAGCTTTGGTCAGTCCCGATGATCCGGGCAAGTGGTAGCCTGGCTAACATTCTGTAGCCGCTCTGTACTCCGTGGGAGGCATCCGGACGACCTTCACGATCGGTGTCGGCGCCGGAGGCCCAGCAGCATACTGGTAAGTCCCGAATGTCATTCAGGCAGCTTCGGTGTATTGCTCATCTTCTTCAGGTCAAGCTACGTCGTGACGTGCTTCTTCGTCTTCATCACCGCCGCTGTCCTGGCCGAGATCTGCTCTGCTCTTCCCGCAGCCGGCTCGATCTATTTCTGGGCCGCTGAAGCGGGTGGCAAGCGATATGGCAGGCTGTTTGGCTTCATCGTGGCATGGTGGTCGACGACGGCATGGACGACATTCGTGGCCAGCAACTGTCAGGCTGCAGCAAACTTCCTGCTCTCTGAGATCACTGTCTTCGGCCTCCCGTTCACG
The DNA here is from genome assembly GCA_010367425.1 of Teratosphaeria destructans. NCBI lineage: Eukaryota > Fungi > Ascomycota > Dothideomycetes > Mycosphaerellales > Teratosphaeriaceae > Teratosphaeria > Teratosphaeria destructans. The sequence continues at coordinate 611,942 of WBMN01000008.1, read as the reverse complement.
ACCGACACCAACGACATCAAGTTCAGAGCTGTTCAATGGATCGTGTCGGAGGCCATCCTCTTTCTGGCGCTCAGCATGAACTACTTCGACCCGAAGACCTACAAGGCCATCTTCCGCATCGCCACCGGAATCATCTTGCTCGACTTCTTCCTCAACATCATTTGGCTGCCCATCGCTGTATCCAAGACGTATGGCTTCCAGGATGCCAGCTATGTGTTCACGCAGACATACAATGAGACTGGAGCACCGCCGGTGTGGAACTGGATGCTGAGCTACTATGTCACGGCTGGTATCTTGGTCGGGTTCGAAGCTTCGGGCCACATTTCTGAGGAAACGAAGAACGCCAGTGTGGTAGCGGCGCGCGGAATATTCTATTCTGCTGTTGCCTCGGCGCTCATAGGCTTCCCGTTGGTCATCCTGTTCCTTTTCTGCCTGCCGGATCTGGACACTCTGTACAAGCTCGAGGCACCACAGCTATTCGTGGAGATTTATGCCATGACCATGGGTCGTGGAGGGCAGGTCTTTATGAACATTGTCTGTATTCTCGGACTCATCTTCAACACGACTGTGGCTGGCGTGGCAAGTTCGCGCTTGATCTGGGCTGTGGCGCGCGATGGTGTCCTTCCCTTTTCTGGCTGGATCTCGAAGGTATCAGAAAAGAAGGAGCCGAAGAATGCCATCATTGTCATGCACGCGGTCGCAGCTCTACTTCTCTGCACCATTCTGCCATCGCCAGTCGCCTTCACCTCGCTGGTGTCTGCAGCCGGTGTGCCGACGATCACGGCCTATGCGCTCATCGCGTTCGGTCGGGCCTTCATAACACCGCACCAATTCCAACACGCACCCTGGAGTCTGGGCAAGTGGAGCCGTCCGTTTACGCTGATCGCTCTGGTCTGGAATCTCTTCGTGGCAGCCGTGCTCTTCTCGCCGTTGGAGTTCCCAGTGACTGGGTCAACATTCAACTACAGCCCGGTGATTTTTGGTGCTATCACCATCTTTGGCATCGCGACATACCTCCTCACGCCGGAAGCCGACTGGCTCCCAGCGGCACGCCTGGGCAAGGTACATCAGCTTGAAGAGGCGGTCAACGATTGAACGCGCATCACTGCGCGGACGACAGGAGTGGATGATGGTCCACGGGAATGGCAGCCCGGACGTAGACGTGGTGAACCTGATATATCTAAACGCGCCCTTGCATGCTGATAGGCAATTCGATAGACTACAACGCCCATCCCTACGAGCCCCATCGCCGGCGGTTCCTGTCTCATGAGAGAAGCCTGGTCGGCTGGATGAATTCATTAATCTAGACCTCTGATCTTCTCCCACTACCATCACCTATATCCTGCATACGCTAACATGTGTGAGAGCCGAACAAACCGTTTCCCGCCCTTTCGCCTAAAGGTGGCGGCTCCCAAGCTAAGCTATCAAGCAAATGACCGACTCAATCCTGCCTGTCGTTGAAGCACACGAGGTCGAATGCCCAGTTCCATCCGACCTCACCGAATAGTAAAACCCCCATCGATCCTCAGGTCGGCACCATTAATCATCCCGCTCTCTTCCTGACACCGCGTCTCCATCGCCGCAGCAACCTCCTCCGCCTCAGCGAATCGCCTCGTCGGAATCTCCATCAGATGCCTCGCCTTGACCGCCTCGTCCGCCCAAGCCTTCCGACCCATCGCCGTCAAGATGACCCCCGGGCTCACGGTGTTGGCCGTGATGCCCTGGGGCGCCCACTCGTTGGCCATATACTTGGTCAAGGCGATCAAGCCTGCCTTCGAGGCACAGTACGGCCCGTGCCCGTCGAGAGCCACGTGTGCCGCTTGCGAGGCGACATTCACGATCCGTCCGCCTGGTGGCGGGCGTGACCTCGATGCCGCCTCCTTGGCGTGCGGGGAGTAGAGGCGGAAGAATGCCTTGCTGGTGTGGAACGATCCCATGAGGTTGGTCACGATGTTGCTCCGCCTGCATGGCCGTTAGCACTTGTGTCCAGATAAGGTAATGGATGGGATCCTACACACTTAGCCCGCCGGTTATTATGGCTAATTTACCTGCGTATGCCATGGGACTGCGTGTGTTGTGGTATCGCCCACCATGATCATGATGTAGGGATCTCTGTGAGATCGGGGATATACACAAGGCAGTCCGGCCCCGCCTGTCAGAATCCCACGCGGAGTATGTCATGATCACCTCTGACGTGTGCAAACCTTTGGACCTGTCGTTCGAGATAGATCGGGGTGGGTTTCATGTCTGCTGCAAGCGTAGGCTCTGATTGCCTGTCTGGGCATTCTCTGGGTCGACAAAGTCATGATCCTAGGAGGTAGACCGCGTCGTGAGTCTACAGGTAGTCTTGCCTTTGCTATTTCTTCCTTCTCAACGACACGTCCACATGGATCCAGCGAATCTATGACTGCACCATCGATGGCGGATGTCCCACAAGGCGCATCACCTACCGCTTGTCGACTTCTCGTTGCGGCGCCGATAGAATGTGACTTCTCGTTGCGGTGCTGATAGAATGCTTACAACGGCTATGATGGTGACTCTTCTATCCGTTCAGACGCTGTACTGCTGCCGACTGGATGACGGACAAGCCCTTCGTGTCGCCTAGGGAACATCCAGGCACGCGGCATGCTCTCTCTGTGCTGCTCAGGGCATGTCCTATCAATTTGAGCCGCTGTAATGGTTGGAAGTGATTTCGAAATATTCGTCGAGTCGATATGTGTAGGACAATCCTTATGATATGACAGCAGCATCCTGGCCCTCGGCCCAGCCATGTGTACAGCGATGTGCAATATCGAGGTCACTGGTACCAACCACACACCACTGCTTTGATGTACACCACGACAACCTGAATGCTTGCTGACTTGGCAGACTCCACCAATGACCGCCCGAACGTGGATGGCGTGGCCGTACCCACTCTGTACTCTGTCAGACGCGAGTCAGGGGACACTTCTCGTCGCTCTTTCAGCCGTTCGTGCAATCCATTTTAATCCAATGCTCTTGGACCTGCACGTGATCCAGCCAAGGACGGGAGGACATGTGACATGCATGTCCAGTCGCGAGCACATCCTTCCGGCTCAGGCATCTCGCCGCTTCCGGATGCGATTCTGTGCAGCATGACTGATCCTGCTCCTGGACAGACACACACCACTTGTACCCCCGGGCCCCCGACAGCGCGGAGTCTTGGGCCTTGGCGGCGCGGGACTGCGGTCACTTCCGCATCCAAAAACCTTGTCACACTGTCATACATTGCATCCACCTCTCCACATCCGCGTGCTCTCGGACGACATGTCACATGCTCCAGCCAGATCGACCATAGCTTACTTGGACGCTGCATTATTCTTCTGGCTGCGAGTGCCGCCTCCGCCCATCCCACCCCAGGAGATCAGGGAGATACATTGGCCATGACGTCCAATAACAATGCTGATAGCGAGGCGGAGACCACATCCGGTAAGTGCGCACGCGACAAGGCGACAAGGCGACATCATCCACGCCGCCAATTGTCTTGGCGTCAGCCTTCGCTGCGCTAGCACCATACAGATCGGCTTCCCACCACACCCGGCCGGGCTCCTCGGGGCAGCCATCAATATCCACAGACCTGGTATCTGCACATCCGGCTGGCGGTACCTGGCGGCGGCCAGGCTGGGCGTGGTGATCCAAAATGTGCTCCTTCGTTTCATCACCGCATTCCGCATTCGCATTGCTTTTTGCTTCTTTCGCCGTCAACATCAGCTGTGCGGCTCCGGCAGCTCGCAAAGCGTCGGTCACCATGTTGAGGAAGACGTCGTTCTTTTTGACCGTCTTGGTCGTGGCAATTGTGTTGATGCTCGGCTTACGAAATACGCCTACAGGTGAAGCCCGCATCCATCAAGCCGTGTTGGGTGCAATCAAAGGCGATAACGCAGCCAACACGAAGCAAGCTGAGGATACACCATACCTTCCTCCCTTCCGAACGGCGGGACGGCATATCGTCGATGCAAATGGGCAGAGATTCAAGCTTGCCTCAGTCAACTGGTACGGGGCAAGTGATATATACTTCGTGCCTGGCGGACTAGACTTCCGCCATCGAACAGAAATCGCCAAGACGATCAAACGAATGGGGTTCAATAGTGTCAGGTTTCCCTATTCGGATCAAATGGTCATTGAAAATCCGATCATCTCTCCAGAGTACATATCGGCCAATTTGGACCTACTTGATAAGTACGAGCTCAAGCGTGACGGGAACCATAGCCAGGAGCACCAAGGACCACGGGCGCTAGAGGTCTACGACGCATGCATCAAGGCTATGACCGACGAAGGCATCGCCGTAATACCGAATAATCACATCACGAACGCCGCTTGGTGTGATGGGAAGAACCTCTGCGACTCTAGCTGGAAGAATGACCACTATGGCCCAATCTGCAAAATCAGACAGACCACGGAGTCCTGGATAGAAAACTGGGTCTCGATCATGAAGCCTCACATCAACAATCCGCTTGTGATTGGCGCTGACCTGCGCAATGAGCCCAGAGGTCTCTGGGGAACCATGACCTGGAACATGTTCGCCACGGCTTCTGAGAAGGCCAGTGAAGCTCTGCTCAAGCTGAACCCAAATTGGTTGATGTTTGTTGAGGGAATCTCATCTGCAAACGACTGCTCCGGTGCTCGCAACCGTCCCATCAAGCTTTCGATTCCAGATCGCGTCGTCTACAGCAGTCACGTCTACTCGTGGTCGGGCTGGTCGACACTGGTGCCGTACCACAAGCGGCCCTACGCTTCATTCGCCCTCGACATGGAGCGCAACTGGGGATACTTACTCCGCGGGAACATTGCGCCTGTGTGGCTCGGCGAATTCGGTACGTCGCATTCAGGAGGTCCGGGCGATCATCATTACTGGGACAACCTCATGACGTACATGCGGGAAACAGATGTGGATTGGGGGTATTGGGCGCTGAATCCAAGGAAACCGGAAAAATACGACAATGAGACTTATGGTCTGCTGGCTGATGATTGGGAAACGGTCATTGATGATTGGAGATTCAAGGACTTGCAGAGTCTGATGCCCTGAATTGCGAGATCTGGTTTGTATATGTGTGATGGTATTGATGTGTATATGTGATACTTGGCTAGGTATTGTTTGCAACCGGGACCAATAGCGTGGCGTATGGTTGGGAGGATTTTCAAATGATGTGGACCGGCGACTGGTAGGAGCGGCGAGATGTATCTGGTGTTCCCCAAATACATGTATCTCTGGGCAATTTTTTCGTTCCTGCATAAGCTTCCAATCTCGACCGCCGCTTGCCTGAATCCCGAGCGTGTCATCAATCAAACCTTCCCGTCTGCAAAGGCGAAGCTCTTGGCACCTGAGCGCCTATGCATGCGCACAGTTTCTGCTTATTATCATTCCCCTCGTCCATCCGTTCTCTCCACCGGGCACCTGAGCACCAAGCTTGGCATGGACGTGATTTCGCCACCGCGACCAGCAGGAGCCAACGGCGCAGAGATCGTGCTGAACCACCCCCGCCCATCCTGTTGATCAGCTGCTGGTTCCTCTGTAATCAGTAATCCTGGCGGTGGCTGCTCAGCCGGCACTACGGCGTGACGGTGTTGCCTGTCCTCGGTCATTGTGTCGAGCGATTCTGTCGTCGTTTCTTGTGCTACGTGTGATGTGCTATGCAATCCCGAAGTCGGGGTCTTCAATGGCTAGAGATACATTCTGCTGTTGATGCCGTTCCACAGCACGACATGGAAAGGGAAACCAGAAGCGACTCTCGCGCCGTGCGTTGGCTAATCCTGCTTGCCTGTCATCATCTCGTCTATGGCTAAGTCAGCGCCGACAGGGCGGCGGAAGGGCGCCAAGGCCGTAGACGGTGGTGTTGGTGTGGAGCAGCCGGACAGGAAGATGCGGCTCATCATGGGGGGATGCTCTTATGAATAAGGTAATGTTTGCTTTATTCGGGCTGGACTGAGCGTCTTGTCACTCTTGTGTTGCGGACGGATGCTTGGAGGCGTAGAACTACTGGTATAGTTCTGCCGAGGCATGGATGATCGCGGTAATCACATGCATCATTACATCCCTGATGCACTTTTCTCCTCACGCGACATCGCTACGTACTTTTTACATGTATTCGGCCATCTTGGGTGTCGCATTCTCACCATATCATCACAATGACCTGAGGAGCTGGGGAGGTACAGGTACATGTCCGGTCCTTGAGAAGATTGATAGCGGCACCAGGCAGGCTTGCCTGGAACACATGTAGTTAGTCCTGGCAGCATGTCGGACTCGGTAGGTAGGCACAAGTCCAGTCTGCATCGATCATGGTGAGAGGTGCTCAGAGGATTAATGAAATATTGATAGACCGTGTCTTTGGCCATGCGCTCAACACTGTCAACAAGATCCGTCCTGGAAGCACCAAACCGCCTGCCGCCGATCGACTGGCGCTTTACGGCTTGTACAAGCAGTCTATGGAAGGAGATGTGACCCTGACATCTAATCGACCGACTCCCACCACGTCGCCATCATTGAGCCCCGATGCCTTGAGGAAAGAGCAAGACAAATGGGATGCTTGGAAAGACAACGAGGGAATCAGCAGGACCGAGGCCAAGAGGAGGTATATCGAGAAGTTGATCAGCACGATGCATGAATATGCGAGTGGGACAGACGAAGCACGCGAGTTGGTGGAAGAGCTGGAATTCGTTTGGGACCAAGTCAAGTCCAACTCTCAACATAATTCCTCCGGTTCCGAAATCTCTGGCGGCAGTCCATTGCAACTTATGGAGCGGTCCGGTTATCTGAGCTCGGGAAATGGCAATGGAGGCATCTCATCGTCAGCAGCTGCTCTGGAGGGTCCCAGGCGCACACCAGTGAGTGATGGCAGAGACGGCAGGATGAGGGTGCTTAGTCCAGTAAGCCAGGCCGACGAGGATGAACAACGAGATCCCGACGACGAAGGCGAGGAGTACGTAGACGCGCCCATCAGCCAGGTCGATGTTGATGATCACGGCGGCCACGATCCTCAAGGGTCATCCTATGCTATCCTCCCACGCACTCAAACAGCTCCGACGGACGCCAAGTGGCGCAAGCGCATTGAGTCTTCACTCATCAAGCTCACGACCGAGGTCGCCGCTCTCCGGGAACAGCTAGAGTCGAGACGATTCTTTTACCGGCAGCAGAAGTATGGTTTTTGGGGTTGGGTGCTAAGGTTGAGCTGGTGGGCAGTCCAGCTAGTTGTGGCGGATGCTGTCATCCTCTGGATCGTCATCCTGTACATGCGGCGGAGGAAGGACAGGAGACTAGAAGGCGCTGTCAGGGTCTTGCTCGGCGATGCGGTCGCGCAGGCAAAAAAGGTCGGTGGGCAGGTAAAGATGCCGACGTTGCCCAGGATCAAGAAAGGAGGGTGAACAGCGAAACGGCTAGTGGTGCCACCAGCCAGTCTGCTGAGTGACTGATTGAGCAAGTGAGTCGACGGACTGATGTGGCCGCATGCGGCCCCTTCGACGCAATTGACGACCGACGTCCGTCGAAAGTGCTGATTGCCTGATCACATGGGTGGTCGAGTAGCAGTCACTAAAGGCGGCGTTTATACCTGAAGCTGGCGTTCACGCGTCGATGAAGCTAGCATTTACAAGGGAATGCCGTGCCTAAAAAGGTGACTGGCCTCTACCCAACTCGCAGACTACCTCGGAACTTTGACGAGCAATTCCTCGACATGTTATCCGACTTGCACTTGCGCCCTGAACAGCAACGTCCTCCTCCGTGGACAATGACTACCAGCCAAACCTCTTGCGATGGATCAAGCGAATGCACGATCACGACTCAACTAAAGTGGGCTAAGGAGCTCCGCCTGAAGACCACCGGTTATCTCGTGCCTCACGCCATCACCATCTCTTTACTAGCAACGTATGACGAGATCACGTTACCAAATGTGGAAAGGGCTGCCGATGAAGGAAATGGGGATACTCGCTTTCAGTCACGCCACGATGCGGGAGCAGACAGCTTCGAGAGGCAGAATTGGCGTCCACAGATTCTGCGGGCGTGCAGGCCAACCCACGAGGAGGCTGCCCAGATGTTTTGGACCTGCTAGTCGAGCCTGGCTATACTCCGTTGGACCAGTCCGAGAACAGCTGGATCTCTTTCATCAGCCTCCCTCAGCTGCAATGCATGCGCCGCGTGCCTCACCTCAAAACTGCGAGATGCAAGTAGTGCTGGACCTGCAATGCTGGTAAGATCGAGGAGGCGGCCTGGCGGTGCTTGAGAAGACAAGCTCGTATGTATGTTGACGGCAAACGCAACGACTTCGGAAAGAATCCTCAAAGTCTTCTTACTTATAGCAAGCCCTTAGGGGTCCACGAGATCGACACTCGCATCGTCCAGTTTCACTCCATTTACTGCACTTCCAACATTCCTTCACGACCGCGCCCAGCTACCACCTCTCCTCGCCCTCCCGATCATCTACCGCCTGGTCTATGTGCTCGTGGGGTCCATTTTGGCGGAGTTCGACGTTGGTCGAGTAGCCTTCTCTGTGGGAACACGAGGACGGTGAAGGTGTTGTATCGTGCGATTGGGTCTGGGGTTTCCCTGGCTGATGGCTTGCTTGGTAGGCAAGAAGGAGCGCACGAGGAGTTGTAGCCCATGACCTCCTCAATGCCGTCTTGCGAGGGTTCTGGCCTCCTGCGAGATCAACGCACGAGCAGAGTGAAACACACCAGACACCCGGGATCGAATCCCGACAATTATCGAGGACCACTCCCAGCGACTACACGCTTTTCCACTTTAGACCAGATACCCCCAGGCCGATCCGGTCGCCGTCGCTTGCTTCCTAGCCTCTGACCTTTGCCTCGCCTGCCGCCAAAAGTCCACTTAGCCACCACCACTGCTCCCACCAGACCACCCACCTCCGCTATTCGAGCTGCATGCCGCGCGACTGTTTCGTTCATGATGTATATCCTCCTCCCACTCGCGATAGGTGGTACATGGCTTGCCACTCTTCTTGCATTCGGAACTCGTCGCACTGCTCTGCGTGGGAGATAGCAGCCGACCTCAATCCAAGTGTCCTCGATCTTCAGTCTGTTGTCGATGCCAGCACTCATGGCTCCGTGCCACGACGGGGACACAGCTCGTAGCGCATTCTCGACCTCTACGACATGGTTGGGAAGAAAGCTTGGTCGGCCGATTCGACCTCACATAACTTTTCCGTTGGTAGAGGCCTTTTTCGATACAGCTCGTTGGCGGCAGTCGACCTCGCACAGTTCCTCCATCCGTAGTGAGGTCATCCCGACAGCACCGACCTTGCTGGTTGATCCCATGGAAAGCATTGGACCTCCATCATGCTCGCACCATCTTCCCGAAACGCAGCCAGCGATGACGAGGGAGGCATGCAGCAAGCAAAAACAACACTAACAAAACGTCCTATCGAAACCCCTCCGGTCACACTGACAATTCGCCGCTCTCCGCACCGTCCCATCGGGAAGATGGTCCCACAGCCTATCCGGCGCGCACCCATCACCTGGTTGCCGACAAGGCGCGTCGGCGTCGCAGTACCAGTCCACGGCGCCTTGGCCCTGCTCGGACTCGGTAGGCGTGCAGAGCCCGCTGCCCCCGAAGGGATCTTTGGTGCAATACCACGCTGTGGCCGTGGAGAACATGAAGAGAGTGGCGAGGAGAGTGGGTCGAGGCATGCTGATGAGCTTAGCTGGAATTGCTGTTGTATGACTGGGAGCTGGGAGTCGGCGGGGCTTGCTGGAGCGGCTAGTCGCAGCTGAAGAGAAGTAGAGGTCTGTTGCGGCCGCGGTTCAGTCTCACATGCGGCCGGGTTGCAAGACATGGCAGTCGCTCGATTCGGGGTTGATACTTCGGCCCTTCGAACTTGGGGCAGGGAGACCTCGTGTCGGTTGATGACATACATGGCCTCATACATATGTAGGTACGATAGTAGTGGCTACCTTGGAAGTTCCGAAAGTCTGTCGGATTCGTCGAAATCGTGGTAATCCCTGGGGAATGTATCTTTGTAACAACGTCGGCAGCTTGCTTGGACCTTCCTCTCCGAGGGATAACAATGCTGTGGGGTAATGACCACAAGCGTGTCTCATAATAAGAGCGACAAGACCTTGGCGCAAGATGAGCGAGACTGCCTCTATGCCGAGGGCGTTGGTGCTCGTCAAGCCATTCGGTTGACAATGATGGTGGCGGCGCCATGCTGCGGAATTGTTGGTTGGCACGGAGGGTGGAAGTGGAGATTGTGCGGCTATAGGTTAAGACATGACTACCTGTACCTCCCTTAAGCAGGAGCATGTTCTCTCGCGTGGCGGAGCGGTCTCCAATACTCCTGACTAGCCTCGACAACGACCTCACCCAACGCCCCGAACGGCCCGATAACCTCGACGTCCTTCTGGCTCCCCTCGAGCACCTTGCGGCACGGCAACGCCATCGTCAGATTCTCCTCCTGGCCCGGCCCCGTCAACGCGAACAATCTCTCCTCCGACGCGAAATACACGATCCTGCCAATGTGGGCCCAGTAGCACGTCGCCGTGCACATGGCGCACGGCTCCCAGGTGCTGTATAGAGTGCAGGTCCAGAGGAACGGTCGACTGTAGTGCCGTGCGGCGAGTCGGGCGAGGCTGGATTCGGCGTGGTGGACGTGGTCGACGTTGCCGTGCGTGAGGAGGATCTCGGCGTTGTCCGGACCTGTGAGGCATGCGCCGAAGGGTTGTTTGCCGTTTGCGACGGCGCGTTGGCTGACTGCGAGACAGGTCTGGAGGGCGGCTTCGATTTGGGGGGTCGTGGGTGGTGGCGGTCGGGGTGGGAAGATGGTGGCCATGTTCGCCCAGGGATTGTCATTGTTCACTTGTGTACTAATATGATGCCATCTGCATGGACGTGTTGGTTCTTATCACAATGTGACTGACGTTGGCCGATTCGGCCAGGACTCCGAGGTCGCATATGTGAAGTGGACGCTCGAGCTATCTATTCCTCTGCAAGATTGTTTATTGCTCTATGCATAGATAGATTAAACCTGCTGTTTTGGAATGAAGACATAGATCCTTATGAGGGAAACAGTGCAACAGACCTGCTGCGGCAATACCGTATTCTATGAGCTTCGGGCCGCGGTCAGGCTTGCATGGGCTTCAAGGGTTGTCACTTCAACTTCAACCGGTCAACTTTGATCAAGATTCAAACCATCAGAATATTATAGGAGATGTCCCATAGCTATGGACATTGTTATATTATTATTGGAACAACAGTCTACTGTGTGGCCATTGCTCATGAAAAGTAGGGTCTCGACGAAGGTCCCTGACGATCTCTTATAGTCAATCCTCATCTGCTATGAACTCATATCACTCCACACCAGTCCACAACAGGTCGCCTGAAACCCACTCGGACCATGGCTGACGACGACGCAACAGAGTCTCCCAATAATGCGCCAAGCAGACGAGATCGTCGACAAGATACGACAAGATACTGCCTGGACTGATGAGGCTTCGGGACTGGATGGGAGAGAGAGAAAGGAACAGCGACAACAACACTCCGCCACGCCCACCCCGAGGCATAGGATGGGCATTTCCCTGCGTAGGATGGACTCCGTCACTGACGACAGCCTCTCGGTGAGTCTCGGGAGACCGACTCCCATGACCCGTCACGAAGCTGCGACAACTGCCCGAGCCTTTCATCTCATCATCATCATGGCATGTAGTAGGCACAGGTCAATAATAGCTGACTGCACCGCGCAACTCCCACATGACTCGTCGTCGAGGGACCTGCACCAATGCTGCCGTGGGCGATCGATGCCTCCCAGACGACGACAGTCCCACTTGCGGATGCATGACAGGCCCTTGTGCCACCGCATTGTTCCAGGGCAATTCTCTGGGGAGCAGACCCAGACGTCAAACCTGCTTGCGGCGCTGTGGAGCGGCGAAGGGACCCGCACCGGGATCTGATGAAGTTCAACTCTCCTCGATCGACACTTTCC